>OZ024915.1:54223091-54594916 GCA_964017125.1 Flabesymbios commensalis
TAGTGTATCTAACTTTATTTAAACATTATTTCTTAATGACTTCTTTTGATTTTATTAATGCATTTTTTTCTTTCGAGATATCTTAATGTTCATATTCCATACCTAAACGTTTTTATATGTATCGTTTGAATTGGTAAAAACTTTGCATTTTAATAATCTATAATGCTCAGTGAACAATCAAAAGGATTCTTTCCATTTCAAATTGAATAGTTTATAAGTAATTACGGTATACAAAGCCGCCACTTGTCACCTTGTTAGAAGACGTTATAAATGCATAGATCTCTACCTTTTTATTAGCAATTAAAACAATATTACATTATAAACAAACGATATTTTTTCATTTTTTAAAAAATATGGCACACAAAAGTAAAACCAATAATGCACATGATCTTTTCTTATTTCAATAATGAAATAACTAAGTATATGTTATTTTCAATATATTTTATCTGTGCTGCAGAGGCAATAATGATCATAAGTAATTTCATTAGAATATAATATATATTGTATGGGTATTGAGAGGTGTTCATTTTTAAGCGAATCTGACATTGTTTTTTAAGCCTATCATATAGCAGCAGTGTCTTTATATTGTATGATATGCCTACAGTTACTTGGGACTGTTTTTGACACGTGGCCAGATTCACACCTCAAGTACTCACAAATCAGTCATTGTGAAATAAATGAAGGCAATCAATGAGTGACGAGGTGTCAACATTCACAGCATCTGCCAAGAGGCATGTATATAAACTCTAATGTTCGAGGTGGCTGATCATACTTGATTTGTCCCCAGAGCAGTCAGTAAATCACACTCTTCATTTACGCTTCCATCATATTTGACAGGTACATTCAGATATGGCTTCAACAGCTGATATTCTTCAGGTTCAGGTTTTAAAGATGGACGCTAAATTTCAAAAGGCGTGTGAGCAGGTGCTTGTACTGAACAACATGATGAAAGAGCTCCAAATACGATATGACAGAGCTGCCAGAGATAACTTGATAACATACCGCTATGCCCTCAGGCTGCGATTGTGCACAGTTGAAGGTCTCCGAAATACACTATATGACTATGTCACACAGAAAGCAGACGACATTGAACAGATGGAAGAGGAGATGAAAAATTTGGGTGCAGAACCTATCATCATATATGATGTAGTTTCTGATAGCGAAAGTGATACGCAATCCGACTGAGATTAGCCAAATCGTTCTACCTTCTCAAAGGTCCTTCTCAGGACCCTTATATATTAACAAAAGATGATAATATGTTTCCTGTTTCAAAATACGTTTCTAAATTATATTCGCCCGAGTAATTCCAAGGTATATTTGACTTCTGTAGTGTATCTAACTTTATTTAAACATTATTTCTTAATGACTTCTTTTGATTTTATTAATGCATTTTTTTCTTTCGAGATATCTTAATGTTCATATTCCATACCTAAGCGTTTTTATATGTATCGTTTGAATTGGTATTAACTTTGCATTTTATTAATCTATAATGCTCAGTGAACAATCAAAAGGATGCTTTCCATTTCAAATTGAATAGTTCATAAGTAATTACGGTTTAAAAAGCCGCCACTTGTCACCTTGTTAGAAGACGTTATAAATGCATAGATCTCTACCTTTTTATTAGCAATTTAAAAAATATTACATTATAAACAAACGATTTTTTTTTCATTTTTTAAAATATGGCACACAAAAGTAAAAACCAATAATGCACATGATCTTTTCTTATTTCAATAGTGAAATAACTAAGTATACGTTATTTTCAATATATTATATCTGTGCCGCGGAGGCAATGCTGATCATAAGTAATTTCATTAGAATATAATATATATTGTATGGGTATTGAGAGGTGTTTATTTTTAAGCGAATCTGACATTGTTTTTTTATCCTATCATATAGCAGCAGTGTCTTTAGATTGTATGATATGCCTACAGTTACTTGGGACTGTTTTTGACACGTGGCCAGATTCACACCTCAAGTACTCACACATCAGTCATTGTGAAATAAATGAAGTCAATCAATGAGTGACGAAGTGTCAACACTCACAGCATCTGCCAAGCGGCATGTATATAAACTCTAATGTTCGAGGTGGCTGATCATACTTGATTTGTCCCCAGAGCAGTCAGTAAATCACAATCTTCATTTACGCTTCCCTCACATTTGACAGGTACATTCAGATATGGCTTCAACAGCTGATATTCTTCAGGTTCAGGTTTTAAAGACGGACGCTAAATTTCAAAAGGCGTGTGAGCAGGTGCTTGTACTGAACAACATGATGAAAGAGCTCCAAATACGATATAACAGAGCTGCCAGAGACAACTTGAGAACATACCGCTATGCCCTCAGGCTGCGATTGTGCGCAGTTGAAGGTCTCCGAAATACACTATATGACTATGTCACACAGAAAGCAGACGACATTGAACAGATGGAAGAGGAGATGAGAAATTTGGGTGCAAAATCTATCATCATAATATGATGTAGTTTCTGATAGCGAAAGTGATACGCAATCCGACTGAGATTAACCAAATCGTTCTACCTTCTCAAAGGTCCTTCTCAGGACCAGTATATATTAACAAAAGATGAAAATATGTTTCCTGTTTCAAAATACGTTTCTAAATTATATTCGCCCGAGTAATTCCAAGGTATATTTGACTTCTGTAGTGTATCTAACTTTATTTAAACATTATTTCTTAATGACTTCTTTTGATTTTATTAATGCATTTTTTTCTTTCGAGAAATCTCAATGTTCATATTCCATACCTAAACGTTTTTATATGTATCGTTTCAATTGGTATTAACTTTGCATTTTATAATAATAATAATAATAAATTTTATTCAGCCTTCCAAAGAAGAGAGCAATATATACATACAATTATTTCAGTTATAAAATAACAGCATTGATAATAGTATTAAAACGACTTTAGCAGCAAGCTTAAAATATACCGGTCATACGGATTGCGGCTAAGCAGTACTTGCCTAACACTATCACATAATCCGTCTTCCGGCGTAGTGGATGATTTGATGGAAATTTGTACTCTGTGAGCATATGACGTATCTAAAATATACTTAAAGAGTGATACATTGTGCTTACTGCATATGGTTCTCACCCTGGCTATCAGATCAGTATGATTACGTAATTGATCACAGCAATGTTTCTTTAATAAATAACAGTAAAATGTCTTGGCACGTGAAGAGTTAGAGAATATAGCACTTATCAGCTTCAATGAGCTGGTTTCAACAACATTGTCAATTTTTGAGACATTCAGTGCCTTTAAAATCGGTGAACTTCTACAAAATTTGTGAATTTCTATCCCTGCCTTGAGGAGTCTGCTTTGTATTTTTTCCATTTTTTCAAGGTCGCCTGCTGAAATGTAAATGCAATTGATACCGTAGGTTAAGATAGGACGTATCGCCGCCTTCCATATATAACTAAGGGCATCAACGTCGGTTACTGTGTTGTTGAAACCAGTTCCCTGCTAAGCAAAATATGCTCTTCTACATGCAACTACTCTTTTATCAACATGTTCATGAGGTTTACAGTGTGATAACGTCACACCCAAATAGTTAACACTATTGGTCTGTACAAGATTTGTGCCACCCAGTCTCCATTCAGGTGGTGGATCTAAATGACATTTACCAAATATTGTACATTCAGTCTTCGACGGATTAAACCTTAGACCGTGATCAGTAATGTATTTATCTGCGACGTTAATCATTGTTTGCAGACCAGTAGCAGTCAGACTGGTTAGCAAAATGTCGTCAGCTTATACAAAAAGATTATATGATGTGCCGTTAATTTTAATTCCTACATTACACTCAGCTAACGACTCGACCATCTCTTGATAAAAAAGGTTAAAAAGAAATGGAGAAGATAAGCCACCTTGGCGTGTACCTTTACATACTTTGATCGGAATACTCAACTCACAGTTGTGCTTTATTTGAACCGTTATCGATTTATACCAATTAACCAAAAGTAACCAACAATGATCAGGGATGATATCCATTGCCTTATAAAATAAAATCGAGTGAGGGACGGCATCAAATGCACCCTCTGCGTCAAGAGAGCATGCATATACAGTAGACCCTCGTTTAGTACAGTATGAAATTACATCATTCGCTAATGCGGTGGACATATTTGTGCCTCTACCAGGCACGAAACCAAACTGCAAATTACTAAATTGATGACCCGCCGAAGCATCAAGTGTATATAACTCAAGAATTTTCGAACATGTACATGATATAGTCACTGGCCTATAATTCTTTGGTACAGATGGGTCAAGTGTTGGTTTCTTGAGTAGGGGTACAAGTAACCCTGATGAAAAAGATTTTGGTACTATTCCAAACTTAAGACATAAAGTTAACATACTACTTAGATGATTCACAATGCTAGATTCTGTTGCATACTTCAGATGCTCAGTCATTATACCGTCTATCCCAGGTGAGGATCCTGAGTTTAGCTTTGCAATATAGTACTTCACCATCCGTCTGGTAAAGACTTTGTCCACACACAAGTTATTAACAATACTCTCGTATTTATTTTGAACTTCTCGCTCAGCGAGAGAGACCACCTCACTTTTATCACTTGTATCTGAAAACTTATTTTTAAAATGCTCTTCAAGTTTTGCAATATTAATATCCCCGTTGGATGAGATCTGCCGTTTTGTCTTACGAATTTAATTCCAAAATTTCTTGATATGTTTATTTCTGTGTTTATTTCTTTTATTAATCTATAATGCTCAGTGAACAATCAAAAGGATGCTTTCCATTTCAAATTGAATAGTTCATAAGTAATTACGGTATAAAAAGCTGCCACTTGTCACCTTATTAGAAGACGTTATAAATGCATAGATCTCTACCTTTTTATTAGCAATTTAAAAAATATTACATTATAAACAAACGATATTTTTTCATTTTTTAAAATATGGCACACAAAAGTAAAACCAATAATGCACATGATCTTTTCTTATTTCAATAGTGGAATAACTAAGTATATGTTATTTTCAATATATTTTATCTGTGCTGCAGAGGCAATGCTGATCATAAGTAATTTCATTAGAATATAATATATATTGTATGGGTATTGAGAGGTGTTCATTTTTAAGCGAATCTGACATTGTTTTTTTAGCCTATCATATAGCAGCAGTGTCTTTATATTGTATGATATGCCTACAGTTACTTGGGACTGTTTTTGACACGTGGCCAGATTCACACCTCAAGTACTCACACATCAGTCATTGTGAAATAAATGAAGTCAATCAATGAGTGACGAGGTGTCAACACTCACAGCATTTGCCAAGAGGCATGTATATAAACTCTAATGTTCGAGGTGGCTGATCATACTTGATTTGTCCCCAGAGAAGTCAGTAAATCACAATCTTCATTTACGCTTCCATCATATTTGACAGGCACATTAATATATGGCTTCAACAGCTGATATTTTTCAGGTTCAGGTTTTAAAGATGGACGCTAAATTTCAAAAGGCGTGTGAGCAGGTGCTTGTACTGAACAACATGATGAAAGAGCTCCAAATACGATATGACAGAGCTGCCAGAGATAACTTGAGAACATACCGCTATGCCCTCAGGCTGCGATTGTGCACAGTTGAAGGTCTCCGAAATACACTATATGACTATGTCACACAGAAAGCAGACGACATTGAACAGATGGAAGAGGAGATGAGAAATTTGGGTGCAGAACCTATCATCATATATGATGTAGTTTCTGATAGCGAAAGTGATACGCAATCCGACTGAGATTAACCAAATCGTTCTACCTTCTCAAAGGTCCTTCTCAGGACCAGTATATATTAACAAAAGATGAAAATATGTTTCCTGTTTCAAAATACGTTTCTAAATTATATTTGCCCGAGTAATTCCAAGGTATATTTGACTTCTGTAGTGTATCTAACTTTATTTAAACATTACTTCTTAATGACTTCTTTTGATTTTATTAATGCATTTTTTCTTTCGAGATATCTCAATGTTCATATTCCATACCTAAACGTTTTTATATGTATCGTTTCAATTGGTATTAACTTTGCATTTTATTAATCTATAATGCTCAGTGAACAATCAAAAGGATGCTTTCCATTTCAAATTGAATAGTTCATAAGTAATTACGGTATAAAAAGCCACCACTTGTCACCTTGTTACAAGACGTTATAAATGCATAGATCTCTACTTTTTTATTAGCAATTTAAAAAATATTACATTATAAACAAACGATATTTTTTCATTTTTTAAAATATGGCACACAAAAGTAAAACCAATAATGCACATGATCTTTTCTTATTTCAATAGTGAAATAACTAAGTATATGTTATTTTCAATATATTTTATCTGTGCTGCAGAGGTAATGCTGATCATAAGTAATTTCATTAGAATATAATATATATTGTATGGGTATTGAGAGGTGTTCATTTTTAAGCGAATCTGACATTGTTTTTTTTAGCCTATCATATAGCAGCAGTGTCTTTATATTGTATGATATGCCTACAGTTACTTGGGACTGTTTTTGACACGTGGCCAGATTCACACCTCAAGTACTCCCACATCAGTCATTGTGAAATAAATGAAGTCAATCAATGAGTGACGAGGTGTCAACACTCACAGCATCTGTCAAGCTGCATGTATATAAACTCTAATGTTCGAGATGGCTGATCATGCTTGATTTGTCCCCAGAGCAGTCAGTAAATCACAATCTTCATTTACGCTTCCATCATATTTGACAGGTACATTAAGATATGGCTTCAACAGCTGATATTCTTCAGGCTCAGGTTTTAAAGATGGACGCTAAATTGCAAAAGGCGTGTGAGCAGGTGCTTGTACTGAACAACATGATGAAAGAGCTCAAAATACGGTATGACAGAGCTGCCGGAGATAACTTGAGAATATACCGCTTTGCCCTCAGGCTGCGATTGTGCACAGTTGAAGGTCTCCGAAATACACTATATGACTATGTCACACAGAAAGCAGACGACATTGAACAGATGAAAGAGGAGATGAGAAATTTGGGTGCAGAACCTATCATCATATATGATGTAGTTTCTGATAGCGAAAGTGATACGCAATCCGACTGAGATTAATCAAATCGTTCTACCTTCTCAAAGGGCCTTCTCAGGACCAGTATATATTAACAAAAGATGAAAATATGTTTCCTGTTTCAAAATACGGTTCTAAATTATATTCGCCCGAGTAATTTCAAGGTATATTTGACTTCTGTAGTGTATCTAACTTTATTTAAACATTATTTCTTAATGACTTCTTTTGATTTTATTAATGCATTTTTTTCTTTCGAGATATCTCAATGTTCATATTCCATACCTAAACGTTTTTATATGTATCGTTTCAATTAGTATTAACTTTGCATTTTATTACTCTATAATGCTCAGTGAACAATCAAAAGGATGCTTTCCATTTCAAATTGAATAGTTCATAAGTAATTACGGTATAAAAAGCAGCCACATGTCACCTTGTTAGAAGACGTTATAAATGCATAGATCTCTACTTTTTTATTAGCAATTAAAAAATATTACATTATAAACAAACAATATTTTTTAATTTCTTAAAATATGGCACACAAAAACAAAACCAATAATGCACATGATCTTTTCTTATTTCAATAGTGAAATAACTAAGTATATGTTATTTTCAATATATTTTATCTGTGCTGCAGAGGCAATGCTGATCATAAGTAATTTCATTAGAATATAATATATATTGTATGGGTATTGAGAGGTGTTCATTTTTAAGCGAATCTGACATTGTTTTTTTAGCCTATCATATAGCAGCAGTGTCTTTATATTGTATGATATGCCTACAGTTACTTGGGACTGTTTTTGACACGTGGCCAGATTCACACCTCAAGTACTCACACATCAGTCATTGTGAAATAAATGAAGTCAATCATTGAGTGACGAGGTGTCAACACTCACAGCATCTGCCAAGCGGCATGTATATAAACTCTAATGTTCGAGGTGGCTGATCATACTTGATTTGTCCCCAGAGCAGTCAGTAAATCACAATCTTCATTTACGCTTCCATCATATTTGACAGGTACATTAAGATATGGCTTCAACAGCTGATATTCTTCAGGTTCAGGTTTTAAAGATGGACGCAAAATTTCAAAAGGCGTGTGAGCAGGTGCTTGTACTGAACAACATGATGAAAGAGCTCCAAATACGATATGACAGAGCTGCCAGAGATAACTTGAGAAAATACCGCTATGCCCTCAGGCTGCGATTGTGCACAGTTGAAGGTCTCCGAAATACACTATATGACTATGTCACACAGAAAGCAGACGACATTGAACAGATGGAAGAGGAGATGAGAAATTTGGGTGCAGAACCTATCATCATATATGATGTAGTTTCTGATAGCGAAAGTGATACGCAATCCGACTGAGATTAACCAAATCGTTCTACCTCCTCAAAGGTCCTTCTCAGGACCAGTATATATTAACAAAAGATGAAAATATGTTTCCTGTTTCAAAATACGTTTCTAAATTATATTCGCCCGAGTAATTCCAAGGTATATTTGACTTCTGTAGAGTATCCAACTTTATTTCAACATTATTTCTTAATGACTTCTTTTGATTTTATTAATGCATTTTCTTCTTTTGAGATATCTTAATGTTCATATTCCATACCTAAACGTTTTTATATGTATCGTTTGAATTGGTATTAACTTTGCATTTTATTAATCTATAATGCTCAGTGAACAATCAAAAGGATGCTTTCCATTTCAAATTGAATAGTTCATAAGTAATTACGGTATAAAAAGTCGCAACTTGTCACCTTGTTAGAAGACGTTATAAATGCATAGATCTCTACCTTTTTATTAGCAATTTAAAAAATATTACATTATAAATGAAATGAAATGAAATGAATCGGGCTTTAGGCCACCTTTGTGCACATATAAGCTAAACTGGGCCAGGAGAACCCCCTGAGGATGGTGAGATGATTGAGATGACACTGTCCTCCAGACACAGGATTCGAAATTCGAGCCCTGGCGGTCTGAGGCCGAGCACGCTACCTCTCGGTCACGGAGGCTCCCTCCAATACTGACTTTCACACGTGGATGGAGAAGAAACATTTTGCTTCTTTCAAACCGCCGAGACCTGGAACGAACCCCGAACTCTTGCGTGAAAGGCAGCGGTGCTAACCACTACCCTAGGGCCCCCGCCCATTACACTTTAAACAAACGATATTTTGTCTTTTTTTAAAATATGGCACACAAAAGTAAAACCAATAATGCACATGATCTTTTCTTATTTCAATAGTGAAATAACTAAGTATATGTTATTTTCAATATATTTTATCTGTGCTGCAGAGGCAATGCTGATCATAAGTAATTTCATTAGAATATAATATATATTGTATGGGTATTGAGAGGTGTTCATTTTTAAGCGAATCTGACATTGTTTTTTAGCCTATCAAATAGCAGCAGTGTCTTTATATTGTATGATATGCCTACAGTTACTTGGGACTGTTTTTGACAGGTGGCCAGATTCACACCTCAAATACTCACACATCAGTCATTGTGAAATAAATGAAGTCAATCAATGAGTGACGAGGTGTCAACACTCACAGCATCTGCCAAGCTGCATGTATATAAACTCTAATGTTCGAGATGGCTGATCATACTTGATTTGTCTCCAGAGCAGTCAGTAAATCACAATCTTCATTTACGCTTCCATCATATTTGACAGGTACATTAAGATATGGCTTCAACAGCTGATATTTTTCAGGTTCAGGTTTTGAAAATGGACGCTAAATTTCAAAAGGCGTGTGAGCAGGTGCTTGTACTGAACAACATGATGAAAGAGCTCCAAATACGATATGACAGAGCTGCCAGAGATAACTTGAAAACATACCGCTATGCCCTCAGGCTGCGATTGTGCACAGTTGAAGGTCTCCGAAATACACTATATGACTATGTCACACAGAAAGCAGACGACATTGAACATATGGAAGAGGAGATGAGAAATTTGGGTGCAGAACCTATCATCATATATGATGTAGTTTCTGATAGCGAAAGTGATACGCAATCCGACTGAGATTAACCAAATCGTTCTACCTTCTCAAAGGTCCTTCTTAGGTCCAGTATATATTAACAAAAGATGAAAATATGTTTCCTGTTTCAAAATACGTTTCTAAATTATATTTGCCCGAGTAATTCCAAGGTATATTTGACTTCTGTGGTGTATCTAACTTTATTTAAACATTATTTCTTAATGACTTCTTTTGATTTTATTAATGCATTTTTTTCTTTCGAGATATCTCAATGTTCATATTCCATACCTAAACGTTTTTATATGTATCGTTTGAATCGGTATTACCTTTGCATTTTATTAATCTATAATGCTCAGTGAACAATCAAAAGGATGCTTTCCATTTCAAATTGAATAGTTCATAAGTAATTACGGTATAAAAAACCGCCACTTGTCACCTTGTTAGAAGACGTTATAAATGCATAGATCTCTACCTTTTTATTAGCAATTTAAAAAATATTACATTATAAACAAACGATATTTTTTCATTTTTTAAATTATGGCACACAAAAGTAAAACCAATAATGCACATGATCTTTTCTTATTTCAATAGTGAAATAACTAAGTATACGTTATTTTCAATATATTTTATCTGTGCTGCGGAGGCAATGCTGATCATCAGTACTTTCATTAGAATATAATATATATTGTATGGGTATTGAGAGGTGTTTTTTTAAGCGAATCTGACATTGTTTTTTTAGCCTATCATATAGCAGCAGTGTCTTTATATTGTATGATATGCCTACAGTTACTTGGGACTGTTTTTGACACGTGGCCAGATTCACACCTCAAGTACTCACACATCAGTCATTGTGAAATAAATGAAGTCAATCAATGAGTGACGAGGTGTCAACACTCACAGCATCTGCCAAGCGGCATGTATATAAACTCTAATGTTCGAGGTGGCTGATGATACTTGATTTGTCCCCAGAGCAGTCAGTAAATCACAATCTTCATTTACGCTTCCATCATATTTGACAGGTACATTCAGATATGGCTTCAACAGCTGATATTCTTCAGGCTCAGGTTTTAAAGATGGACGCTAAATTGCAAAAGGCGTGTGAGCAGGTGCTTGTACTGAACAACATGATGAAAGAGCTCCAAATACGATATGACAGAGCTGCCAGAGATAACTTGAGAACATACCGCTATGCCCTCAGGCTGCGATTGTGCACAGTTGAAGGTCTCCGAAATACACTATATGACTATGTCACACAGAAAGCAGACGACATTGAACAGATGGAAGAGGAGATGAGAAATTTGGGTGCAGAACCTATCATCATATATGATGTAGTTTCTGATAGCGAAAGTGATACGCAATCCGACTGAGATTAGCCAAATCGTTCTACCTTCTCAAAGGTCCTTCTCAGGACCAGTATATATTAACAAAAGATGAAAATATGTTTCCTGTTTCAAAATACGTTTCTAAATTATATTCGCCCGAGTAATTCCAAGGTATATTTGACTTCTGTAGTGTATCTAACTTTATTTAAACATTATTTCTTAATGACTTCTTTTGATTTTATTAATGCATTTTTTTCTTTCGAGATATCCTAATGTTCATATTCCATACCTAAACGTTTTTATATGTATCGTTTGAATCGGTATTAACTTTGCATTTTATTAATCTATAATGCTCAGTGAACAATCAAAAGGATGCTTTCCATTTCAAATTGAATAGTTCATAAGTAATTACGGTATAAAAAGCCGCCACTTGTCACCTTGTTAGAAAACGGTATAAATGCATAGATCTCTACCTTTTTATTAGCAATTTAAAAAATATTACATTATAAACAAGCGATATTTTTTCCTTTTTTAAAATATGGCACACAAAAGTAAAACCAATAATGCACATGATCTTTTCTTATTTCAATAGTTAAATAACTAAGTATATATTATTTTCAATATATTTTATCTTTGCTGCAGAGACAATGCTGATCATAAGTAATTTCATTAGAATATAATATATATTGTATGGGTATTGAGAGGTGTTCATTTTTAAGCGAATCTGACATTGTTTTTTTAGCCTATCATATAGCAGCAGTGTCTTTATATTGTATGATATGCCTACAGTTACTTGGGACTGTTTTTGACAGGTGGCCAGATTCACACCTCAAATACTCACACATCAGTCATTGTGAAATAAATGAAGTCAATCAATGAGTGACGAGGTGTCAACACTCACAGCATCTGCCAAGCTGCATGTATATAAACTCTAATGTTCGAGATGGCTGATCATACTTGATTTGTCTCCAGAGCAGTCAGTAAATCACAATCTTCATTTACGCTTCCATCATATTTGACAGGTACATTAAGATATGGCTTCAACAGCTGATATTTTTCAGGTTCAGGTTTTGAAAATGGACGCTAAATTTCAAAAGGCGTGTGAGCAGGTGCTTGTACTGAACAACATGATGAAAGAGCTCCAAATACGATATGACAGAGCTGCCAGAGATAACTTGAAAACATACCGCTATGCCCTCAGGCTGCGATTGTGCACAGTTGAAGGTCTCCGAAATACACTATATGACTATGTCACACAGAAAGCAGACGACATTGAACATATGGAAGAGGAGATGAGAAATTTGGGTGCAGAACCTATCATCATATATGATGTAGTTTCTGATAACGAAAGTGATACGCAATCCGACTGAGATTAACCAAATCGTTCTACCTTCTCAAAGGTCCTTCTTAGGACCAGTATATATTAACAAAAGATGAAAATATGTTTCCTGTTTCAAAATACGTTTCTAAATTATATTTGCCCGAGTAATTCCAAGGTATATTTGACTTCTGTAGTGTATCTAACTTTATTTAAACATTATTTCTTAATGACTTCTTTTGATTTTATTAATGCATTTTTTTCTTTCGAGATATCTCAATGTTCATATTCCATACCTAAACGTTTTTATATGTATCGTTTGAATCGGTATTACCTTTGCATTTTATTAATCTATAATGCTCAGTGAACAATCAAAAGGATGCTTTCCATTTCAAATTGAATAGTTCATAAGTAATTACGGTATAAAAAACCGCCACTTGTCACCTTGTTAGAAGACGTTATAAATGCATAGATCTCTACCTTTTTATTAGCAATTTAAAAAATATTACATTATAAACAAACGATATTTTTTCATTTTTTAAATTATGGCACACAAAAGTAAAACCAATAATGCACATGATCTTTTCTTATTTCAATAGTGAAATAACTAAGTATACGTTATTTTCAATATATTTTATCTGTGCTGCGGAGGCAATGCTGATCATCAGTACTTTCATTAGAATATAATATATATTGTATGGGTATTGAGAGGTGTTTTTTTAAGCGAATCTGACATTGTTTTTTTAGCCTATCATATAGCAGCAGTGTCTTTATATTGTATGATATGCCTACAGTTACTTGGGACTGTTTTTGACACGTGGCCAGATTCACACCTCAAGTACTCACACATCAGTCATTGTGAAATAAATGAAGTCAATCAATGAGTGACGAGGTGTCAACACTCACAGCATCTGCCAAGAGGCATGTATATAAACTCTAATGTTCGAGGTGGCTGATGATACTTGATTTGTCCCCAGAGCAGTCAGTAAATCACAATCTTCATTTACGCTTCCATCATATTTGACAGGTACATTCAGATATGGCTTCAACAGCTGATATTCTTCAGGCTCAGGTTTTAAAGATGGACGCTAAATTGCAAAAGGCGTGTGAGCAGGTGCTTGTACTGAACAACATGATGAAAGAGCTCCAAATACGATATGACAGAGCTGCCAGAGATAACTTGAGAACATACCGCTATGCCCTCAGGCTGCGATTGTGCACAGTTGAAGGTCTCCGAAATACACTATATGACTATGTCACACAGAAAGCAGACGACATTGAACAGATGGAAGAGGAGATGAGAAATTTGGGTGCAGAACCTATCATCATATATGATGTAGTTTCTGATAGCGAAAGTGATACGCAATCCGACTGAGATTAGCCAAATCGTTCTACCTTCTCAAAGGTCCTTCTCAGGACCAGTATATATTAACAAAAGATGAAAATATGTTTCCTGTTTCAAAATACGTTTCTAAATTATATTCGCCCGAGTAATTCCAAGGTATATTTGACTTCTGTAGTGTATCTAACTTTATTTAAACATTATTTCTTAATGACTTCTTTTGATTTTATTAATGCATTTTTTTCTTTCGAGATATCTTAATGTTCATATTCCATACCTAAACGTTTTTATATGTATCGTTTGAATCGGTATTAACTTTGCATTTTATTAATCTATAATGCTCAGTGAACAATCAAAAGGATGCTTTCCATTTCAAATTGAATAGTTCATAAGTAATTACGGTATAAAAAGCCGCCACTTGTCACCTTGTTAGAAAACGTTATAAATGCATAGATCTCTACGTTTTAATTAGCAATTTAAAATATATTACATTATAACAAACGATATTTTTTAATTTTTTAAAATATGGCACACAAAAGTAAAACCAATAATGCACATGATCTTTTCTTAATTTTAATAGTGAAATAACTAAGTATATATTATTTTCAATATATTTTATCTGTGCTGCAGAGGCAATGCTGATCATAAGTAATTTCATTAGAATATAATATATATTGTATGGGTATTGAGAGGTGTTCATTTTTAAGCGAATCTGACATTGTTTTTTTAGCCTATCATATAGCAGCAGTGTCTTTATATTGTATGATATGCCTACAGTTACTTGGGACTGTTTTTGACACGTGGCCAGATTCACACCTCAAGTACTCACACATCAGTCATTGTGAAATAAATGAAGTCAATCAATGAGTGACGAGGTGTCAACACTCACAGCATCTGCCAAGCGGCATGTATATAAACTCTAATGTTCGAGGTGGCTGATCATCACAGTCTGCCTGCAGTCGCCGAGGTGTCAACAGCTCAAGACGCTAGCTTTAGCTCTCACTCACTAACTCTTGTTAGTCAGACATAAGCTAGACACGCACAGTGAATATTATAAGCTGAAATCAGATACATCAAAGCACTACGGGAAGACTTGTGAGTATCGCACTATCATAACTTGGACAAGGGACAAGGGACAAGGCAACTAGCAAAAGCACTATTGACTTTATGAATAGCCCTGCTATCTTAGGCTCTAGTCGCTCTTCTAAGAGCGCCACGGACTTGTCTGTGGAAGTGCAACAGTCACAACTCATAGGTGCGTTAGAATCAGCTATGGACAAGGTCCAGGCTGAGAACCTTCTAAGGTTGGTGGCCGATATGGTCGAGTCCCAGGGCGGGGACCCGGTCAAAATCGTGTCGCCTGTGAAGCAGAGCTCGGGGCAAGCTCAGGAGGTACCTGGACCTCGTAAAGCACCAGGGGGTCAGAAAAATAAGGGTGAGGGGCGCACCCAGACAAGCACTGAGGTACCTGTAACTCAGAAAAAAGAAACAGGGGGTACAAAGTCGGGTATTGGGCACACCCGCAAGGCAGATGGCAAAGGCCAACAGCAGGCCAATGTCGGCCCCGCCGTTACTAAAAAACGGACGGAGAAGAAACAAGAGGGATCTGCACCTCTTAAAAAAGCAGGGGGCGACAGCAAATCGGGCAAAGGGGGTGTAGGGGCCACCCCCTCGGCGAAGGCAAAAGCAAAAAACTCTAACAAAAAAAGTAAGGCTAACAGTGCAAGCGCTGGCACTGAGAGAAAGGATAGTGGCCTTGACCAGGCCACTATTGCAAGGTCTCGCCAACCTGGCAGTGGCATGGTCACGCCAGACAAGAGCTATGCTCAGGCGATGCAGACGGTACCAGGTACAAACGGTACCGCAGGGCTAATAACAACCAGCCCTGCTAAAATGCTCATAGGCGACGACAGCGCCAGGGCAAAGGGCAAGAACGCAGCCCTTAAGCTGATCGCCAAAAACAAGACCGACGGTCAAACGTCTAAGGCAATAGCCCAGGCTACAGCCAATAGCCAGGCGAGACAAAGTGGTAGCCCACAAACCACTGATGTGACTGGCAGGCAGCACTCACTGGGGGCGTGCCAGGAGAGCACAATGCTTAACAAAACCCCAAAAAAGAGAGTCCTGGTCAGAAGCCCATCTGACCCAAAGAGGGCACTCTTAATCAAAAAAGTCAAAACAGCTGTATTAGCCACAAGCGGCTTCTACAGCGAATCTGACGAGCCCAGGTCAGATTCAAGTATACGCACTGTTGAGCCCACACGCTACTACGTAGATAGCGACAACAGTGACTACATGGGCACCTATAAGCCATGTAGCGACGCCCAATATATGGGGACAGCCGCTAATTCACATATCAGCGGCGCTGACACATTAACAGCATGTGAATCTGACTCACATGTCACTAAAGCTCAGGTAGACGCTATAGGCGACAAGCCTACCTGTGGGGAAGCCACAGTTATGCCTCCAACGTGTGAAACTGACACGGCAGCTCACACTGACATGGAGGTGACTGGTGAGGCAAACACCAGCGCCCTCAATGAGGGCACCTGGGTATCCCCCAGGTCAAAAAATGCTCTTTCCAAGGGAAAGAAAGCTAAACAGCCCAAACCAGGGCCGGTGGTAGCACAAGGGCTAAGCTCAGTGTACCTAAATGACACTGACAGCATTGTTATCAAAGGCCGCAGCAGCACGGCCGGGAAGCTACCACTTCTCTTCCCCGCTGATGAGCAGAGCCGCAGCCGCCTGCTAAAACTGAAGTTGGGCAATGCCACTTTCCGAGAGGCACGGAAAAGGCCCACTTCAGATTTTGTGATGGTCATCAATAAGATATCCCCCGAGATATCAGACACAGACATAGCCAAAGAGCTAAAAAACAAATCAGTACAGGTGAAAAGACTGATTTCAGCCAGGCATAACAACATGCCCTCACATAACGTTAAGCTCACCTGTGAGAATAAGGCTACGCTCGAGGCTATAGGTCAGACTGTCACCATCAAAGGGGAGGACTACAAGGTAGTTCCCTATGTGAACAAGACCACCAAGGTCAAACAATGCTACAGGTGCCTCGAATTCGGCCATACCTCAGGCAAATGTGAAAATGACCTGAGGTGCAGAAAATGTGGTGGCAGCCACGTTAAAAAGGACTGCCAATCAGACAAGCCGGCATGCGTCAACTGCCACGGGGACCACCCATCTTCATACAGAGGGTGCCCCGAAAAAAACGAAAAGGCTGCCTAAATCTCAAACACAGCCAAAAAAGACCAGCTCCATGCCCAGGGAAATGAAATGAAATGAATCGGGCTTTAGGCCACCTTTGTGCACATATAGGCTAAACTGGGCCAGGAGAACCTCCTGAGGATGGTGAGATGATTGAGATGACACTGTCCTCCAGACACAGGATTCGAAGTTCGAGCCCTGGCGGTCTGAGGCCGAGCACGCTACCTCTCGGTCACGGAGGCTCCCCACAATACTAACTTTCACACGTGGATGGGGAAGAAACATTTTTGTTTCTTTCAAACCGCCGAGACCGGGAACCGAACCCCGAACTCTGGCGTGAAAGGCAGCGGTGCTAACCACTACCCTAGGGCCCCCGCCCTCCATGCCCAGGGAGCCGCTTAGACTAGCTATAGCCATAGCTAAAGCGATAGCGTTAGTGCTCAATAGAGACATGCATGAACGCACAGAATCCAACATCTCCGAAGATGTAGCTGAATCCTTCAGCAAAGCGTTCAATGTGAAAATCAGCAGCGAAACCCTAATGGAAAAGGCCTTTGCCTAAATTGGTAAACCACCACTCCCTCTGGACAACCAATCCATTAGGATCAATCTGATTCACATTCAGTCTATTGATCACACATATTAACGTGAATGGTCTAAGAGCCAGGAAAACTGAGCTCATTGAACATCTGAAAGAGCACAAACCAGATTTTGTCACTCTCAATGAGACCAAAGTCTTGCCAAAGCATAAAGTTTCAATACCAGGCTATGAGTCTGTGAGGAAAGACAGAAGCGCCGCAGGTGGAGGCGTGGCAATACTAATCAAAAAGGAAATTGCCTATAGCATTGTGTATACTGATGATATCAATGCAGAAACAGTGGCTATAACATTCAAACAAAGGGACAAGGAAATAGCACTGGCAACTGTCTATAATCCTCCAGGCAAAATAGTCGAGTTAGAGACACTGAAACACCTGACTGATAAATACGAACATTGCATTATCACAGGCGATTTCAACTCAAAACATGCTTATTTTGGCAACGACAAGAATGACAGCGCTGGTGACGCTCTTTTTAACATTACTGAGGAGCTGGACCTCACAATACTCAATGATGAGTCTGTGACATTCTGTCGGAACTATGCTGGCAACAGTGTGGAAAGCAACCTTGATCTTGCCCTTGCTTTCAGGAAGATGGGCCCTAAAGTCGCTGAATGCACAGTCAAAGGCGATGTAGGGAGTGGCCATCTTCTAGTGCATATTAGATTGAATTCTCATGAGGTGGAGAAAGCTCTAACAAAAGCAGTTCACAGGCTTGACAAGGCAAATTGGCAGAAATTCCGCAAGGAACTAAAGTCAATTGAGATGGGTGACCTCACCACACCCGAGGAAATAGAAAAAGCTGTTGAACTGCTTGAAACCTCTATGATTTGTGCCCTAGACAAAAGTTGTCAATCTGTGAAACAAAAAGAACAGGATTTCTTTATCTCTGAAAAAACGTCTAAGTTGATCAAAGAAAAAAGAAAAGCTAGAAGGCTAGCTATGAGATTCAGTGACGAGCCCGAGTACATGACTATGTACAAGAGCCTGACCAACGAGGTCAAGGAATCTATCAAAACGGACAAGGAAAGGGCTTGGCAAGAACAGATTGATAAACTTGACGGAGCCAGGGATGGAACCGAGTTCTGGAACTCGTTCTTCCGGCTAACAGGGGCAAAATCTAGAGGAACGAGAAAAACTCCCCTCATGAGAAGTGATGGTACTCACACTGAAAATGACAAAGAGAGAGCTGACACGTTCGCAGCCTCGCTTGAAAAAGTACACAATGTCCACCAGGGGACCATCTTTGACGATGAGTTCAAAGTGGAGGTAGAAAGCACTATTAAAGAGCACGAAATGCTCTTCAAGCCACTAGTAAGCCACGTCCCCGAAGAGGACGATGATCACGAGACACTAACCCCAATAACAACAGGGGAAATCAAGGCTTATCTGAAAAAGTGCAAATCTAGCTCGGCCCCTGGTCTGGACGGTATCAGATACGGTGTACTTAAGCAAGCAAAGGACAAGGTTTATGAGGCCCTGGCCCAAATCTGTAATGCTTGTATGGCTACAGGATACTATCCTAGGCTATGGAAAAAGGCTGAAGGTATCATGATACCTAAGCCAGGCAAAGACGGAAAAATGCCGGGGAACTATAGACCTATCAGCCTGCTGAGCTGTATGGGCAAACTCTTTGAAAAAACGCTAGCTGGTAGAATAAGGAACTTTCTTGAGAAAGAAAAGTTCTTTAACAAATGGCAGAATGGCTTCAGGAGCAAACGGACTAAGATACAAGCTGATGAACGGCAGCTTACCTAGGAAGATGGTCAGGTTGATATCATCGTTCCTAAGTGACATAACGATCAAAGTCAATTGCTGTAACAACTGCTCAGAGGAGGTGACTCTCAATGCGGGCACACCTCAGGGCTCGGTCCTAAGCCCTCTCCTTTTCATTATCTATGTGAATGATATCCCAGACATGAGTTCACTCAATGTCAAGCTTTCTCAGTTCGCAGATGACATGGGAATCTGGGCACATGCAACCAATGCCAAATGGGTGAAGGCAAAGCTATCAAAAGCTTCAAAACTCATTGAAACATGGTGTTCCAAATGGCGGATAAAACTAAACGCAGGAAAAACTCAGCTGATTGTGTTTAGTGTCGGTCCAAAACCAGAACTTATAGATCTGGAACTGTTTGGTGAGCCTATTATTCAAACTCAAACAGCCAAACTGCTTGGAATCCTATTTGATCGAAGGCTTAGCTTCAAAGACCATATGAAAGACCTAATGACAAAGGTCTACAGGCGACTGAACCTGTTGAAGTTGCTCAAAGGGACAAACTGGGGCGCCAGACCATATACCATCTTAAAAGCCTACAAGTGCTTTATACGCCCTGTCCTTGAATATGGTTCACTGATAACTGGAGCTTTAAGGGAATCACAAGTGAAGGAAATGCAGATCTTTTAAAACAAGTGCCTGAGGCTAGCACTTGGTGTAACCTACCTGGACAGAATGAGAACAATAGATCTGCATGACCTCACTAACGTCCCTATGATCAAAACTAGGATGACGGCACTGGCGGTTAAAACATTTAGATCACTTGAAAACACACAGTGTTTCAAGGATCTGGTGTTGAATCATGAGATCGTTCAAAAACGATCAGGCTCTAATACAATTCTGGATCAATTGCTGGCTGCAATCCAGGCTGACGCTTAAACACGGTTGACGGTTGACGGTTGACGGATAACGGTTGAGCTCCTGATCCCACATAGAACAGGGGCTCTGGGGGCGCCGTTCTGTCTGACATACCAAAAGCAGTGAGTTCCCTATCACTCCACTGCATGAGACAAGAACACGGTTGACGGTTGACGGTTGACGGATATCGGTTGAACTCCTGAACTCCTGTTCCCACAGAGAACAGGGGCTCTGAAAGGAGCCGTTTTGTGAGACACACAAGGCAGTGGGCTTTCAATCATAGCACTGAAGGAGACGGATTCTGGTCTTAAGCAATGAGCTCTTTATCATTACATTGCTAGCTTGGGTGATGGCACGGCGGACACGGATGGTTGGCTAACGATGACGGTTCATGATGATGGTGGTTTCAAACACACTGCTGAGAAAGCAGAGCACATCTCAAAGGGTCAGTCCTTGCCCTTACTCTGGTGGCTGGTCGCCTCTGCCCTGGTTCCTTGTCTCCTGGACGTCTTGCCAATGCTTGTACAATCACCTACCTCACCAGGTGAAAAGAGAGAGGCACTATAAGGTTTATACCAGAACTAGTGCATAATCTTGCGTCAGCCCTCGCGCTGCGCGCTCCTCTAACTAGTGGCTGATCATACTTGATTTGTCCCCAGAGCAGTCAGTAAATCACAATCTTCATTTACGCTTCCATTATATTTGACAGGTACATTAAGATATGGCTTCAACAGCTGATATTCTTCAGGTTCAGGTTTTAAAGATGGACGCTAAATTTCAGAAGGCGTGTGAGCAGGTGCTTGTACTGAACAACATGATGAAAGAGCTCCAAATACGATATGACAGAGCTGCCAGAGATAACTTGAGAACATACCGCTATGCCCTCAGGCTGCGATTGTGCACAGTTGAAGGTCTCCGAAATACACTATATGACTATGTCACACAGAAAGCAGACGACATTGAACAGATGGAAGAGGAGATGAGAAATTTGGGTGCAGAACCTATCATCATATATGATGTAGTTTCTGATAGCGAAAGTGATACGCAGTCCGACTGAGATTAACCAAATCGTTCTACCTTCTCAAAGGTCCTTCTCAGGACCAGTATATATTCACAAAAGATGAAAATATGTTTCCTAATTCAAAATACGTTTCTAAATTATATTCGCCCGAGTAATTCCAAGGTATATTTGACTTCTGTAGTGTATCTAACTTTATTTAAACATTATTTCTTAATGACTTCTTTTCATTTTATTAATGCATTTTTTTCTTTCGAGATATCTTAATGTTCATATTCCATACCTAAACGTTTTTATATGTATAGTTTGAATTGGTATTAACTTTGCATTTTATTAATCCATAATGCTCAGTGAACAATCAAAAGGATGCTTTCCATTTCAAATTGAATAGTTCATAAGTAATTACGGTATAAAAAGCTGCCACTTGTCACCTTATTAGAAGACGTTATAAATGCATAGATCTCTACCTTTTTATTAGCAATTTAAAAAATATTACATTATAAACAAACGATATTTTTTCATTTTTTAAAATATGGCACACAAAAGTAAAACCAATAATGCACATGATCTTTTCTTATTTCAATAGTGGAATAACTAAGTATATGTTATTTTCAATATATTTTATCTGTGCTGTAGAGGCAATGCTGCTCATAAGTAATTTCATTAGAATATAATATATATTGTATGGGTATTGAGAGGTGTTCATTTTTAAGCGAATCTGACATTGTTTTTTTAGCCTATCATATAGCAGCAGTGTCTTTATATTGTATGATATGCCTACAGTTACTTGGGACTGTTTTTGACACGTGGCCAGATTCACACCTCAAGTACTCACACATCAGTCATTGTGAAATAAATGAAGTCAATCAATGAGTGACGAGGTGTCAACACTCACAGCATTTGCCAAGAAGCATGTATATAAACTCTAATGTTCGAGGTGGCTGATCATACTTGATTTGTCCCCAGAGAAGTCAGTAAATCACAATCTTCATTTACGCTTCCATCATATTTGACAGGTACATTAATATATGGCTTCAACAGCTGATATTTTTCAGGTTCAGGTTTTAAAGATGGACGCTAAATTTCAAAAGGCGTGTGAGCAGGTGCTTGTACTGAACAACATGATGAAAGAGCTCCAAATACGATATGACAGAGCTGCCAGAGATAACTTGAGAACATACCGCTATGCCCTCAGGCTGCGATTGTGCACAGTTGAAGGTCTCCGAAATACACTATATGACTATGTCACACAGAAAGCAGACGACATTGAACAGATGGAAGAGGAGTTGAAAACATTGGGTGCAGAACCTATCATCATATATGATGTAGTTTCTGATAGCGAAAGTGATACGCAATCCGACTGAGATTAACCAAATCGTTCTATCTTCTCAAAGGTCCTTCTCAGGACCAGTATATATTCACAAAAGATGAAAATATGTTTCCTGTTTCAAAATACGTTTCTAAATTATATTCGCCCGAGTAATTCCAAGGTATATTTGACTTCTGTAGTGTATCTAACTTTATTTAAACATTATTTCTTAATGACTTCTTTTGATTTTATTAATGCATTTTTTTCTTTCGATATATCTTAATGTTCACATTCCATACCTAAACGTTTTTATATGTATCGTTTGAATTGGTAATAACTTTGCATTTTATTAATCTATAATGCTCAGTGAACAATCAAAAGGATGCTTTCCCTTTCAAATTGAATAGTTCATAAGTAATTACGGTATAAAAAGCTGCCACTTGTCACCTTATTAGAAGACGTTATAAATCCATAGATCTCTACCTCTTTATTAGCAATTTAAAATATATTACATTATAAACAAACGATATTTTTTCATTTTTTTAAATATGGCACACAAAAGTAAAACCAATAATGCACATGATATTTTCTTATTTCAATAGTGAAATAACTAAATATATTTTATTTTTCAATATATTCTATCTGTGCTGCAGAGGCAGTGCTGATCATAAGTAGTTTCATTAGAATATAATATATATTGTATGGGTATTGAGAGGTGACATATCAGCTGTATATCTCCCAGGAGACTGAGTTGGAATTTGAATAATAACAGCCTTGCTAAGCTACTCTCGATGTTCAGCGCTATGAACAGCCTCCGGCTGGATACATGCGCTATATAAGATGTCATTAATTAATTTATTCATATTAATATTATATACATGATAGATATATGGCGCAGGATAGCTCATTGGTAGCGTGGTTAACTCAGAGCCCAGAGCCCGGGGGTACCCGGTTCGAGTCGATACCTTGGTGTACGCATATGCAATGACCCAAACTGCTAATATTCGTGGGATAATGACAACCAAAAAGTAAAACCGATTCGCGCCTCATAAGAAAAACATATTAAAAAAATAACAAATCAAAGTTGACATCTTAACGGTCAGTAAAACCTAAAAACCTCAACTGATGCTCCACCCCTGAAATAATTTACGGTGTGTAGTCTACACTGTAATGATAAGTCCATAATCAAGAAAAAGTGGATTTTGTAAATTTTATTTTTTATTTAAAAAAAAATCCATTTCTTGTAGTTTAAATTTGGGATGGCGCGGACAACTTCTGCATCACCGAAGAAGGATACTGTGAAACAATATTCATCATACAAAGTTTGTTTACATGCTAGTCTCTGTCACACACGGCAGGTGTCGTCATATCCACAGGAAGCCTCCTCGGCGCTGAACTTCAGTCCTGCTGGACAGCGCATGCGAAAGT
This sequence comes from Flabesymbios commensalis, assembly GCA_964017125.1. Classification (NCBI taxonomy): domain Eukaryota; kingdom Metazoa; phylum Annelida; class Polychaeta; order Terebellida; family Flabelligeridae; genus Flabesymbios; species Flabesymbios commensalis. The sequence continues at coordinate 54,247,291 of OZ024915.1, forward strand.
GGTACATCTGGTCTAAATGGCGCACACACACATTGTATACCGAGCAGTCGTCCCAATCCGCGAACACTCCTTGATTCATGCATTTGTAAACTTGAACAAATCAAAATATTATTATTACAAACAGCGATTTTAAGTTAATTTTAATTAAGGAATGGATCACTCACTCACTCACTCACTCATTCACTCACTCACTCACTCACTCACTCACTCACTCACTCACTCACTCACTCACTCACTCACTCACTCACTCACTCACTCACTCACTCACTTTGTCATAAAATAACAAAATGTTTATTTTCATATTGATATTTTAATTTCTTGATTTTGACATAAATCATTTTGAAGTTGAGATAAATATGCAGATACCCAAATTTGTTCAGAATATAGCGAGTAAATATATCTTGATCTATATGTAATCATTTTCGGATCCTTTGAGACGCCATAGATTATGCTCGGAATAGAAGTTGAAAAGTTGTGAAAAAACTGGTCAACATAGATGAAATGTTAGAAAACATATCAAAAGAATTAAATGAGGTTAACATTTTTTAAATTGAATTATAAGCAAAAAAAGTATTTACATTTTTTTTAAATACTACTACCACTACCTGACAACTACTCATGATTGTTTGATATTGGCATTTTTTATTCAGACGCCATATTTACCCCATTGTAACATAATAGTAGGTTTATCGATTAAAGATAGATGTTTAAGTGTCATTTTCCAGCTATGTATAATTTTATAATACTATTTAATATATATATCAAAATCTGGCGAGGAATAGATGGAGGCACCATAAAAAGTCAGAATTGTTCATATACCTATATTTCATGCAATAGCACGAATGATATATTTTGTGTATTTTCTAGCTGACTGAATTCACGAGAATGGGTGACTTTTACAGTTATTCCAGTGATTTTTTTTATAGATTTACAAGGCTATGCACAGTCCCGAATTATTTATTGCAAACGGTGCTGATCTAGAATAAGCTAAAAAAACATACATTTAAAATTACATGGTGGATGATGCATTTTTGGAGTATACATATATTTAAAAAAAAAGAATTGATGTAAAAAATTTGATCAATCATTGTTGGGAATCAGTCAGCTAGCAGGTAAACCAAATAAGAGGAATATATTCAAATAATTATTCACGCTTGACTAATTTTAGGTGTGAAATTTGTTAAATTAGATTTTTTAAATTAGATTTGTAGCCCCACACGTTATATTACGATAAATATCACTATAGCCTCGGATGTAATATTGAATCTGAAATATTCCATGACTCACGTGCAGCGACGCCTGCTTTGCCACGTCGTCCCTGTGGCTTCTTGCTTTGTCTCACTGACCACTTATCATCTTGGTGGTCCCTCTCACCCCACACTTTGTCTGCGCCCCAGTCATCGATGCCTTTTTCATAGTCGTTGTCATACCCCTCGCTTTCGTCGTAGTTGTTTGTGCCATCCTTAATGGAGTATCTGGTGTCCTCGTCATCGCTAGCCCAATCATCCTCGTCTGTAGCCTGACGACTTCCGCTTCTCTCATCTGCATACGTCACGTGCCCACCTCGTCTGGCGTCCTGATTGGCAATCAGGTGACTGTTTTTCACGTATAAGCGACGACTGTATCGATCTTCGTGATAACCTGGGATATAACAAATACGTGAAGTTGTCATCTGTTAAGCATGATAAATTCACGAAACTCTGAACTACACTAAGGCATAGGTCATCACAAGTTGTTGCTGGGTGTGGGCCGGGAGATGTGTACAACAACATCTGCAAAGTAGAGGTCTGCGATAAATAACGATAACCTTTGCAATTTTCAGCCACTTGGAGTGGCTGAAATATGAGGCAACACAGGAAGAGCACACCTAACACGGATATTGATCAAATGTTGAATTAATGCTGCCTCAGGTTCAGAGACGATGGGCCAATATTAAGTAATCTTGACATATTGTTAACTGGAAGGTTATTGTGATACCTCAGTCATCCTATTCTGGATTATGATTGCTTTTTCCGAATAGGCCTAGGCCTACTTATGAACACACTTCTGTTTTATTGAAGTCAAACGAAACAGTGTCTTATTTGGTGGCATGAAAATGAAATGAAATGAATCGGGCTTTAGGCCACCTTTGTGCACATATAGGCTAAACTGGGCCAGGAGAACCTCCTGAGGATGATGAGATGAATGAGATGTCACTGTCCTCCAGACACAGGATTCGAAATTCGAGCCCTGGCAGGGGCTCCCCACAATACTGAGTTTTACACGTGGATGGGGAAGAAACATTTTTGTTTCTTTCAGACCGCCGAGACCGGGAACCTTACCCGAACTCTAGCGTGAAAGTCAGCGGTGCTAGCCACTACCCCAGGGCCCCCGCCCATTTGGTGGGCATAGCAGGCTCGTAGGCTAAATATCATGAATGACTAATAGGCATTAGTAGGCCTACCTATAAATTTTGCTTTTATCTGTTTGGAAAAATACTCATGCAATGTTGTATTTTTAAAAGATTTATAGTCATTGAGTGAACCATATTTTACCCTTTTTACCTTGGCCGATCCATGCCTATTCGACCCCCCTTTTTATCAGAAGGCCCGTTAGTGAGAAGATCCGCTAATCAGAATCCCCGTTTGTCAGAAGGCCCGTTAGTCAGAAGGCCCGTTAGTCAGAAAGCCAGTTACGCAGAAGGCCCGTTTGTTAGAAGGCCCGTTAGTCAGAAGGCCCATTTATCGGAATCTTTTCACTGAAAAGTGGACAATGCTCATCTGCTAATCCATTATTATGATAATATTATTATCAAAATAAAGGTGAAAATCTTTGAAAAAATATACATAGCCTACATTTTATATAAAATACACATGGTTAGAGGACATGGCCAAGGCCATGAATCAAACTGGGCACAATTGAAAAAAAAAACAAATTTATTATTATTATTAAATTCCGTTTTAGAAGCAATAGTGATAACATATATGTAGCCTACATCTGTTCGGTATATGCCAATGAGACATTTTTAACCCGAACAGGACTATTATTAAAATAAATGCTTAAAAAATTAATTGTTTAAATTCAAAGTGTAGACTTTAATCAATTCAAATATAGTAAAACATTCAAGTATAGACAGCACAATTGTCATTACCTGTGTATTTGAAATTTCAAATGCATATTGCTGATAAAATGTGTGAGATAGACATGTAGGCCTAGTCGAAATTACTGGTAGTAGTAGTTCAATATCGGGATGGCTGATGCTTAACCATTGCGCCACCTTCAGAGGCAGGAACAGTGCAGAAAATGGTCGGTAGACCAACATATTGAAAGGGCACATATATAAGGTCAGAGACAAACGTAGGAGGCGCAAGGGATTTTTTCTAATTTAATATCAGAAGTACGGCATTTTTACGTATCTAAGGAGGGAAAAAATGGAAAAAAAATTATATATAAAAAGCTAATTATATCAAATTTAATGCAATTATGATATGGTCGAGAGATCTATCTGTATTAATTTTGACGACTAATGCCAATCAACAATAATTATTTGAGATTTAGCGAAATCAATTACACAATTCACTAATTCATTAGGACCTTTTTTAAACCTAGCATCACTTACACTCACTAGTGGATAGATCGCCAATACAAATATAAAAACGTAAGTTTGGGAACTTGTCTTGTGTATTCAAAATTTAATACTTAGTAATCAATAAATGACTTGCAAAATTTTCAAATTTCCTGACAAGAGAAACAAATAATGAAATATTTAAGCAATTTGTTAAAGTAAAATTAAAGTAATATTTTTTATTTATTTGGAGAAGGAAATTTCATCAGCAACATCAGCTTCAAACTAGAAATGTCAGTATTTAAAATGTCAATAACAGTATTAGACATTGATACAACCGTAGGTAATAAAATACAAGTCAATAAAACACATAATAATATTGGTTATACGTATGTCGTTGTCAGTGAAGAAAGGGGTGGTGTTTTTCAATGACGTAAACTAATTTTCTGACTAACGGGCCTTCTGACAAACAGGCCTTCTCACTAATGGAAACAATTGGGGAGATGAATATTGGCGAATTTACTGTGATATTTCAATACTATACTCATAAGAACACCCGTTTTGGTGAGAGAGACATTTTTTATCATACCGCCAAAGCCGCCAATATAAAACAGATGTAATATTCCCCAGTTTACAGTAATCAGCCCGTAGGACACGAGTTCAAGCTAGACTTTTTTGGAAACGTTTGATATTATTTCATCAAGCAGACTACAAATTACTAAGTCTATATTCCACAAGCAACAAGCTGATTTCTATATCATTGTCTGTCCTTTCAACACGTTCTAACTTTGTTGTTGAATAGCTCTTGTGTGTATGTAGGCCTACTGTACAATCATATACGTTTCACAGTGATAACATAGTTATAACGCTCGAGATATAGCCCATACCGGCCTCACCAAGATCTCTATCCGTAGATTTTTGTTGTTGTCCAATCCTACGATACGCTTGACTAGGTCTTCTGGATCTGGGGGATGTCAGTATTCTGTAGATGGTGGTGAGGAGGGGGTAGGGACCTTCACCGCACGTCCCGCCAAAATCATCCATCTCAACAGACCAAATAAAAGCACCTCCCAATCCTTTGTCCATAATGTACTTAGCCTGAAAAGAGAAAAAAACAACCATGGTGTTTTTAAATATTTCCATAGCCAGACTGCTATGAATTAAGTTTACCAAGAACCCCGCGGTTCTGAACATTATTGGGAATTGTATTATGTACATGTAGCCAGGTAGTCAGTGGTTAAGTTTTCAGGTACAACTATAACTATTCAACATGAGACATGAAAACTTTCCAAATATTTGATTCGCCATACAATTATCTCATAAGTTGTAGTTATTTTCCTAATTCTCCACTATTTACTATTTTTGGAACAAAATGGTTGTTGAAAATTAATATAAGTAATTTTAATGGATTTATCTGGTAATAAAACATAAGTCTAAATAAAAAAATTGTAAATCTCAGCCAACTAGCTGATAAGCTATAATGATTATTACATCTATTTACCCATATTTACCTATTTCGGTGATGAAAGGGTGGTTGCAGATGAATATAATTGTAATGAAATCATTCTGTGCTAAACATATGTTTAGATACACGTTTTATGCATCTAGGTTAACTAGTTTTAAAGTTATCGTTATGACCAACATTTACCTCTTATAGTATGTTAGTGTGTAATTCTGAGTAATGTTCATGTTGATTTTGAATGAATGTTTTTTTCTGCTAATATACAAACCATAGATCAACAAAAAAACTGTTTCCATTTTTTCCACCCACTGGTTTTATAAAAAATCAACATGACCGCCACCAATGGCAAAATTGTCAATAATCGGCATGTATTCGGACAGAAATGAAATACAGACACAATCTATGGTTCTTTTTAAAGTGAGAGACAGTTCATAGATAAGTTCTACATATGTAACCAAGCAATACACCAGACATAATTATTGTATGTAGGGCTGATGTGATTTATCTTCATGCTACTGGGTAATTTTAAAGGGCACCATACAATGTAGGGATGCATAATTGGTCACCGTGCATCCCCCCTCCCCACTACTCACCCCACACCAACTTTTTCTTAAGCTTTGCTATGTTCAAAACATGGCATGCGATGTTACCAGTAAAAAACAAGGACGAACTTTATATTTTGACCGCTTTTATTGGTGTACCCCCACACACGTCTAGAATTAGGGGGTAGGGTTACGTAAGCGTCTGTCATTAATTTTCTGAGTAACCAATCAGCACACGCTGTATACCATATAACAGATAATTAAATTCCCGTTCTAATAATATATCACCCGTTGCAGCAGAATAAATAGTCGTTCCTCCACATACGCTCAAGCATGTTTTTTCATTAGAAAATAATCAAAATGAACAAAGCAAATTTGTCAACAAGGTCAAAGGAAACGATATAATAAAGCGTAGTTATTGAATATATCCATATCACGTCTATGTTTTCTGAACCCAAATATGTGTATTCTTAAAAATGAGTGTTTTTTATATTTATTAATTTGATACATATTTTTTAATGAAAGAATATTGCAGCCTTTCATGATAATAATAATGTCTATTTAGCATGGGCTGAAATCTGAAACATGGAACTTTGCTCGGGAGTTTAATGTATACTTTTTTATCCACTTGCTTTTACATAATTTGTATGTGCTGAATTCGAATCTGTCAGATAACATTCTATATTTGGTGATTTTCACCTTCAAATAAGTAAAATACAAAATGGCCACCAAAATGCTATGAAAAGCCCATAATTTCTATAGTTTGTCGCACACAAAAGCACAATTTATGGTTTTTGCAAATTTAAAAAAAAAAATTATTGTGTCTTTGGAAAGAAATTACCGTTATTAAACCTTTAAATCCAAGTCATCCGCCGATTTTTATGTATTTACTGTTACTATAAGTATACTGCTAAACATGTTGATGATAATATGACGTATTTGTAGTGACTTAAGGTATTGTGAATAAACGTTACTGATGAGTAAATGACGTCGTTAAAAATACTAAGCACATCAAAGCATGTTAGCATACACTGTACTTACGTTAAACACAGTTTTGAATGACTTGTAACCTAATCTGCAATATTACATAGTCTATTTTTTAGAATCTATTAAACAAATTTAATGTTGTATATGATATTATAGTTCACATACTTAAAAATCGCTTTCATTTGTGCGTTGGTGGTAACCATTTTGAATTTGAAGGTCAAATGTAGGTCATTTTGATCGAAAAACATAAGACATACAATTATCAACTCCAAAAATTAGAGAAACCAGAAATCGTGCAATAATGTTTAACAAAAATATAGAAAAAACGGGATTTTGGCAGCCATTTTTCGCTTTGCTTATTTGAATGTGAAGAATACTAAATATAGCATGTTATCAGATAGATTCGACTTCAGCACACACAAATGATGTAGAAACAAGCGGGGAAAAAATAAAGACTCAAATGCCGAGCAAAGACAGACTTTTGCGTAACCCTACCTCCTTATTTTTGACATGTTTGGAGGTATCCCCATATAAGCGGTCAAATATAAGTTCGTCCCTATTTTTCACCATGTCATTTCATTGCTGGGAGACACTACTGCAGGAGTTTTTATTCCGTTCCTGGTGGAATGTAGCCTCTATAGTGTATACACTAGTTTATAGGTGTTTTAATACATTTAAGTCCATAATTTAGTATTATCTCTATTTCTTTCGCCGAAATATGATATTCTGGCTGTTCTCATGGATTATACAAAAAAAATGACATTTATTTTGTATTTTTATGTTCATTATTAGTGAAAATATAGCGGAAACCTGATTTTTACTTATCAGTGGCGGCCATCTTGGATTTCTCATTAAGGAGCGAAGGAAAAAAATGGAAACAGTTTTTTGGAGTCAACTGGGATCTATAGATGTGAGAAATTATCATCAATCAAAATCAACATGAACCTGACACAGAATTTCGATATGCTACATAACGACATACACTATTATCACCCCAGTTTCTGGCACCAAGGGGATGTTAGAGGATTTTTGATATGTTTTTCTAAGTTGTTTAAACAAAATATGTGCTGAAATTTACAGCTTGTTAAGAATTTTCTTCCAGGTCTTTATGTTTTTAGACTAATACCTGGTGTAAATTAAAATATTAACATTAATAATAATACGCATTGTGAGAATGAAGTATTGATAAACACTCCACCGAAATACATTTTCTTGAGCTCACCTTACATTAGCTGACCATTTATAAATACACTCTGTAGATTCTGAAACATTCCACAAGTTATTTATTGTTTGAGAGCATTTTTAAAACACGTCTCAAAAGTATTACGGCTATTTCAGCCATTTGTGATGATGTGATGATCTCACGATTCAACTGTGTGTTCTGGAGTAGAGTACTATACTTGGGCATTGGGCCCTATCATAGTACTCAACTCCAAACCACGCCTACTCGGTTATTTCGTTATAACGTGACTAACTGGCGCATGTGGTTGGTTGGAGTATACACTACACATCGGCTATGTATCTGTGTTAAACTACAAAATGTGTTAACCCACCGGCGGTTAAAGGGTTAGCACATTTTGTAGTTTAACACAGATAGATATATATATAATATTCGGGTTTTCATTTTTTATATAAGTAAGTACCAGCAAGATTTAAAAAGAGCTCATCTCCATTTTGTCAAATTTGACATTTTTTCACTCACTTGAAGTTCGCGTCAGCGAGACACAACTTCAAGTGGGTGAAAATTCAAATTAAAGAATTGGCCGGTTAAAGGGTTAAACTATAGAATGTGTATTTGCTGCACTGACCTTGGCTGCTATGCTGCGAACGTTGTCGTACCCGACCCACTGGTCATCATGGTAGGCATAAGGTACCGACTGTTGGTCGACCCAAACAGACTCCCATTTATCTTTTTCAACTGCCTCACAAACCTGGTGACAAATGTTTCAATCATCAACTAACCCCAATATCCTGCTGATCACGACCATTGTCTTTTACAATCTGTTTTATTAGTCCACCAAAGCACTGTTATTGGGAATGAAATGTGTGTCGAAACACCAAAATTTGCAAATATTTCTGCTCAAATTAAACAAATATGAGTAATTTTCACCCACTTGTGTTGTTGGTCGCGGTAGCGACGCACAACTTCAAGTGGGTGAAAAATTTAAATAAATTAACTCAGCAGGAGAAGGGTAACGCTAATGCATGGTGTTTGTCGCCGACAAAATGACTGTTGGGTTTCGGTCTTTAACCACTACAGTTGTCGTAATCTTTGTAATGTTTATAGGTTATATTAGCGTTGTGTAAAAAATAAAGGTGAAATATGAATTAACCCTTTGCCTGCTTATCATGACAATAATCATTTTTAGCCCGTTTTATTAGCCGATTAAATCACTTTTATTGTGAATGAAGTGACTGTTGGAACATGTTAACATGTTATTTGTAAATGTTTGGTCTCAAATTAAACAAATATGAGCCATTTTCAACCACTTGAAGTCGCGCGATACACAACTTCAAGTAGTTAGAAAGTTAAATAAATTAACTTAGTAGAATAAGTGTTAATCTGCGAGAATATTTCACTTATATTTCACAAATTTGAGTATTTTTCAATCACCTGAGGTTGTGGATAGCGGTAGCGAGACACAACTTCAATTTGCAGAACAGTTTCTATTGAATTGAATATTTGAGAACTCAAAAGGCCAATAACACCTTTAACAAAGGTGCTTTATTTACCAGCAATATGTCGGATGAGCACTTTAAATCGTCCCCCCCCCCCTTGCACCCCTGGATGTCATACCTCGTAGTAGGCCAAGACACCTCCTTCCTGGGTGTACTTGCCCTTCTTGCCGGCCCCGCTCGCTGGCGCTCTCAGGCCGTGTCGTGTGGGATCTGTCAGAGTGAAGGACATGCCGTAGGTGGGAACCCCAAGGATCAGCTTGGAGGGGTCCACTCCGGTCTCCAGCCAAAAATCAATGGTCCATTCCTACAATAATGAGAGATTCCGTCAGCGCACAATACGTACCCGGCAAATACAAGAAGTCGGCTCCATGCTGGTAAAATTATTTTTCTTTAAATCATTGAGATTAAAGAGGTTTTTTCAATTTGAAATCATCATAAACGTATTGGTTTGTTCTTTCCGGCTCATTTGAATAGGCCTACCTATGTTATAGGTCTACGACCATTATAGATATTTAAATTCTTTCAGCGAGGACCGTCTTTATAGGTTGTAATTCTGACGTCTACGGACGTCAGATTCTAGCGTATAAAGGCGGACCCCGCGCTGAAAAGGTTAAACTAAAAAAAGTAAACTTTCCTTTTTCACCAACCTAAAATTGTATCTGATTGGTTCCAAGACCCAAAACATCAATTGTATGAATATTAGTCTCATATCAGAAAAAAACTTACAGCTAAGCAATTTTAGCAATATTTACCGGCATACAATATGTTATACTTTTAAGAACTAATATGTTACAAACACACAAATTCTCTGTGTTGTATCCATCCATGTAAATAGTACAATTGACAAAATTGAGAACATCCATCAATATTCATCACACTGAAAAAAAGCTGTACAACGTAGATACAACGTGGCAGCATACAGCAACGTTATGCGCATTTCTCAATCCATAGAGGAGACTGGGTCTAGCTGGACCAGGCTTCGTTTAAGCAAAGGAACGATACCCCTTGAACCAAGTAACAGTCGAATTAGCCTTCTAAACCTAAACTTATACATATAGTTTTATTATACAGACAGGCCTATAAAAAACAACACAGCAGAATAATACAAACGTTACATTATTTTGCAGGCCATAATTTCCATGACAAATCAACTAGGGACTAACTGGAAGCAAAATGGCAGGGCTAATATTGGACAGTGGATGATTGTGTCCCAGTTAACACGTACGAGTTCTTAAAAATGACCAAACCAAGCATTTTCTCAAAGTAATTAACATTGTGTTATAAGAGCATATTGCTTGTCGTCTAGGATAGTCAAATAAATATAGAGTTGCTGCTCGTCCATTAGGCATATGGCAAACCGGGGGTAACTGGCACATTCACCCTTGGAAGAGATAATAATTCAATAATAAAGTTGGGGAAATGTCAACATCTTCATAATTCAGGTTGCGGTTTGTTTCTTCTGGATAAAATCCCTGTAGACAGTTAATTTATTGATAATTTAACATTAACCCTTTAACTGTCTATATTCGTTTTTTACATTTTTTATTAGCACATTACATATCAGCTTTTAACCTGTTAAAGATAAAACGTGACATTAATCAGAAAGATTTGAAATTTGTTGACCTCCATTTTGTTAAATCTGAATAATTTTCACTCACTTGAAGTTGTGGATCGCGTCAGCGATACACAACTTCAAGTGAGTGAAAATTTCCATTTGAATAATTTGGCGATTAAAGGGATAAACTAGCACTTGATTATCGCTTCTTGTTTGATGGGTCTCACCTGGTTCCATTCTCGCTCTCCGCCCGTCTCGTCAGATCTCGCTCTCATACTGCTGTGATGGCCAGTAAAAGCATTCCAGCTACCATGATAGTTGTAAGTCATCACCAGGAGATAATCAATGTACCTACATTAAACAAGCAAATATGTTTTTAGTCCTGAAAAGGGTGTTTAATTTTTTTATGGGGTATACGTACTGCATAAAAAGGATGGTGCTCAAGATGTTTTGGCGCTGACTATACAAGAGAATGGCTAGTATTCTGGCCAATCTTGACCAGCTAACGTGATTAGGGTACTTCAGCGTTTGTTGTCCAGGCCAGTTACTGCATATAATAAAACGAGGGTATCGGGACTGACGAATTAATATTAATATAAGCCCAAATAGTTTGTCATGAAATTGAAAATTGATAATATTTATTTTGTTTTGTTTGTGTACATATACACCATAAACAGAGTAAGCACATAGCAGTGGGTTAATTTTACTGCACATTATTATTATAATCTGTTCTATAATTTAAAATATTCTCTTTATTTATTTATTGGCTGGACAAACAGCAGGGTTTGTCCATATTAAAATCACACACTAAATAGTTTTGCATTGTCAGCAGCATTCAGCTTAGCCCTCCTAACAATGTCAGTCTGCCGTAAAATTGAAATATTTTGTGGGCAGAACGATAAGTTGTTGGAGTGTAACTGCTTACTTAAAGAGCGAGCAGTTATGTTATGTAGAAATTTAGAATATTTGAAAATATAAATAATTAGCTTTGATCCGTGCTTCGCAGGGCAAATATAGGTAAGCAAGCCTATGTCAGATCGAACAAACGTGTTTTTAATAATCTGTGTTTTTTTGTCAGAAGAATTATTGCATGGTCTTGGCAATATTGATTGCAGAAGGAAGATAATTTTGTAGTGTAGGTGCAGCCACAAAGTGATCTCTTGAGTAATATATCCTTTGTAAAGAAAACTTGTTTATTGCTTGTAGAATGAAGTAACCACTGACAGTAAAATATCACTAAGGCATGAAATTGTATGTATTGTGCGTGCATAATAAGTAGATATGTTACCCGATTGCACGAAATGAGTCGTAAGTCACATTTAGTGATGCTGGGGCTTTTGAAAGCCAAAATGAGCTTGGTTGGACCTATTTCTATTTTTTTCTACCTTATTAGTTGTTATTTTCAAATGATTACCTTCGAATAATGGGGTTGAAATAAATATTTATTTTATGTAATAATTTTAATCCGATTGTCTGTTATTTTCAAAAGTGTACAAATTGCCTTTTTGAATTTCAAGATTGATATTTTTCGAGATCACTGAATTTGGGACTTCACTTTTTTCTAAATCATATTTCTCGAGGTAACCACGGTACAAAGATGTGTGATATATCATTTTAATTGAAAGATAATTTTGTGTAGATACAGGATCTATATCCAATATTTAAATTAGCGACTTACGACCAATTTTAATAGATCGGGTGACATATAATAATGGAATACATCCCTGCTCTGATTATTCTTATTGTAACATTTAGTAAGTTAACTTGTCCTTACCGTATAATTTTGTCTTCTTCGTAGGCTTTTTCTATAAAATAACTACCACCTGCTGTTGCCAAAGTTAATAAAAGTTTGTCTTTTCCGGTTCGCTGAGCCTCTTGACGAAACGTTGACTGTAAATCCTGCAGAAAATAAAATTATCTTTCAATGTGGATTTTGTTCTAAAAATATACAAACTAGCAACAGATTGATACTTTTTACTTTCATTGTTTAGCTTTATCTGTTATACATCCATCACTTTCCATCTGCTCCTTCCTATTCTCCTCGCCGTTTCTATTCGATAGGTAGACCTTGAAGCAGGTTTCAATTTAAAAGTTGCCTTCTTCTTTAATAGCTGCGCCTGTATATTTATAAATTTAAGCCGATATTTACCTCCGCCAACGGACGTTATGTTTTTCGTCGTGTTGGCTTGTTTGTCTGTCTGTTTGGCTGTCTGTCCGTCGGTTAGCAGGATTACTCACAAAGTCATGAACGGATTTGCATGAAACGTTTAGCAGAGGTGTTGATAAATTCATTAAATTTTGGGGATGATCCGGATTACGATCCGGATCCAGGATCCTGATTTCCGGATTACGATCCATATCGCGCGGCGGAGGTTTGCAGCCACTGGCAGCCTGTCTTGTTTTTCTTGTTAAACATCAAGTCGAATGTGCTTTAACTGTGTTTAACATGTTTAAACATACCTAATTATTGTACAATGCAGAACATAATAAGAAGTTGGAGCATTTCCAACATGGTAAGTTTAAACCCCCATATTCTATAGATGTACATGTATGTCCATACACACAAGTATACATACCTTCAAAAACAAAGTAAAACGCTCCTTGTCTTCTGGTGGACTACCACGAACACCTGGGAATTCCCAGTCGATGTCTAAGCCATCAAACCCCTGTTGAAGAAAAGACTGAAGTATTTGGGACAACTATATAAGTAATGTTCAGTTATCGCCCTCCAACAGAAAAAGTGTTGTATATGTGTGCTACTGAAGTCAGTGGCAGATACAAGATGTTGCCATGATAATCTGATATCACATAAATATAAATAAGTATTAAAAGTGTTGTTTTGCAAATAGATAAAACATATTGCCTTGGTTTACTTATGTTACAGTCTCCATGGTATAATGGATATTGCTCATTTGAAGCATAGGATTATTTATTGGTCATTAGAACAAGTATCTTATATGAAAGCTTATTGATAAAAAATACCATTGTCACTAAAACTAATCTGAAACATGTTCCATATCTACATAGTTACATAGAGCTCACTTACTGACTTACTTTAATCTAACACACCAGCTAAAATGAAGGACCCAATAGAAATCCTTAATGTACCTGTTGCCGCAGAAACCTGACAGCATTCCTCGAAAATGTTTTTCTAGATTTTTCATCGACCACAATCTTTGAGAAAGGCTCAGATCCTACTATCCAGCCTCCAACAGCTATCAACACCTGAATCATATTGTAGCATATACCATATTGTTCATACATAAACCATAGTTATCATAGTATCATATGGCATAACGCAAACAGATAAACAGACAGACAATGTATTTTTACAACCAATATGTGTGGCCTTAATATCACCATATTTTATCATATTACTAGTGTATGTTAAACCTTCTTTTATTTTGTTGTATATTTGATAGCTAACTCTTGTGCACACTTCCCACCTTTAATTTTGGATTTGTGTCTTTCAAAGCAATAGTTCTAGCATACATTCCCTTCTTGCCACCAGCTGTAAGATCTTCAGGCTTTGCAGCTCGAATGTATTTTCCATCCAGTATATTGGCAAACGCGAAAATGATGTGGGTGCACAGGTTAGGGTTGATGTCCTCTGGCAGGAATTTACCTCGGCTTGGTCGATGGTGAGATGTAGAACTATAGTAACAAACCACCTGCTTTTCCCCTACAACCACTAAAAACATCCAGTAAACTCAAAACATTTGTATGGCATTTGTACAATGTTTGGCCAACGGCGAAGATGTTGGGCCGACGTTGTACACATGTTATAGAAATGTTTTGTGTTTGCTGGGCAGTAGTAAAAATTCATAATTTGTAGTGCTTCAACTGTCCTAACTCTCAGGTAGTCTGATAAATGTTTCCCTTCCTCCGGCTGTAGTATGTTGTTATTATGTCAACAGTTTACATAAAGGGCTTTGAAGTTTTGAATATGACTTGAAAAATAACACATTTTTTAACATAACTACAATAATCAGCAAAACAATGACCACAGTTACTTTTGGAAAAATATAGTAGTGCAGGAGCGTTAGAAAATAATCAATAGAAATCTTTGAGCTGTTTTTTTTCAGAAATGATAGAGAAATACCCTCTAAATGAGAAGCCGAAAAGTCCCTATACTAGCAATCCCCGTTTCTATCAAGATGTTGGTTCGTGTTTGACCTAAAACATAAATAAAACCTTCCATGATGAACACAAAATGTTGTGAACACAAAATGTGGAAAAGATATTGCGTTAATGTTGGGTTACCGTCTTCGATGCTGGTCCAACATTAACCCAACATTTGTTCCTGCTTGCTGGGATTTAGCATCATGCTTTATTGAAATCATTCCACAGAGCTCACCTGTCACAGTGGCTAATACCGCCATACAGAGCAGTGTAGATAATATATGGAGAAACATCATGCCTGAATGCTCTGGAAAATAAGGAAAAAAACTTATTATCGTAATTGAATAATTATATATATGTAGATATATGTCGATATATATAATATAAACAATATTATGCAATGCATACAGTGCACAGGGATGTAATATACTCACCAAGAAGCCACTCAATAGTACTGTAAAATGTAAAGATCGACGGGTAAGTGTACATTAACTTTAATTTATATCTACTCATCTTCCCTTGGCCAGTCTCGCGCGAGTGATACGGCAGGAGCTGACCGTATCGAGTACTATATCTGTCTATGTGGGCATTTTAGGGATGTGCCTGAGATTCAAACCTCATTGGATGTCTTAGATTTATTTAACAGTCACAAAGAATTGACCTCTTGTTCAGCTCTCAGCACAGTTACCTGTTCCCGTTGCTAGATGTATTATATGAACAAGCTGGGAATCTCACATTTTGAACAGTGAGGTGTACCGAACTCCTTCGTGGCGGCCAGTAATCATATAGTAGCCGCCATCAGGGAGCTCGGTACACAATGACACCAGCGTGAGATTCCGAGCTTTTCTATATCTATCACATAAACGGAAACAAGCAAGGTTTGCTCTCAGGCAGCTGTCAAGCGCTATCCGATTGGCCGATCTTAAAACGCAGCGTGTGCAACATTCAAGGTATCTCGTTATTTAAAATGGTTGAACGCTAGGCTCGATATAGCAAGATCTCGCCCTGCGGGCTCGTGAGTAAGATAACTTGTTAGGGAAGATGTATCTTCAAATAATAAATTTATAATTTCAGCATCAAAGTGCACACAGTAGGATCGAGTGCTGATGGTATACAAATTGGGCAAGCAGAGCCTCTCGAGTACAGTAGAGTGAAAAATGCTTGGAAAAGCATTGTACTTTCTTTTTTTCCAATTGATAACAATAATATTTCATACGAACAGCAATGCATTTCGCAGGGAATTTAGTAGTATTTCAGCTGGTATATCTTCATTAGGCTTCATTCAAAGCACTAACGTTAGTGATCATTGAAAAAACAATTCGTTTTTCGGCATTACAATTTCGCCTGGTGAGTCTTTATTAAAATAATACAGAAAACAATGAAACATGAAATCATATTCATATGTAAAATATTGCAAATATATCCATTAAACCAACATTTACCCAACATTGGTCGAATGTACCGTGTTAAATTGATTTTATTTGTAGCTGAAATATCTTTTTATAAGCCGTAGAGACCAAGGGTTTTTTTCAATTGGAAATCATCATACATGTGTTAGTTAGATCCTTCTGATTCATTTGAATGTCCATGTTATGGGTCTTGGCGTGTGCTAAACATCACCTGACGGCTTGTTATATAGATCTGGCTCTCCACCATGTAAAGGTAAATGTGCAGGTTCAAAGTTTGATATCAAATCTGAAGGCCTATCATCCGAATTCACGTTTTATCCCCTAGTCAATGGACCTGTTAATTCGTGTGCGATTTCAGCTCAACTGAGAACATACAATCTTGCAGCAATTTTGGCGCATTGAACTTATCGTACACATTGCAATCTCTGTCCTACCAGTTACTCATTTTCACCTGAGTCAAGTGAAGCATTTCAGGGCGAAGTGCCTTGCCCAAGGACACAACATCGAAACTATGTCCCATTATATCGGAAAAACTTCGTGTACGGTGGCTTTTTCTAACTACTGACGATTTGAGCGTGACGCAATGGCAATGTAACAATGGCTTCGGGTGATCGGCAGCTGGTCTAGCACCATCTGCTGATGTCCGGTGACAGTCATCATCAACAACTAGTAAGGTGTTATGTTACCAGACACGTGTGTCATGCTAAATGTTGCGTGTTTATCAGGAAGAGCTTCTGAAGCTGTACTTTATTTATCTGACCGCAGCAAACACTGGGCGTTCACAGGCTGAGGCAGTGCTGGATGGATGTTCGGCCAGCGTCTTAAGCGGTGGACCAAAATTATAGCAACACCGGTATAACTGTTTGCTTGTGACAGGACGGCATACTATATAATGGCATTGGTTCTCTGCTTATCATGTTTTGAAGAAACGTAGCCTCCTGTTTTTATTCAATATTGTATGTAGCCACCTTGAGCGAGCTGTGGAGGGCGTGTTCGACTTTATTCATTCATTCATTCATTCATTCATTCATTCATTCATTCATTCATTCATTCATTCATTCATTCATTCATTCATTCACTCATTCATTCATTCATTCATTCATTCATTTATTCATTCATTTATTCATTCATTCATTCATTCATTCTTTCATTCATTCATTCATTCATTCATTCATTCATTCATTCATTCATTCATTTATTCATTCATTCATTCATTCATTCATTCATTCAATCATTCATTCATTTATTCACGAGTGTCCCCACAACTCTCGCGTCAGTCTGATGACGATTGTAAACCATCCGATGCTGGCGGTCCACAGAAATTTTTCCGCAGCCGCTGTCCACATAATATTCAATTCCATGAGTCGCCTGCCTCTGTCTCACTGCTCTGGCCATCCTACACACCCTTTTCAATAACAACACGCCACACAATGACCAAAGCTGAACTATTAAGTTGGGACTCCGGTTACACTCTTTTCAATAACAAAACGCCACACAGTGACCAAAGCTGAACTATTTAGTTAAGACTACTGTTTTATGCACAAAATTGTGCAAAGAGTGTATTAGCACGATTAAGCCAGCAACTTGTGTATCCATCTTCGACATGTATGGTTTGGGGGCTACTAGTCCGGAGGCTTAAGCCCCATTTCTTGGTGAATCGTGCATTTTGTGATACAAGCACGAAATTTGGTACATAGCTAGAATAGTATATAGTAATTGATTTCAGGGTGAGACCCCAACCAAATTTCACCTGTGTCATCCGTGACAGCCATTTTTCAAAATGGCCGCCATATAATTTTAGAATTATCATATATTGTTTAATAATCGATATAGAAACCTAATTTTGGTGTCTAACCCTATGTTTTAAGGTACAACGATTTCAAATATTACATTGTTTTCAACATATCTTGATTCAGACCTCTTGTTTTGCAGTTTGGTTGCCATTGTATATATGTAGAACCTCATAGCCATCTTAGCGTCGCCGTTCAATTCCACTATTTATAGTTGCATCAAATGATTTCATACACCACCCAAACCAGACATAATCCTACATTGTATGTCAGTTAATTTGTGATTTGTTCATTTTATGTTTATGTTATTAGCCTATATGATTTTTAGCTTTAAGTGGCTTTGCGGCAATCACATTTTTGAAATAGGCTCACGATCGAAATATATTTTTTACCGTATTTAACAGATAGTATTCAAGCTGTGATTATGGATTTCACAAGGTGCTATACAGGCGTATGTTATAGACCTATTATTTCAGTATATTAATATAATTTTTGATATTATAATTTTAATAATTATTCTATATAGGACTATAATAATCATTTAAATTGGAGATTTTCCAATTGTGTCTAAATTTGACAAACAATTTATTCACAATTTTTAAAACATCTGCAGTTGATAACATAGTCCATGATCCCAGCTCAATACCGCTAAAACTTCTTTACATGGGACTTGAATATCAATGTTTCAACATCCAGATAAGGAAAACATGGGCTATCAACTTTCGAAGTCCGACCGCCAAATTTCCACTAACAAGCTTTTATACATCAGTACCAGTTGTGGTGGCAAGCAAGAATCCACACGTTCCCAAACAAGCAAACCTCACTAAGCCGGAGTTTACTCTTGGAAAATATATCACATACAACACGTATGTGATGTTATTAGTCTGCCAATTAACAACAAAGATGAACACGAGGTGGGTGGACCATATATCGTAGGCAGTATATCATGGCAATGGAATTGGTGATACTAGGAAAATGTCAATTAGTGTTCTGCTGCCATTATTTCCAAATGACTCAAAATGTGTAGGCATGATAAAACATTCAATGGACTTAAGGCATGCTGTCCATATCGTCAAACATGGGCAGACACCTGTTATAGCATGTGACCAACCACTTTATAAGATTGCCAAAGACATTCAGTGGACTTGGTCAGAGACACATGGGGAAGATTCTTAAGTGGTGATGCTGGGCGGCCTTCACATTAAGATGACCTTACTGAAATGTATTTGAGATCTTCTTAATAGGAGCGGCTGGATATCTGCTATATCACAGGCCAGAAAGTTTTCTCAAAGCTTCACATATCAAGAAGACAGATAGGGCTCACCAGGTGACAGATTGTGTCCTATATCAGCTACGACAAGATATCTACACCAAAGATGACACTGAAATATCTAGAGCAAATATTTGTCAAAGGAGCGAATTGCAAGTAGTGTACAGTGCATATTTTGGGAACCGATTTAAAAAAAATGAGCAGAGATGGCTCGTGTTGTTAGAGAATGTCTTAATGGATTAAACAAGACAAACAAAGATGCAGAGACAAATCAATTCGAAGATCAACCAGCTATGATTGATAAATATTGACAATTTCATCAAATTTAGTAGGATCATATGAATAATTGCAAGTATATTCAATAAGTATGTATTGATGTCTTTTTTTCTCATCTTAGGTAAGCAATCAGCCTTCCTGCAACATGTCAATTTTCTGACAAGAACTATATCACACATAGGTAATCCTTTCATGGATACTTGTGGAGATCCACTGGTTCTTGACACTAGAGCTATTGTTGACTCTACTGAGGTGGACACCATCCAGAAGATCGAAAAACTTGGACAGGCAATGTGACACCGCCTGGTTGACTACATAAGACCTCTTGATAGCAAATATTCGACTCTTTGCTCGCGTCAGCATTAAGAAAAATCGCGAAATCAAAAGCAGTTGAAAGCCATGAAACTGGACCGTACATTATTCTCTACACTATATATTTTTTGTCAAACAGATCTACTTTTTATCATACAGGGTTCAGTCAACCGACCAGATGTCCAGATGATTATACTTGACGATGCTGCCATCATCAAGCCAGGAACATCTGATTCATTTTACGACTACATCTCAACTATCATGGTATATATCCGTAGTCAGTTCAGTGGCGAGGTGGTTCAAGTTGATATAGTGTTTGAAATCTACATAAAGGGAAGTCTAAAAGCTAGCATTTGATAAAAAATAGATAAAGGTACACGGATTTGCGTCGAAGGAAAGAATAATGTTCCAGGTAAGGAGTTTTACGTATGTATTATAACAAATCCGAACTCATCCGAACTCTTCTATCTATCAGCGAACAAGTTGTACATGAAGTGTTCCCAGGTCTGGTTATTATCACACATGGTGAGAATGTGCTGTCATCCACACCATGTGATATTGATGAGATAATCGGTTGCATACATTAGGAGGCAGACACACGCCTCGCATGCAGTTCAACATGGTGTGAACAAATTATACTGAGAACTGTGGATATAGATGTTGTGATAGTCAGCACAGCTATGTCTCTAAGATTTGATTGCGAGCGTTTCTGACTAGCCTTTGCAACAACAGGAAATACATTCCGATATTCTGATGCAACAGCCAATATGGACATGGCGCAATCACTTGGTGTTGATAAATGTACAGCTCTGCCTCTCACAGGCTGTGATGTGACATATTCGTTTGGTCGAAGATGAAAGCGTACGGACTGGTCTGCATGGGAAGACTTTGAAGATTCTACACCTGCTTTGTGTAGCATGGCTGATAAACCTTCTATAAGTGATGTAATGAATGTTCTTCCCACTATCGAGAGACTAATGAAAATTATGTACGAGCTGTTTAAGCAGTGTCAATTATCCAAGACAGATGTTGTTCACTCAGAAAGGCAGATAAATAAAAAATATACCACCAACAAGAGATGCCCTAGCACAGCAAGGTAGGATACATTGCAGGTCATATATGACAACAATCTAACACGAAACACTTTAGCTGGAGTTGGGAGTCCGAAAGTACACAATGGCAAATACAATGGATGACTCTACAAACGGCTGGTGAAGCATGCCGTGCAATAAAAAAGAGGGATACACCAAGGGATGAAGAGGATTGTGCAAAAATCGGATTTAGCTAGCACAACACTATGTATAATTCTTCATGTTGAATGCTATGTATCACTTGCATCAACTAAATATATAATTATACAAAATATTTGAGAATAGTGTTTTGTTCTTATTTGCAAGTAATGATTGAGCTATTTAAATATAATTGACAATACAATACATGTGACATATGCCAGAAGTAAATGCAGTTAATTGTCATCTGTGTTTTAATGACTATAACCGTTTTCAATTAAAATGAATTACTCGGCCAATAGTATTGATAGATCAGGTTACATATTGTCCCAAATCTTTTTTTTTCATTTAACGTGGATAAACTAGAAGGCGTTGATTTTTATCCATTTATATTATATAAATACATATCTTCAGTCTAAAACAGTTATTATATTGAAAACTTAGTGACCAAAGCCTGATACATTGAAACTGATACCATATTTGCTATCATTGGGCCTGAAAACATTGGTATAGACACCAAAATCAACACCAAAATCAAGTTTCTATCTCCCATATTCAGCGATATACGACACTTCGAAAATTAGTACGGCGGCCATTTAAAAATTTAAAAAAATGGCCCCTCCGCCACAGGTTGAATCTGGCTGGAGTCCTACCTTAAAAGAAGTCATTGGTACTTATACTAGGCATGTACCAAATAGTGTACTTGTATCGCAAATTGCCAATTCTAAATAGATGAAATAAGAGACGTTGATTTATAAACATTTATACTTATAAAAATACCTATTTTAAGCCTAAAATAGTAACTTTGTAGCAAAATAAAAAACCAAAACATGCTAAGTTGAAAGCGATACAATATTTGAAATCCATGAGCCGGCAAACATAGGTATAGACACCATAATCATGTTTCTATCTCCAATAGTAAGCGATATACGACATCCCGAAAATTGGTACGGCGGCCCTTTTGAAAAATGGCCGCTCCCGCCGCCACAGGTTGAATCTGGCTGAGGTCCCACCTTTAAATAAGTCATTGGTGGTTATACTAGGCATGTGCCAAATAGTGTAGTTGTATCACAAAATGCCAATTCTACATGGATGAACTAAGAGACGTTGATTTTTAAACATTTATACTTATACAAATAACTATTTTAAGCCTAAAATAGTAATTTGATAGAACAAAGAAGGACCAACACATGCCAAGTTGACAGTGATACAATATTTGAATTCCATGGGCCTGCAAACATAGATATAGACACCAAAATCATGTTTCTATCTCCAATAGTAAGCTATATATGACACTGTGATAATTGATACGGCGGCCATTTTGAAAAATGGCCGCTACCGCCGCCACAGGTCGAATCTGGTTGGGGTCCCACCCTACAATAAGTCATTGCTGGTTACACTAGCTGTGTGCCAAATTTCATACTTGTATCACAAAGTGCACGATTTTTTGCTAAGCCTCTGGACTATACCATTTAATCTCCAGGGGTGTGGTGGGTTTGTGGAGTTTTGGACAAAAAATTTTTGGACAAAAATTCATTTCAACTCGGCTCGGCAACGCGCTGAAATTTTTTTTGAAATAAATAATTTATTTCATGCAGAGTCTACCTGAAATTATTTATTTCAAAATATACTTCGTAATAATTTACGAAACACTAACTGTGTAAACTGTTATCTAGTGTTATATAAGGGTATTTTGCATGTATTTGGAGCTTGCATCACCTAACAAACTGGAAAGCACTGTACAACAACATTTAAAGAGCTAAATGGGATGTTCTCATAACGCTACTCATGGACATGTAATTATTTGGGAGACATGGCTTAAAATGAAATAGTTATAAATACAGCCATATTTCGAAGCCGATCGTTTGGGTACTCACACTTTTACATGTATATCTTCAGACGTTAATTCAACATGTTCATCTGGAGGCTGGAATTGCTGGGATTTAAGTCTATAATACTATTTCAAAGTAAATAAAATGGCACAATAACACATTAACGTGTATTTCTTCACAAGTCTAATTATTTTTAAATGGAAATTGCTGTAGAAATGAACATCTCAAAGCGAATAAAACTTCAGAGGTTTTAAATACCACAGTTCAATATACGAAATAAAAAGCATGGTGTATGTGGGCTTAATTAAATAAAGAATCATTTTATTCTCAATTAATTTTAGTTAGTATAAATGCGGAATGTTTTCTTAACCCTATCAGCACGGGGATCGTCTCTATACATCAGAATCAGACGTCTGTAGACGTCCGATTCTGACGTATCAAGACGATCACTGCATTGAAAGAATTAACATATTTACAATGGTCATAGACCCATAACATAGGTATTCAAATGAAGCGGAAAGAGCTAACTGGAATATTTATGATGATTTCAAATTGAAAAAATCCTTTCGGTTTTCAAGTTTTATACAAAAATATTTCAGCGTGGTAAGGTTTAAACGTTTAACCCTTTGAAGCCTGAATTTACCATTGTCATCTTCAGCCACTACAAGTCGCGAATTGCTGTCGCAACTCTCGACTTGTAGGGGATGAAGATGATTTGAAGTGGATGAGAAATTTAAGAAAATTGCCATGCATTGGTAAACCAGTTTCATGGAATTTTTTCTTCTAAAACCCCTAGTAATTGTAGAAAAATTAAGTCTGTTTTCCAGGATGTAAAATGATGCTTTACTGCATCGTGAGGCCTTAACCCTTTAACCGCCAAATTATTCAACTTGAATTTTCACTCACTTGAAGTTGTGTCTCGCTGACGCGCTCCACAACTTCAAGTGAGTGAAAATCATTCAGATTTAACAAAATGGAGGTCAACTGTTTTCAAATATTGCTGATTGATGTCACGTTTTATCTTTAACAGGTTAAAAAGCTGATATGTAATGTGCTAATAAAAATGTAAGAAAACGAATATAGACGGCACCGGCGGTTAAAGGGTTGAAGGGGTAACTGAACATAGCCAAATACTGTACTACTCACGCTGGCCGATGATATCCTGTGTGTACCTTGCTGACAAATGATGGACACGACTCAGGTTGTTTGCCCCTCCTGGATTGACACATAATCACGTCCAACTGCTGCCAGCTGCACCTTACCAACCCCGCACACACAATACGTTACGAATTGGTCGGTGCAATGTTGGCACAGCGTCAAAGCCGGTGTGCCAACATTGGTTCAAGATAGTTTTACGTCGCTGGGAACACCTGTATTTATACACAAGCAGTTTGGGTCTCGAGATCGACATGAGCAGTTGGTAATTTATATATTTTTCAAGCATACTCTATGTTGAGCTGCTGAACGGAGTTGAATTTCAGTGTTTCATAAGCATGGAGGCAACGAAAACTGTAATACAATTGTGGCCTGTTAGCATGGCTAGGTAACACATTTTACATTTTGTCATAATTTAAATGTCTCATAAAAATACGAAATTGTGTGGCAAAACTAGCATAACTTGCTATATTACCTATGTTATAACTCATAGATGACCACCTTGTCATTAACCTTTTAACCGCCAAATTATTCAAGTGTTTTTTCCACCCACTTCAAGTTTTGTCTCGCTGACGCGATCCACAACTTCATTGAGTGAAAATTATCCATATTTGACAAAATGGAAGTTAACTTTTTTCAAATCTTGCTGATTGATGTCACGTTTTATTTTTGACTTGTTTAAAAACTGATACATGATGTGCTAAAAAAAAAAGAAAAAACGAATATAATCGGGACCGGTGGTTAGAGGGTTTACAATTTCGTGACATAATACATACCAATTCACGGATGTGACACGAAAGGGGTTAAATCATAAAAAGCGGCCAGCTGTCGGAGAAATATTCGATGTAGTGACCTAGGCTATATCAAGGAAGCAATAGTATTTTTATCGCCTTGGTAGCTCGGCTAGTGACACGATCGACTCAGATATATAAATATATATGTGATCCATCTGCAGAAAATCAGCCACAATCGCGCATATTTCACAAAATGGGATAATCGAAAAAATGCAAGGGAACAAATTAATTATTCGCGTGGTCCAAGCCGTTAGGATTATTGTCTCTATCAAAACCAAAGTTATTGAATTTCAGATGTTTAAAACATGGTAAAAAACGATATAAAAGAAGTGAAACACTTAAACATTTAAAATGTTAAAACCCCCTTATCATGTTTATATTTTTATAATTATAAAAAAATAAAAAAAACATTGCAGACAAAATATGTTTTGAAATATATTTTAAACGTAGATCGTTCAGTCGAAAGATGGAATTCGTTTCCAAGTTATCTAAAATATGTATTTGCTCCAAATACTGATAATTCGGATAATTAAAACTCTCCCCCCTTTCAATAGGAAATTTATGATTAGCTATCCTGTATTTTCTTAATATTATAATGAGTAAGCCTACTGAATGTCCAGTGTCAATATTACTGGGCAACAGTGATCAAATCATTAGAAAGTGTGACGGTAGAAATATTACAACCATTTATAAGCGTGTACTTGGATTGCAGTGTGTTAATTTGAGGCTGGACGTGGGTAATTTAAGGGCTAGCATGGCCATATGAGTATGGGTTCAAATGATCATACTAGGGATCAAACACCAAACCAAACACACAGTATTACAGTATCAGACCAAACACACAGTATTACTATTAGTATCACAATATAGATTTCCAAACACTGAATTTGTTTTCACCACATAATAGATTTCACAGGAAGGGCTTGAAGAAACGAGCACAAAATAATGTCCATTTACAACTGACCATTAATTTCACGCCATGCTCTTGTGTGTCAATACCCAGTAAACGCAAAACTTTTTATAACATTTGTACAATGCTAGACCAGCGTCGAAGACATGGTGCCGAGTTGTACAAATGTTATAAAGCTGTTTTGTAGATCTGGTAATATTCGCGAGGTTTTAATTTTCGCGAATTTCGCAAGGGGGGGGGACAAATTCGCGAAATCAATTAAGAATATCGCGAAAGTTATTAATATAATAGCGCTACTAAAGAAAACTGAAAATTCGCGATATATGCCTTTTAACATGAATTTAAATCTGTATGTGATACCACGTAAATTGTCGTGCAAATTAACCATATTGTATATATACATGTACATATATTCTATCGTTTTTATGACAATTAAGTCAGTAGTGACTTTTCTTTATATCAATAAATATCTATCTATCTATATTACAAAAGCAGATAAGGTTTCTAAAATTATCTTATGTAACTCTTCGTAGGATGATAATTATAAAACGAGTGTTTAAAATAGTCTTACAGTTTTTCGGCATTACACAGCAGCGTGGGTTCTGGTGACGATGATATAAAATAAATATAATAAAAAATCGTAGCGATCAATAAAAAAATGTAAACATATTGCAATTTTAGCTCGTTTCGTGTCTTCCTTTTATCAGGAATTATCAAGCGGTTCTCTTCGTGCCGACCTAATTTACGGTATATATATCACAAAATAAACAAAATGCTTAGATTTAAATCAGCAGACCGATAACCAATTTATAGGGTTTTATTTATTTTGAAAGTATATAACATACATAACCTTAACAATTCATACGAGATGTGGAAAGTTAATATATGGTCACGTGATGGTGTCCTTTGAAGAAGACAGACTCCATTTCCGCCTAAATACTATCCCAGTAAACACAAAACATTGGTATAACATTTGTACAACGTAGGCGAAACGTCTTCGACGTTGGGCCAATATTGTAGAAATGTTATCCAAATGTTTTGTGCTTGCTGGGATACCCCTGGGCATCCCCACTGGAAGATAGACATTAACGGCAGCTGTCACTAAATTGCGACATGTGCCAGCTCATAACGTTTCTTTTTTTGGAAATACAATTTATACAACTATTATACACAGCCAAAACGGCAGTAATTGCTTACATTGCAACTAAGCAGTTACTGGGTTTTGTCCCCGCACGACCGTCTGGGTTCACCTGCTGTGTACGTGAATTGGTATCATTTAAGAGATGATAATCGAATGATACTCACAGACGGGAGTATCACAATAGGAGAGCTACTAAAACTCATGCAGTGAGCCCCTCATTTGTAAGAAAAATAATATAAAATTATACATTTATTGTGGAGTTGTTTTATTCTAAATATAGTTTTTCTAAAGATATATGCAAATCAGCCCTAGCCTCGGTAAGACAAACAAAAACAGTTTTTGTCAAAGGCAATATAGACGTCCAAACATTTGTAACTGTGTTGGCCACAAATAGTGGCATGTCTGCTATTACAGGCTTTTTATATAGCAACACCTGTCATTTCATATGTTAGTTTTGAAACTAAAAAATGAAGTTTTGGCTATGTCTTGAAAAAAAATTATCACAACCGAATAGCAAATGAAAGTAAAGTATTATACAGCTGGTATAGAACCTAATTAACCCTTTCAGCGCAGGGACCGTCTTCATACGTCAGAATATGACATCTGTAGACGTTACGTTCTGACGCATAAAGACGGCCCCCACACTGAAAGAATTAAAACAACGTACGTAGGCCGTAGGTATTAAAATGAAGCGGATAGAGCTAACTAAGACATTTATAATGATTTCAAATTGAAAAAACCCTCCGGCGACGGAAATAGGCCACAGTCTCTTCTAATCATTGTTTAAAAGTGAAAATCATTTGAAACAAGAACACACGCGACAATAGCCCGTCGCCATTATTGAACTTGTGAAATAACTGGTTATTAGCAGCATACAGTACAAATTTTAGCAGTATGCAAAGAGGACTTTTTGTATTTGGGTCCGTAGTGCTACCAAAACATTGTTTTTTAATTATGGCATATAAATAGGTCTACTTTTCATATTCAAGATGGCCGTCACCAGATAAAAATATTATTACATAAACTGCAATGATATGGGCTAATCTATAATGACAGGGAAAATATATAAACTCATTAACAAGTGTTTCAGCAAATAGGCAATACTAGGTAATTATGACTTAACGACGCCCGTCGTCGACGGAAATAGGCCACAGTCTCTAATCATCGTTTAAAAGTGAAAATCATTTGAAACAAGAACACATACGACAACAGCCCGTCGCCATTATTGAACATTATTGAAATAACTGGTTATTAGCAGCTTACAGTACAAATTTTAGCATGATGCAAAGAGGACTTTTTGTAAATTATTAACATAAAATGTGGAAAATCACAATAAATTTGCCATTTTAATTTTTTTTCAGACATTTTTGAGCTTGCGCGAGAACTGGTTATGAGTAAAGGCTCAGTCACACATACCATCACGCACGTCCAGCGAAAAAAAAATTAAGAATTTTAGTCAGGGCGTTGTGAATTCGTTGATGATTTGACGAGAACGCCGGATAAACGTTTAGGCAAATAGTATTAGGCCTTGAAGGGGAAAAAATATGCCAAAGCTGAATTTTTCAGGAAACCTTCGCAATACCATTACAAATAACATATTTAAACTCTCTGTGATTCCCGCTGGAGCCTTTTCCATTATTCAAGATGGCGTCCAAGGTGGGCGCCAAAATGTTAATATCAAAATGATATGACAAAAGGATTCTCAACGGTTTTCTATCTTACTGGACATATAAATGCAATGAATCGGGCTTTAGGCCACCTTTGTGCACATATAGGCTAAACTGGGCCAGGAGAACCTCCTGAGGATGGTAATGGACATATAGTGAATGATAGAAAAAATATCTATCAAAATCTGGCCCCTAAGAATCGATGAAAACTGGGTCATCTCCAAGATGGCCGCAATTGTCCGTGAAAATCGGTAAGACCATCCGAACTATTTTGCCAAAATTGTTTATAATCCTTGTTTTTAAGAGTTGGGAGACTCATAGGTTCATATAACATTTAAGTAGTGTCAAAAAATCTAAGATGGCGGTGGGGCTAGGGGGCTAAATCCAAGGGCAATGTTAAAATAATCAAAAAATGACTTTTACCAAAAAAAGCTAAGAACATGTGTAGTACGGTACCTCATTTTCATGAGATTTTGACTTGTAAATCCTTTTATGGTATTATGTCTGTGCCTTCAAGGTCAAAGGGTTATTTTTAAGGTAAAATTCCTGAAAATACTATTTGTAACAAATACAAATATCAACAAAAATCATAATCTGATAATTATGTAATACTTCTTTTTGAGGCGGTTTAAACTGGTTATTCATGGTATTATTTGGTGATTCAAGGACTTCTTCAAAATAAACAAGAGCACACTCGACAATAGCCCGCCGCCATTATTGAACTTGAAAATATTGCGTCAACAAGGTCAAATCATTGACGTAAAAAGCAAAAAATCGCAATAACAAGGTAACAAGGTAGTTTATTCAGGATCTCGTAGGACATGAGAAGCCAGGTGTGCGATACAGGGTAAGTAAATATAACATAACTGTGACAAGGGCATGTCAATCGTTATTAATTTACACCATTCATTACGTTATTTATAATAATAATAAGTTGTACTAGGTGATACAATAACTCCCGGTTTTCACTTGAGAATAATGCATGCATTTTAAATGTTGAAGGTTTATCATGAAAGTGGCAGCTTAATAAATTTTTTCTGTCTCTTTCAAAGTGCCCACATTCGAAAAAATAATGATATTCATCACCGATGAATCTGTTGTGACATAAGGTGCAGGTACGTCTATCACGTGAAATACCACAAAAACTACCGAGTACAATGGGAAGTTTGGAATTCCTGCATCTGAAACGGGTTATAGATTTTCTTATATTCGGTGCAGTTAATAAAAGGTATTTTTCTAGAATGAAATTAGTTTTGAAAATCCTATAGTTTGTACATTTGCCACTATTAAATAATTCTTCCGACCATTTCTGTATAAATTGATCTTCTAAACGTCTTTTAATTACCTTCTTGAAACATTCAAAACTATTGGGGATGTGCTGAGCATTCCAGACACCTGGAAAGCCACAATCTATCAAACTATTCTTAATATACAATATCCATTTTAATTCGTAAATATTTAGCTCAAACATACAGTAAAACAATTTATAAATTAATGATGAAAGTTTACATTTTTGATCCGTAATCAAACGGGCCCAAAAACATATGGCTCTACATTTGACATGTACCTTGAGGGGGAGAACCCCCAATTTTCCATATACCATGTTATTGTATGTACATTTATTTACAGATACAATATATTTACAAAAACGTAGCTGTAGTTTCTCTAAAATGACACAATCTTCAGGTGCCCATACTTCACAGCCATATAACACCGTTGGAAGAACAATAGCATTAAACAGATGTAATTGTAAGTCTATGGGGAGATTAAGTTGTCTACTTCTTTTCAAAATACTGAACATTGCTCTATTACCTTTATCAAACAGTTCCTGTTGAGCTTTAGAAAATTTTCCAATATAATTAAATTTTACACCAAGATATAAATAATCTGAACATATTTCAAGCAGCTTATCTCCTAAATAAAAATGAGGGTGCTTTCTTTTTTTACCTCTGGAAAAAATTACCACTTTGGTCTTTGAAACGTTAATTTTCAAATTCCAATCATTACAATACAAATTCATGCTATTCAGAGCTGCTTGTAATTCTTCGGGTGATTCAGCGAGTAAAATTGTGTCATCTGCATATAAAAGTACATATATCTTCAGATAGCTAACAAGGTTATCATCCATTATATCAGTGGCAATATCATGGATATTTGATAGACCATTATATTTGTTCACTAAGTAAGACTTAAGTTCTGGAAGAAAAATGTTTAATAATAGAGGTGAAAGGTTATCCCCTTGCCTAACTCCCATCTCACATGGAAAAAAATCACTGCATTGCTCTCCATAACTTACACACGACTTTACTTTTTTATACATATCATATATTACATTAAATAATTTCCCTTGTATTTCAAGATTACAAAGCTTCATCCACAGCTGTTGTCTCTGAATTGAGTCAAAAGCCTTTTTATAATCAATAAAATATGCATATAAACGTTTCTTACGAAACAGATAGAAGTGAATCAAAGAATTTAACACAAAAAATGATCTACAGTAGAATATCCACTTCTAAAGCCGGCTTGTTCTGGTCCAATTCATTCCATATCTTTAACAAATTTACCAAGTCTAGAATTTATTAAAGTTGTAAAAAGTTTGCCTAAACAGCTTGTTATTGTAATTCCACGATAATTATTCGGGTCATTTGGGTCACCTTTGTTTTTATATAAAGAGCGAATGTAGCCGACACACCACTGTTGTGGTACCACTCCACATTTTAAGATTACATTAAAAATATCTGTATAGAGCTCCAATATATTTTGAGGTGAATATTTTATAAACTTATTTAATATGTTGTCTGGGCCTGGACATTTATTACTCTTCAATTTGTGTATACATTTTTTACCTTCATCTACTGAAAAAGATGAATTAAATATAGTATCGTCATTATCATGACTTGTTAAGTTAAACATGACTTCTTCAGATGTTTCATCAGTGTTCAAATTTGAGAGATGTTCTTTAAAATCATTCAGTGTGACATTATTTTGGGGAGTTTTATTATCATTCTCAAAAAGTAATTTCCAATATTGTTTTGGATCAGATGATTTTAAGCAACGATTTTTTTTTATAATTGAGTTTTGGTGCTCTCTAAAGGCCTTTTTAATTTGAATTTTATACTGTTTACTAGCCGTCACCATTTTCACCTCGTTTTCGTGGGATCTCAGGTTTTTATATCTGTTTTTAAATTTAAAATACTCTTTTCGCTTGACCTCACATTCGTTGTTGTACCATGGCTTATGGTCATGGTAACGTTTACGCGGCCCGACTTCTTTTTTAATACGCGTTTTATTCAGCATATTAGATGTTTCTGCTGATTCTGTGATCAAAGTGGACACGTCAGTAATTAGTTCATTTATATCATCCAATTTTGGGTCCGCATTATTTGAAATGGCCTGAATCTTTCTAGTAACGGTATCTAAATTTAGTGAACTCAGATTTTGAGTGAAATTATCTTTGTAATTATCGTCATTTAGGTCTGTTTTCTCGGTTAAATTAGATTCTTCCATATCTCCAGATCGAGTATGAGGGTTACATGTGAAAGATATATGTAGCTCTATTGGTGAATGAATGTCTGATAATATTTCATGAAACTCCAGCACTTTAAATTCGGAAACGGCACATAACAGACTTTTAGATACAATAGCATAATCTACGCAGCTAACGTTTTTACATGTAAACTGACCAACTGTGGCATCAGTGGCACACCTTCCATTTACAATAATAAAATCTAAGTTTTTACACATTCGTGTTAACATGCGGCCATAATTATTTACAACACTGTCCTTATTAACCCTCCGGTTAACCTCATTTTGTACATCGTGTAGCTCATTATTACTTCTCACAGACAGTGTGTCGTCAATAATTACTTCACTTAAATTTCCCGTTCTGGCATTAACATCTCCAACCAAGCAAAACTTTGTCTTCGGGCTCTTAGATAAATGAAAAACATGATTTTCAATATAACTAAAAATGTCTGGATCAGCGTATCGAGAGTCCTGTGGGGGATTAAATATAACAATAAAAACAATGTCTTCATTTGTATTATGTTCTTTTAACCGAAACCATAGAGTTTCCTTAATGTCACTATCAATAATTTGTACGGCTGAATTGATTTTGTTATTCAATAACAGGGCAACACCACCCGATTTTCTTTTTTTAAGCTTTCGATTTTTTGTAAATATATTAAAACCAGGAATCTCTATGGAATCCATCTCATCAAGTTTAGTTTCTGTGAGCAAAACTATGTCGTACCCCATGATAAAGTCATTAAAGTCCGGAAATCGCAATTTGCTTTTTAGTCCACATACATTTAAGAACATAATCTTAAGATTATTTAGAGACTGTACTGAGACGTCATTCTGATAGTCTGATGATGGTGCCTTACCATCGCGCGCCTGGCACGGATGCTAATTGTTTGATGTAAAGCCAGGCATGGTTGAGCTAGAGGCCTGTGGGCTGTACACATTACTAGTCGTCTCAGGACTGTTCATACGTATCTCCTTACTTAGTTTGGTGTTAGCTGCTGGGGAAGTATGTGAAGCTTTACGTTTGGAGTCTGCAGGTGTTTGTTGTGAGCTCTCAATCAGGTTCCATATCAGGCTTCGGCCATCTTTGTTGAAGTGGAGACCGGTACTGTAATCTTTTTCGAAATACCTGTTAATTACACCGCCCTGTAAGGTGGTAAGCAGAGCCCAGGTATTGATATAGCTCAAGTTGGTTTTATTGCGTTGACAATAACCGTCCATAAAGGAATTGATAGATCGTGCTGTCTGATTATGTTTGTGAGTTTGATCACTTCTACCCTTCCTGGGTGGTATACTACACATGTATATTTGCGACTTGGGAAACTCCTTTTCAAGAGAACCCATCGTCTCAGCAACGTTGAGTATAATGTCTGTATCTCTGTTCTGATTATCTTTACCATGAATGATATCATTTGTTCCGAGATGAACAACTATATTATCTGGTGTGAGCTTACCACCTGACTTTGTTTCGGCTTTTTTTAGCATTCCATTTATATTTTGTAGTGTGTTTCCGCTCTCGGCTATGATCGTGGTGTGTTGATTCCCATTCACTGACTTCATGTTTGAAGCCCCGAGTACTAGTGTTTTACGTTTTTCGGTTTTATCTACTATCTCACTTGAGCTTTTAGTAGGCTGGCTATCTGCCTCTGCTCTGGTAGAACATCTGGCCAATTGTGTAGGCGTGTCTGTGTTAATCTTGGTAGCGGTATTAAGCATACACTCTCCATTCCAATGCGATGTAAAATTGACAACCGGTATGGGGACACCGACATCTGCATTAGTAACGGGGACTTTCTCAGTAGCATTGCTTGGGGAATCGGGCTCTCTGCTTGTTGTTCCGTTGCTGGCCCTGTTTTTCACATCCGGTGTTTCGTCTTCATTATTTGGAGCGTTGTTTTCTTCATGTCTGTCTTCTTTAATGTCATGCCAGTAATTTCCATATTTCTCCTTCTCCTTTTTCTCCTTCCAATCAGCACACTCGCTCTGTCTGTGGCCACTCTGAAAGCAGTAGCGACATACTACATCGTTAATAAATCGGCCATTTTGATTTTTTTTTCAGCAATTATTGAATTTGTCCGAGAACTGGTCATTAGTAACATGCATAGCAAATTTGGGAAGGATACACGGAAAACTTTTCAAGTTATTGCGCCCACAAGGTCAAATTTTTGACGTAATTTTAAATGCGAAAAATCGCACTAAATCGGCCATTTTGAATTTTCAGCCATCATTGAACTTGTCCGGGAACTAGTCATTAGTAAAATGTATAACAAATTTGGGAAGGATACATGAATAACTTTTTAAGTTATCGCGCCCACAAGTAAATGTTAACGCCGACGCCGACGACGCCGAATTTCAATTGCAATAGCCCACCTTTTTTATTTAAAATTAAAAGGCGGGCTGAAAAGTAAATTCCAAGGTCAAAATGTAAAAACAAATATTATCTTTGAAAGAATAAAAAAAAATAATGTCAAAAACGTCAATTTTAAGGTCAAGTAGGAATAAGTGTAATACCTGTTTTTCATGTGAAAATAGGTAACCGACCTAAACTATCATACTGGAAGATCCATTTCTGGTATTATTTTAGTTATTCAACCTCATCTTCAAAGTCGAAATGTCAATTTTCAAGGTCAAATGAGCAAAAAATTTAATTCCAGCACATTTAAATAACACAATATAATACCTTGTTTCAATTTATTTTTGGCTAGAAAATCCTTTTCTGGTAATAGTGAGACCCAAAGTTTCATTCCAAATACATTTTACACAAATAAAAATAGAAACAAGTGTAGTCCATATCTTCGATGAGTTTTTTTAACTGCATTTCTTGTGGTACAATGTTAATGGTTAAAATGTCATATTTCTGGCTATCATATTAATTAGCTTTTTTTGACTGAATAAAGTGTTTCCCAACGCCTCCCCAACGCACTTCAGCGCTTTCCAATTGCCATTTAACGCTTTCCCATTGTCATTTAACGCTTCATCGTCGCCCTGTACTGCCTCGTCCCCACCACCTTTTAACACATAACTTTTTAATTTGTATATCAAAATGTACTTTTTTACAAAAGGATTAAAATGAAACAGGATTTGAGTCACGACATAGTCACATCTATCATTCATTTTCAATTTCGGTAATGTTAATGATTGAAATAATATTTATAATGTCACACACATCAAATCTTGCTATTTCCCTTATATGTATACATTAAATTGCAAATAGATGATAGGCTTGACTTTTTAGTGACCCAGAACCTGTATCATTGTAATCCTTATGGCAAAATGTACATGTAGACATTTAAACCATAAAGTTATGTTGATTACAAGCCGAGATATAGCGGTTTTAACATTTTGGTGGCCATCTTGGACGCCATCTTGAATGATGGAAAAACAATGTATTTTTACATGGATACGGTCAGGCCCGTGGCATGAAAATCCGGCTACACCGGTAATCACTCAAACATGAAACATCCACTCAGGTGTGATCTTACCGGGCTGGCCAATAGGCCCTGATTGGCAACATTGGCGAGCTCCAAATCTTCTCCAAACGTTCCCGAGGTTCGCCAAACGTTATCCATGCTCGCCAAATGTTCTCCTAAATGTTCCAAATTTACGTTTCTTTTGGCGGCCTTGATATTTGTTCGCCAAATGTACGCCAACTGATTGTGCAACTGTTCACCAAGTTATCCCCCAGAACTGAAAATGGGGAACAGTTGGATAACATTCGGGATAAAAAATTGAACATTTTGCAAACGTTTGGTGCCAATTTGGCGAAGAGTTGACAAAGATTTGGTGACCGTTGGGCAAAATATTCGCCAAATATTCACGTAATAATCGCCACCCTCGCCACCTTCTCCAAACAGTCGCCCAAAAATCTCTAATTCGCTGATTAATCTCCACGTTCGCCAGTTAGTCACCAGATCTTTGCCAAACGATCTCAAAACAATTACTTTTTTCAAGGCCGAATGATCTCAGAATTCGCTAATTATTCGCCGCTTTTCGCCATTTTTTTTACACCAAATTGTCGCTAATTGGTCGCCGTTTGATGAGTGTAGGCCCATGTGAGGTTGGGTGACTCCTTTGAGTTTATTCAATACTACAGATCTGGTAACATTCGCGAGATTTTAATTTTCGCGAATTTCGCGAGGAGGACAAATTCGCGAGTTTAAGAATCTTGCGACATTATTAATATAATAGCGTTACATATCATCGAAATTACTAATTCACGAATTCTAGACTTCGCGTAAAGGCTAAAAATCATGAATTCGTGAAAATCTGAACACGCGAAAATTGCCAGATCTACAATATATGTTTTCACTATTGAAAAAACAATGACACAGAAAGAAACATATTTCACAAAAATGTTTTTTTTTATTACTATTCAAATACCATCAGTTATTTTCGCAATGCAGTATGTTTTACTTTTTAAGAGAGGGAAGAACAAAACTAGACATCTTCAAACATTTTCAAAATTTTGTTTTCACAAATCCAAAAAGATGGGGCCGTTGAGTGATCTTAAACATTATTCGTAGGTCTTGATCCTAAATCACAGTGGTCACAGTAATTATTAATCTGGAAAATAAGTTTATTATCAGATTATGGTAAGAGAAGAAAAAATAGAAGTGCACATTTGTGTTTAACGGGAGGGGGTATGGCATTGTTAAAAGCACACGACGTCAGCATGACGTTATACCCACGTCTTGGGACGTTAGTATAACGTTGTCCCGAAGTCATGTAGGTCCTTTTTAATTATCCACGGTTTGTGGTAACATAGCTGAAGATTTTTCACGGCTCATTCTTACACCGCGCGAAGTGAAACTTCAGCCACGTTGACTCCCTATGGCATGGTCTTGTAACATCTCCTGGTCATCAAGTTATCATGCCACTGACACACCCCACTGGATTCGAAGCAGAAGCTTTTAGTCTGGCAGTGCGCTTCGTATGAATGCACTTTACACGCGTTTGCGCTCTCATCCATTTCACACCCATTGAAGTCGCAATGATTGAACTGGAAAAGAAAGAATACATTTGAAATGTGACTTATTTAGATAATAAGAGCTGAATGGTCAAAATTGTTACTCAAATGAATAAGTGTATGATTCAAGGCTACAGCTTTCGGGGGAAGCTATTAATTTGATTCAACTGCAAGAAAAACCTGGAAAACAGTGGGAAAG
The DNA here is from genome assembly GCA_964017125.1 of Flabesymbios commensalis. Lineage (NCBI taxonomy): Eukaryota > Metazoa > Annelida > Polychaeta > Terebellida > Flabelligeridae > Flabesymbios > Flabesymbios commensalis. Next base: position 54,284,657 of record OZ024915.1, read on the forward strand.
AATACAATATCCTTAAATACATCAAAACTGTCTCGAAGTGCATACTAGCAATGATTAGCCTGTGTGTAACTGTTAAGAAAAAAACACGTTTTAAAATGCGACATAGCAACCACCGTTTTACACAAATTGTATTTAACCTTTTCACCACCATACATGACGGAAATTTCCGTCGTCATTCGTCAATGAACGTAACCATAAAATGACACAAATTTTCGTCAAATATATACTACATTTAAGTATTTTTCGTCATTTGAAGCTGGAAATTGCGTTAGCAATTCCAGCTTCAAATGACGAAAAATAGAACTCCTACACCAGTATATCTGGATCCTGGTATGCACCCCGGCCTGGAAGTCAAAGGGTTAAAATTATCTGGTGATGCGATGAGATAATGTCAAGTAGACCTAAGGAGCCTCAAGACTGCCCCTAGCAGCGACGAAACTTATTCATTCCACATAGGATCAAATGGTAAGCTGTGAGAGCCCAAATTAACTTTAATAACTAGAACAAGAGTTCCCGAACTCTGAGGCTTTAGGTTGTTTGAGCGCTTTAGACAAAAAATTGGCCAAATATTTTGTAAACATAACTGTATCGGTCTTCTTCATGGGCCAAAATCCTGAGAAAGTTGACCACAGAGCAATCAGAATTAAAATCAGTCAGAAATGGAAGACTTGAAACAATATATCCCCTATTATCGCTTGGTCTGAATAATAGTCAAATGCGACACATTCCACCAAACTACATCTATATATATGTCGGGTTAATCCCCTGTCATTATATAAGTAGACTCATGCTGAAATACGGACATTGCGTTCAAGCTGGGTTACCCTATTAACCCTTTAAATGCTAGATTTGATAATTAAATTGTATTTGCCTGATACTGTTTCAATGCAGGTCCATTCTTGGGGGGGATGGGTGTCACCTCCGCGTGGTCCCCCCTGGGCAACTTCATAGAAGGCTAAGCACACCCAAACGTTTTATTAATATTGTGTTTTTCTCACGTTATTACATATGGGTCTAGAATATTTTGCATTACTTTTCAATCTATATAAAATCGGTTTGGCGGTAAATACAGAGCATAGTAATTGGTTTGTGATGTTCATTATTATCTGAATCGGTATGTGGATGTGTGTCTAATGTTATATTAGTATACGGGACTGTCTTAAGTATTTCTATTGTATGTATACGTGTTTGTAAATGGGTTTACTTTCTTTGATTATAGTATATAGTATTATAGTATATATTATATATTTGTTTTGACAATGACACTGTTTTGAGACTTTCAATTATACATTTTTTTGTCATCTTTTTGTGTTAATTTTTATTGTGTATCGGCGCTGGCGCTGTTTAAGGTTCTTAAGAGTGTATATATATTCAATACGCATCATGTTATCATCAGTCGTTTTTATCTCAATGCCTTAGTGCGGACATACTGTTATCAGTTTTGTCTTCTTACCTTATCACTTTTGCTGTTCAAGATATCATATTATTTTAGTCTGAATTGTCATTTAAATGGCCATACTGGCCGAAAAATGAGGTAAAAAAGATATTTTACTTACTTACTTAGGTCCATTCTTGCAGACGGATGACCAACATTGAACCAACCTTGAGTCTTAACTATAGACACTAGTAACCGTTTAAATGCTTAAATTATGTACATATAAGTATATATAGATTATTTATGTTTTCAAACCGTTACCCAGAAGGGGAAGTGAACAACTATCGACCACAGTGAGGTCAAAACAAAACAGATTCAATGTCACACCAGTGTCTACATTACCCTCTGCACGGTTGACCAATGTTGCTTTGACCCTTTAACCGCCAAATTATTCAACTTAAATTTTCACCCACTTGAATTTGTGTCTCGCTGACGTGATCCACAACTTCAAGTGAGTGAAAATTATTCAGATTTGACAAAATGGAGGTCAACTGTTTTCAAATATTGCTGATTGATGTCACATTTTATCTTTAACATGTTCAAAAGGTGGTACTTAATGTGCTAATAAACAGTGAAAACCCGAATATATGCGGCACCGGCGGTTAAAGGGTTAATGTTGATACAACGTGTCTGATGATAGCCCAACAACAAACCAACATTGGTTCGCTTTCCCGGGTGATGCTTTAGATAACACATACACTGGCCCAATGCTGATATATTGCTGGGCCACCACCGGCGGGGGGAGCCAGAACGATTCCAAACTAATCCCTTTATTTTAAGAACCATCAATTACCTTAGACTCAGAAAAGTGCGGTTTCCATTGCCGGAACGTGTTGTTTCATTGATTATTATGCAAATTAGGCAGGCATTGTCCGAAAACACTTTAAAACTAATTGTCATAGACATTTATATTCTATTCTCACATTTTCATGGTCAATGATTAGGATAGGATAGAAATAAAAGCATAATATGTGAAAAATAATTAATTATAATGCTAATTAGGGAGACATTGCCGAAAATTGATATTCTAGCGATAACTTGGAAGCCAATTGACATAGATACATGTATGCTCATGACCAGATATGTGTATGCTTAAAAATAAGTGCTGCTTATATTTTTTACATAATTTGGGTGTGCTAAGCTTAATATTTGGTGACCTTCACCTTCAAATTAGCAAAACACAAAATGGCCACAAAATGTAAAGAAAACCCCGTATTTTATAAGGTTTGTTTCAGATGAAAGCACAATTTATTTATGGCTTCTGTGAGATTTGTATTAGAAAAAATAATTCTGCTGTCTTTGGGAAAAAGGACTTTTATTTGATCTTCAAATTCAAGACGTCCTACATTTTGATATAATAACTGTCACTATAATTATACCGCTAAACATGCTAATGATAATATGATTTATTTGATATAACTTAGTGGACCAGTAATAAACGATACTAACGCGTACACATAAAAGCAAAAAATCCGAAATGGCCGCGACATTCACCCGAAAATGAACAAAAAATTAAATGGTCTTAAAAACTCAAATGCCACCTATTTTGTGTGGTTTGTTGCACCGAAATGCTTGATTTAGGGCTTTTGCATGACTTTAGGGTCGAAACACTCATTTCTGCTTTTTTTTTTATCGTCTGACCTATATTTTATCGTAAAATCCAAGGTGGTCGTCTTATTACATATTTACAATAAAAAACATGATGTCATTCGAAATATTAAATACATCAAAACATAATAGAATATAATGTGCTTAAACATAGCTTCGGATGCCTTATAACCAAATCTTTCGTATTATACAGCCTATTTTTCTAGATTTCTATGAAAAAATGGTTTTGTATTTTATATTTCAAATTCATGAAAACGCTTCCATTTGTGTGCTGGCGGTAGCCATTTTGTATTTGAAGGTCAAATATAGATCATTTTGATCGGAACAAATAAGACAAATTTATCAACACTGAATCACGCACAAAACAGAAATTGTGTATTTATGTGCAACAATTTTTTAAACAATGTGATTCTGAAGGTAATTTTATTGCTTTGCTAATTTGAAGGTGAAGGACATCAAAGATAAAATGTTATTCGACAGATTCGCATTCAGCACACCCAAATTATGTAAAAACAAGTGGATACAAAATTCTACACTTAAGTACGGAGCAAAGTTTACTATTTCATATTTCATTTCAGGATAAATACACACATTTTCAAAAAAGGCTGCAATATAATCTTCCACAAAAAAATTATGACATTTATGAATATAAAAACCACTCATTTTCAAGCATATACATGTCTGAATTCAGAAAACATAGGCAAGATATAGATATGACCAGTAATTATGTTATATTAGGCCGTTCGAAGTGACCATGTTGACTAGTTTTTTTTGTTGTTAATTCTGATTATTTTGTAATAACTATTATGTTTTATCGACTGTACAGATATGACTATTTACTCCACGGCAACGTGCAGTACATCATTAGAACAGAAATGTAATTATCTGTTATCAGTAATATTACATGTGTTGATTGATAGATGATAAAAGTAACGACCGACGCTTATATAACCCAATCTCCTAAATATAGACAGGTTTGGGGGTACCCCCATATAAGCATATTTATATTATGAAAAACGCATGATGCGGCAACGGAAACCACACCCTAATAGACAATAAAAAAATGGTTTCCACATGGTAGCAAAGTATTCCCCTATAACCTATTTCTAGACCACTCTTCAGATTCTGCGACCAGGCTATTTAAGCTCTAATTGTGAATATATTTGTCTTAACACTTTTTAAATACGCAAGTTATATTCAATGCGGACAGTGTATCCAGGCTAGGTTGCCCTATTAACCATTTAAATACTAGATTTGATGATCAAATTGCATTTGCCTAATAATGTTCAATATAGGGTCAGTCCTGCAGACCGATGCCCACGATTGATCCAGCCTTGAGTGTTCATTATGGACATTAGTAACATTTTAAGTGCTACACTTGACAATTAAATAAACAGTTGTAATTCCATCAAAGTGATCGACCCAATGTTTTTTTGTTATTGGGCCTGCGTCGCAGACAATGATAAAGCTTTAAACCAGCAGAGTGTCAAGTCAATGTGTTTACCAGGCACACTGAGTGTGCATCCAATTGAAAAACAAATTATATTATGTCTATTTAAACGTACAAAGTCCCAGTGCGCAAGTGCTTTAAGTGCGCAAATACTTGCGCAAATGCGTGACTACTTGTGCGAGTGCGCACGTGCGCAAGTGAGCTAGTGCACAAGTACTTGCTCGAGTGCGCAAGTGCACAACTACTTGCTCAAGTGCGTAAGTGCGCAAGTACGCAAGTGAGCAAGCTCGCAAGTACTTGCGCAAGTGCGTAAGTACTTGCGTGAGTGTGTTAGTAGTTGCGCGAGTGCGCAAGTGCTTGATCAAGTACTTGTGCAAGTGCGCAAATACGTGAGTGTGCAAGTACATGCGCAAGTGCTCGAGTGCGCAAGTGTTTGCGCAAGTAGTTGCGCAAGTGCGCAAGTATGCAAGTGCGTGAGTGCGCAAGTACATGTGCAAGTGCGTGAGTAAGTGCGCAAGTCGATCCAATGTTGTTTTAATATTGGGCCAGCGGCGCAAACATTCAGCCAGCAGAGAAACAAGTCAATGTGTTTACTGGGCCCTCTGAATATGTTTCCATTTCACAAACAAATGTATATCTATATATCACTCATTTGAAGTTGTGTCTCGCTATCGCGACCCAAAACTTCAAGTGAGTGAAAAATACTCATATGTAAGTAACTTGGACGCTAATATTCGCAAATTTGCAAACATTTTATTTCCATTAACTGTGATTTGGTCGACTAATAAAACATATTAAAAGCGACTATATTCGTTATCAGCAGGATAGGGGTTAGCATGTTCGCATAGCGTGTGGCGTAGTAGCCCTTTAAAAGTCATCACACCTAAATGCACCGCATGACATATTTTGAAAAACAAAACATTTTAAAATAAAATTGTAACATCCATCAAAATATAAAGATGTTCTGAGTTCAATTTGATTTGAGATGGATGGAAGTTTCTGTAGGAAAGCACACCTCAGCCTGAATAAAAATGATAATACATTATGTAGGCATACATTGGAAGGGGGCGAATGAGGCGGTCTCTGGGGGTATCCCCAGAGAATATTAAAAGTTCAGGTGAATTTTACTGGAGTCTGACTTGTACGTATAATACAATGTAAATGATATATCAAAACACTTTTCAAGTTAAAATTCGGCAACATTTTAATCATACAAATGCATTTGTGTATATTTTTCTACATGTACAGCGCTTTTGAATCTTTTACTTTAATTGGTAACCTGTATTATCTGTAAGTAAACATATTTTTACTGTACTACTTGTTAACGTAGCAAATACGACCTCTTGAATTCAACAGGACGATATTTATCTGAACACCTGTCAGTTCATACTTACAGGACATGTACACTTGTCGTGGTAAGTCCCCTTTCTCATTCTACGTTTAGTGACTTTATCAGCATCAGCCCAGAGCTCTTTGTAGCTGCACTGGTCGTAATATATGTTCATGCCTGCTCCAATGAAGCGCACTTGAGCTAATAAAAGATGGAAATATGAATTACTATATTTGTATGTGGTAGGTCTACTGTGCTACAGTTGGGGTGCGCGAAGGGGGGGGGGGATTCGGTGGTTTTCTGTGTAAATTAGTACGCTGTGTCTGTGCTTCAGTTGGGCTAATTAAAACTTACATAGGCCTAACAAAATATTAAAACATAATATATTAATTTGATGAAATTTCAAGGGATATAGCTTCGGATAATGGGTGTCTTTTGTGACAAAATATGTCAATATGTGTAGGTCTAGAATACTTGTGGTTTTAAGATTTTAAATAATTATCTTGTTACTATTAACGTGGATAAATCGCAATTATTTAATCTTACCCATGAATAGATAGTCGCCCTGTACGATGCTAGATCCACAATACGGCTCATCTACAAAGTACGATGTGTATACGTATACACTCGAGTCCATTACTGATCCCTGCAGATAAATATATAAATATATTATATTTATTCATCCAGCATATATACCATTGGTGTGTGCGCTACATAGATACACTTATACAGCGTAATAAAATCACTATGATTGAGAGAGACAATTAAACAGCTTCTCTTTCCAAACCAATACCCAAGTGATATCCTGCAACGAATTTAATAATATTAATATTATCAATGGTATCATGATATTGGCCAAATCTATATCAAGAAATGAAATGAATCTGGCTTTAGGCCACCTTTGTGCACATACAGGCTAAACTGGGCCAGGAGAACCTCCTGAGGATGGTGAGATGATTGAGATGACACTGTCCTCCAGACACAGGATTCGAAATTCGAACCCCGGCGGTCTGAGGCCGAGCACGCTACCTCTCGGTCACGGAGGCTCCCCACAATACTGACTTTTACACGTGGATGGGGAAGAAACATTTTTGCTTCTTTCAAACCGCCGAGACCGGGAACCGAACCCCGAACTCTGGCGTGAAAGGCAATGGTGCTAACCACTACCCTAGGGCCCCCGCCTTATATCTATATCAAGAACTACTCCAATGAATCCACGATACAAAATAACAGTCAATAAAATGGCAGGGATGCTTGTAAATGATAATTTTCTTTTACTTTGTTACGCATTAGTATGTTACATAGCAAGACGTAAAGTGGATAACTATCAATCTTACAGACAATCATGCTTATTATTTTACAATATTCATAGTAACTTCTCACTACCCAGTGGAGTACAATATCGACTGCTTCTAGCATTGAGAGTGGATTTTCAAGCTCGGGTTCTACAATATATAGGGCGGGGGCCCTAGGGTAGTGGTTAGCACCGCTGCCTTTCACGCCAGAGTCCGGGGTTCGGTTCCCGGTCTCGGCGGTTTGAAAGAAACAAAATTGTTTCTTCCCCATCCACGTGTGAAAGTTAGTATTGTGGGGAGCCTCCGTGACCGAGAGGTAGCGTGCTCGGCCTCAGACCGCCAGGGCTCGAATTTCGAATCCTGTGTCTGGAGGACAGTGTCATCTCAATCATCTCACCATCCTCAGGAGGTTCTCCTGGCCCAGTTTAGCCTATATGTGCACAAAGGTGGCCTAAAGCCCGATTCATTTCATTTCATTTCTACAATATATACAGTCACCATTTGCGAATACCCAGCAGACGCAAGACGTGGAAACAATGTTGGATCACCGTTGGTCCAGGGTCGTAGACGGTGCACCAACGTTAAACCAAAGTTGACTCTACGTCTTGCATATGCTGGGTATAGAGACCAGTTATTATTCCATATTATATAAAGATACATAAAGTGTGTAACCTTGAACGTTCGGAGAGCGGTAAGAACATTGCGTCTGTAAATGCGATCTTTTTGTGCAGGTGTAGTCAATGAATCAATGTAAACTTGGTCAACAGGGTTGAAGGCTCCACCTCCCACATCTTCTACAACCTCTTCATCGGTAGAAATTCGTGCTTTCAGTACTAAAGGCAACACAAACGAATCGCATTTAGTAGCATTTCATGAACAATAATTGTTTGTAGCTTTATACTTCCATTACTGGTATTGCTATGATACATAATTTATTTGACAATACATTAATGTCTTTGTATTTTTTTATAATTAACATGATTAAAGGCCTTCGGAACGTAATATTTACACACAGCTGATTAACATAATAGAGCATATATACTCTAATATGTTATTGGAGGTTATTTGATGCATAGATAAAACAGAGAATGTCCCATTTATTTTCCGTCACTTACTTCATTATAAAGCAAAGACCATTAAATGAAGTATACACGCAGCCCAGCAAACACGAGACATCTACCCAATGTTGGACCAATGTTGGGCCACCGTCTACGACGCTGGCCCAACATCGGCCCAACATTAGGTGGATGTCAGGAAATGTCCCATTTTTATCTAATCTTAAGTTTCCCTTATTTCCATTAGAAAAGTGAAGAGTATAGTAACTTTGCTAATATGAATGAGAACAAGTTAATATGATATTAATCTTAAGATTCTTAGTTGTATGAGCCCCTGCACTCAAAACAATTCATTGGGGTTTTAAGCTGTGTGTACCTGCTTAATCTATAATAGCATGTTTCTCTCAAAATAATTTCAAGAAATGGAAGTCTAATCTGACATTCACTATTATCACGAATAACGTGATTTCTTGGTCGATATCATGAAATCGACAAATCAGAGGACTTGTAGTTCTTGGTAAATATCGGCCCAAATCCTTACCAGTTCCTGACTGGCAGAAGTGGTCCTGTGGCACCGTCACGGGACAAACACAGGCTAAGACTTGTGTAGTCCCTATTACAGCGAACAACACACAGACCAAGTGACCAGCACCACGAAGAACAGCCATTCCTGCAACTGTAAGACAATAGCCGGTTTATGCAGAAATGAGACGCATGTGACAGACAGTATGCACTGGTCAAATGTAATATATATTTCGTCACAACAGTTCAGTATTTTAGTGTAGTAACTTACGCATTGGAAATGTTCCTTGTATGCTAGCGTAAAATAGTGAATACTTTCTTTTGTTTGTACATGTTAAAGATTTCTAAATTTTGTAAACACTTTGAAATGTATCAGACATAAATTAATGAACTAAATATTTGATGTACAACAATCTGCTTAGTGTTGGGAGGATCATAAAGTTAAGCTGTTGTCTAATGTTTTTCGCAAGCCTTAAAGCGCTGATTTCTTTATAAAAAACATGTTTTCTTTTCAATTGGAAATCATTATAAAAGTCTTATTTTGTTTCTTTTGAATACGGCCATTAGCATTTTTTAAATTCTTTTTTGCTCGGGGATCGTACAGTCCCCGCGCAAAATAGGTTAATCAGTATTCATGTGATGAATTAGTAGATTAGCAAAAATAAGTAACTCTAAGGATCACCTCAGACAGACCTATGTTTCGCACAGTGTTCTTACAAACTTACCAACTTCTACTCACAAGGTTAACGAAACGCGTCCGTGCTTTTTAACCCAGGCATTTATATGTTCTATTTACGAACATCTGTTATTAATCTGTAATTAAACTGTCAGATATGCCATATAATTCAGTTACGATTATCGATTCCATAATTATAGTGGGGATAAACAATACTTAAATCTCCATGTTATTGCGTTTTTTGACAATAATTTATACTATCTATTATAACACGTATAGGGCCTAACATATAATCAAGAGTCGATAGCTTGAGTAGACGCTCTTTCATTTGTCTGTGAAATGTATATTATGCGTACCATATTATCCTCATATTACACTCATAAAACAGTAGACCCGAAAGTGTGTGGAAACATGAAAATACCGGGCCAGTTATAAGACTTGGGTACTATTGGATTTTAATCTCTATTATTTTGAATGAGTCATCGGTCGATGATTTTGTACATAAAGTTTGTTGGTTATTCAGATATGGTATATTTACCATATGTGTCAAGTTTGTTTCCATAATCTCTATCGACTTAGCAAAGTCCATTTGTTTGCATATTGATAGATTAAAATGGAGATCACTGATTACAGCTGTGGTCGTTTAGAGTATAATACTGTAGCCTATTGGAGCCATATAGGCTACATGACATATGGGTGTAACCTCCCTCCCACCCTATTTTGTAATGCTAGATTTGTCCCCATACACATGTCCCATCCTCCAACTTTAAAAAAGTCACTAAATATTTGCTAATGTTGACAGATAGGCTACATAGAAATGAATGAGTTAATAAACGACCCCATATAATATTTTTCACTTATTTCACTTATTGTCACGATTTTCAGGCCATCACGTGGGTTGTCCCATGATATATTGTCTCTTACATGGTATTGTATTATGTTCCATTTGTAGACGAACATGCAGCAGGCAAGAACAGCTCATTAGCATCTCTAGTCGGCGATAATGTTGTGATTTTTTATTTGCGTTATGTAGGAATATGTTTTTATGAAATAATTTATTTGAACAACTAAAAACACATTGTTTAATTTAGGTTAGGATCGGGTTAGGATTATGAGGCTACTATGCATAGTCACTACCACAATGTAGGAGTGTGTCTTACATGACATCTGCATTAATTAGAAATCTTTAATTAGATGTCATTAGGTTGACATCAGGTCGGTTATATGTACTAGTACTCTGTATATAATATGTAGGTCTCCAGTGAGACATTTTGGAAGTCGTAATTTCCAAAGAAAATAATGTCAAAGTGTGACTAAATTCATGGAAACCCTTAGATCTAAGGAAAATCAAATAATATATCTATTTATCTAAGTAATTCATACAATAATAAAATAAGTCTCTATGCCAGCATTTATCAGTCACACATCACTGGTTACAAAAACCGAATGACTGCTGGCAATTTAACATCACGTTCGCGAGGTGAAAAGATCGTCCGTCATTGGTTTAGTTGGGTGTCCAGAATCACATAATTATTATACCATTGGGCCGGATTTCAATCAATGAAAATCACTCTGTGTGTATCACTTAATTCTTTCCGCGCGGGGACCGTCTTTAGACGTCAGAATCTGACGTATTCTGACGTCTAGAGGCGATCCCCGCACTGAAAGAATTCAAATATATATAGTGGTCGTAAACCTATAACATAAGTATTTAAATGAAGCGGAAAGAGCAAACTAAGACATTTATGGTGGTTTCAAATCGAAAAACCCTTTGGTCTCCATGGTTTATTCATAAATATTTCAGCGCTTTAAGGGTTGAATATTCGTAAAATATTTAGTTGTCCTGGTAACACACATTATCACTTGCAATTTAATTTACGATGACTATCAACACACTTCTTACGGATTAGTTTTGAACTCTACCTTTATATCTCGTGCATTCAGTTAAGGGTGCTGGTTAAATATTATCACAGCTGCAATATTTGTTATACAGTTTCCGTGTGTAACTTTACTTGATCTACTGACATGTTTGTTTCTGTTCACTGATTTACTTCTCAAAATGTTTCAAAAAACGAACAAATGTGTTATTTGCGAAAATAAACATATCGCAATTTGAGTTATTTGACGAACTAAGCATCATTGATGCTCAATTCGTCAAATAACTCAAATTGCGATATGTTTATTTTTATGACAAATAATGCCATTTTTTTGAAATATGGTTGAAACCGTATATTCGGGTCTAGGACGACAACGGTTAATATCAAACTGTTATCGAGTACAATAAAATCATACAAAAAAACGTATTATCTCACTTTATATTCATATTTTGTAAAAAGTAGTTTGCTTATCCATGAGACACGAACACGGTAAACTGACTCACATCGTAAGATTATTATCAATACTCATAAACGTAGATCGATCATTTTCTATGTCGTAGCAATAACATGAACCCGATGATGAAGATATCAATATAAACAGCGATTACCATTTATCCGCAAATTTACTCATTTAATGTTGTTAATCACTTGAAATTAATTGTGTCTCGCTGACGCGATTCACAATCTCAAGTGGGTACAATTATTTGTCTAATTTGTGACCCAAAAATTGCATTCATGGTGATTATACATAATGTTGAATCCTAAAAAGTTATTTATTATTCTAATAAAACAAACAGAAGAACAGAATAAAACTATTATAGTAGAGACTGACGCTGTAAGGGTTAACGGTTATTTTACTGGGTCAGGTATGATTGGCTTAACCCTTTAACCGCCGGTGCCGCATATATCCGGGTTCTCATTTTTTTTAGCACGTTGAGTACCACATTATAAATATGTTAAAGATAAAATGTGACATCAACCAGCATGATTTGAAAAGAGTTGACCGACATTTTTTCAAATCTGAATAATTTTCACTCACTTGAAGTTGTGGATCGCGTCAGCGAGACACAACTTCAAATGGGTGAAAATTCAAATTGAATAATTCGGCGGTTAAAGGGTTAACTAGCTTAACGACCGCTTAAGAACAGCTGGAGAAAGATTTATTGTTATTGACCCTTGCCATAAATGTATGTCAGAAGTTTTATATTGTTTTGTAACAAGGTCACTGAATTATCTGGGTTACTCGGTGGGTTATTTTAAATAAATGCAGCAAAAATAATCTGGTTGAACTTTACTCATAATAAGATTTCTTGGTAGCAAAACAAAGCCAATGTTTCATATATTACAGTCTCACATACAATATCGCACGCTCAGCGCACAAACAAAAATGAAAAAATTTGGTCGGTGCGTTGTGTTCGCTGGGCGTGCGTCAGAATTCGTTGATGATTTGACGAGAGCGTTATGAACGTTAATCAATATTGTTTGCGTCCATCTAGTTATTTCGACAGGTCGTTATTCCAAAGGTCGATATTCCGACAAACAGGTCGATATTCAGGTCTATATTCCAACAGTTTGACAGTCCGACAGGTCGTTAGTCAGACAGGTCATAGTCAGACAAACAGGTCAATATTCCGACAAGTCGATAGTCCGACAGGTCTATATTCCGACAGGTGTTTATTCCGACATAAAAAATAATAGCAAAAAAGAGCATTAACAATTAATGTCGCGATTAATAGCGATGAGGACGAGTGGGCCCATGATACAGGGCTATCTATCAATAGGTTGTGTAAGAATAAATAAAACAGTGTGTGTTACAAGGTTACTAATGTCGACAAATTTATTCATTTATTTGCTTTATTTGAAATGCCTGTACCTTTTTCATTTTTATTGATTCAATATGATTAGCCCATGACAATTTTTCATCAATTAAAACTCATAAGAAATTAGTCAGGTAACACGTTATACTATTTGCCCATTCATCTTAATATCTATATCGTTAATAATACGATTTCGAGATAAGCTAAAAATCATGTAATGAGTTTTTTTGACATTTATTGCCAGTTTGTTTACATTCAATCATTCAACATTGTTCGACATATTACATTATTGCTTATATAGGCGAATAATAAGCCTGCATGCAATCTGGTCGAAGGGGGGGGGGGAGTATGCCCAAACTTATTTTTTTCAGGAAACCTTCTAAATACCATTAGAAACAACATACTGAATCTCCCCGTGATTCCCGCTGGAGCATATTCCACTATTCAAGATGGCGTCCAAGATGGCTGCCAAAATGTTAAAACCGCCATATTTCGGCTTGTAATCAACATAAAATAATGATTTAAATGTCTACATGTCAAGCCTATAATATATTTGCAATTTAAAGTATACTGATAAAGGAAATAGTAAGATATATGTTGATATGCGTGACATTTTAAATAATTATTATTTCAATCATTAACATAACAAGATTGAAAATAAATTATATATGTGACTATGTCGTGACTCAAAGCGTCATTTTAATCCTTTTGTAAAAAAGTGCATTTAGATATATATATAAAAAATATGAAGTTATATGTTAGAAGATTGTGCGGACGAGGCTGAACAGGGCGACGATGAAGCGCTAAATGGCAATGGGAATGCGTTAAATGGCAGCATTCTGTGAAACTCAATGACCTTGATTTACTTTGTTTTCACCGAGCTGGCTAATACAATGAAGTATGGGCGAGGGGTCTTATATAACCTTGTTTTCACCGAGTGACGTCCCTGCGTTTGACAGAGTGAAGTATGGGGAAGGTGGTGTTATATAACCTTGTTTTCAGCGAGTGACGTCACTGCGTTTCACAGATGGGCAGGCGTTGAAAAACACTTTATTCAGTTAAAAATATCTAATTAATCTTATAACCATGAATATGACATTAAACCATCAAAATTGTACTACAAGAGATGCAGGTAAAAAACCTCACCAAAGATATGGATTACACTTGTTTCTTTTTTTATTTGTGTAAAAAGTTTTTGGAATGAGACGTTTGATCGAAATACTATCATAAAAGGATTTTCTGACCAAAATAAAATTAAAACAGGGTATTACGCTGTTATTTTAATTTGTTAGAATCATATCTTCGCTCCTTTGACCTTGAAATTGACATTTCGACATTTAAGATGAAGTTGAATCACTAAAATAATACCAGAAATTAATCTTCCATACGAAAAATAGGTATTACACGTGTTCTTACTTGACTTTGCAATTGATGTTTTAGCCATTGAAGACCTGTAATCTTTAAAAAATAATATTTGTTTTTACATTTTGACCTTGGAATTTACATTTTGATTTTGAAGAAGCGCTTGAATCACCAAAATAATTATATAAATGGATTATCCAGTTAAAACTGCCCGAAAAATAAGTATTAGGCCTACATAATTATCAGATTATGATGTTTGTTGATAGGCCATATTTGTATTAGTTACAAATATTATTTTAAAAAAATTGACCTTGAGTCAACCTTTTGACCTTGAAGGTCACCTTGAATCACGGACATTATACCATAAAAAGACTTACAAGTCAAAATCCCATGAAAAACATGTTCTTAACTTTATTTGGTAAAAATCATATTTTTGATTCTTTTAACATTGACCTTGGATTTTGCCCCACCGCCATCTCAGATTTTTGACACTGCTTAAATGTTATTTACCTGATAAGTTCCCAAACTCTTGAAAACATGAATTATAAACAAATTGGGGCAATTTAGGATGGTTTTATCGATTTTCACGGCCATTGGCGGCCATCTTAAAGATGACACAGTTTTCATCCATTATTAGGGGTCAGATTTCTGTCATTCCCTATATGTCCAGTAGAATAGAAAATCGTTGAGAAACCTTTTGTCATAATATTTTGGGGTATTAACATTTTGGCAGCCATCTTGGACGCCATCTTGAATAATGAAAAAGGCTCCAACGGGACTCACGGGGAGTTTTAGTATGTTATTTGTAATGGTATATTGAAGGTTTCCTGAAAAATTCAGCTTGGGCATCTTTTTCTCCCTTCAAAACCTATTACTATTTGCCTATTAAAAATTTATTGCCTCACATTTTTTCCAACAGAACAAAACATTTGTTTCATCTGAGATAATACACGTATCAACATTAGTCATTGAACCATGTCTCGGAAACCATCAACAATCAATTTTTATATTTTGTAAAAATAATATGTAAGTTCTACATTTTAGGGATCACTACACGAGCACTGACATGAAATAGTGACTAGAAATTGTCACCTTTTACTAAAGGATAAGATTTTTATTGGATACATCTTCGGAATAATAACCACATTTTCGTAATTTATCATTATAGCTCTAATTATTAAAATATTGTAGGTTTACATCAAATATATTAATTTGTTCAGGGATTAACCCGTGGATTAGTACCCGTGTAGGCAGCCGGCTGATAACACCAGGAAAAACGCTGCACATGAAAAACAATACATCCAGACTTTCAGGGAAGAAAATAGCTTACTCATCGCCAGCCTGAAAAAAATAATGTAGGTGATTGAAATAAAAGAAAATTTGAATAGAAACTGCGCCCCCCCCCCCTGCTATTTTAATGGTCGCCCCCTTACAAAATCGTTGCAAATGTAACGCAAAATTTATGATAGTTTTTAGTTTTGTAATTATTTCATCCCTTGCTTTGTTTATTATCACATTCACTTTTAATTTCAAGTGTAACTAGAAAGGAGTTCCCGAACTCCGAGGCCCGGCTTCAGTCTGTTTAAGTGCTATAAACAAAAAAACAGTGTATTGGTCATCCTCATGGGCCACAATCCTAAATGTCCAGGATATAATTAAGAAAAGAACCAAGGCGACAACGTGTATTCTTTCCACAACCATCGCCGGTGCTGGCCAACATTCATTCAATACGTGCCTACGATGTACCTCTTACAGAGGATGTAGGCCTATTATTACCCACCAAATTCCGGTTCAAGGACCTAAGGACCTGAAACGTTATATTACACATGTTCATAAGGACTGGTGTACAGAAATGTGGACCGTTTCCCACAAACAGCACCCCTATTTACCCTAAATAGGATACAAACTCAGGCAAAAAAAACTAATAAGATACCAGCCGTGTGCCGGTACTAATTATAATGTACATAAATTTTATTCTGGATATCAAACGTAGTAAGGATGTTGGCCACCTGTAGTTGATATCTTAATGAACACAATTTCTATATGCAATTGCATATTTGTAGGCCTAAAATTGTTTATGTAGGCCCTATATTTAATGATAACAATAGCACACTCGACAATTGCCCGCCGCCATTGTTGAACTTTTAAGTTATTGCGCCCACAAGGTCAAATTATTGACGTAAAAAGCAAAAAATCAAAATAAATTGGTCATTTTGAAATATTTTTCAGCCTTTATCGAACTGGTCCGAGAACTGCTTATTAGTAGCCAACATGCAGAACAAATTTGAGCAAGATAATTGAAAAACTTTTCATGTTATCGCGCCAACAAGGTCAAATTATTAATGTAAAATGCGGGAAATCGCAATAAATCAGCCATTTTGATTTTTTTTCAGTTATTATTAAACTTGTCCGAGAGTTGCTTATTAGTAACATGCATAACATATTTGAAGAGGATACATGAAAAACTTTTCAAGTTATCGTGCCCACAAGGTCAAATTATTGACGTAAAATGCAAAAAATCACAATAAATTGGTTATTTTAAATATTTTTCAGCCGTTAACGAACTTGTGCGAGAAATGCTTATTAGTAGCATGCAGAACAAATTTGAGCAGGATAAATGAAAAACTATTCATGTTATAGCGCCAACAAGGTCAAATAATTGATGTAAAATGCGGAAAATCGCAATAAATCAGCCATTTGTTTTTAGTCATCATTGAACGAGATCTGCTCATTCGTAACATGCATAACAAATTTGAAGAGGACACATGAAAAACTTTTCAAGTTATCGCGCCCACAAGGTCAAATTATTTACATAAAATTCGCAAAATCGCAATAAATCGGCCATTTTAAATTTTTTCAGCCATTATTAAACTTGCCCGAAAACAGGTCATTAGTAACATGCATAGCAAATTTGGGAAGGATACATATAAAACTTTCTCAAGTCATCGTGCCCACAAGTAAATGTTAATGCCGACGCCGAACTTCAATAATTGCAATAGCCCACCTCTTTAATTCAAATGCGGGCTAATAAATAACTACATTTAATTGTACAAGGTTCCCACATCTGTTTTTTCCCTGACTGTTCATAAATTCCCAGATCGAGCAATGATACATTTACCAACTGCTAGATGTCCTAATGCGTCCAAAATACATATTGCTGGTAGGCTACATTTGAGCAGTTGCAACAAATAATAAGTGCGTTTATTTGTGTTAATACCTGGTTATTGTAAGTTAGTTAGGGAACGTTTTTAATTTATGACAGAATATTTTTTGTTTCGTGGGGAGAAAACGTGGTTAAAGGACTATTTCATTATAAGCGGTTTAGCCAGCTATAAACGTGTTTCTATGGGAGCATCATGGATCTCGTTATAAAATAATACTAACTATAGTAATATTAGCTCCTATCCCGTATATAATATAAAGAGATTAATCATCATCACTACCAAGGAACTGACGTAATTACCGACATGTCGGAATATAGACCTGTCGGAATATAGACCTATCAGAACATCGAGATGTCGGAATATCGACATGTTGGAAAATAGACTTGTCGGAATAACAAACTGACCCCTTTACTTCTGCATGTTAAAAAACAAATAAATAGGCCAGTCTATCGTTAGGCGCAAGTAGAGCACAGTCTAAATTTGTCTTCGTTGACTGATGTTTGTCCCAGTTACACATAGGCTACATGAGGCACACTACACCCATGAAAAATAACAATTTGAGTGCAGATTGTGAAAAACATAGCGAGGTGGTAACGAATGCACAGCATTTTTCCAACGCAAATGAACAGCTCGTTAGACGCATACAGTGTGCAATAAACCCTGGAATACTGATGTTGAATACTGATACCAATTACAGTATAGTTACTTTTATCAGTTGGCTTGGCACCTATTCAACCATTTTTCAAAAGAAAAAGTGTCCTAAATTTATAATAATAACATTAGATGTTTTACTTAATTTCCACAAATCAACAAAATGTTCAGCATTTCAAGCTGTGTATCATGCCCGGTCCGCTCAACGTGCAGCCATATCTGGCATTGACATGACTTTGTTCTAGCGCGCCCTATGTGTTTTTGGTGGTCTTCTGGTGTGTACATTGATGCATTCTCATGTGTTCAATGTTTCAAACATGAACTTCTTGCGGCGCTCACACTCGCAGTGCACATAAGAAGGTGAGTAACATTAGTCCAGCGTACTCTACAACTGCAACGAGAGCTGACGCACAAACATCACTTTAGTAAAGAAAATAAAGTGCGACGGTCTTTCGTTGACTATGTGTGACTGATCCTTACATTCAGAAAATACCTAAAAAATGATGGCATTGAGCAGGCATATAGCACCCATCTAATGTGTTCCTGATGCATGTCCAGCGAACAAATATCTGGTCGTGCAAATATATGGTCGTGCAAATGACCTCCTGATTTATTCGTGGGGCATGCTAGCGATGCACGTTCGTTAGCTACATGGTAACATCACCCTGCGAACACGCATCCCGTTAGCAAAACGTTGTATATTTGTTTAATTATGTACAGGATTTATGTATACCATGCTGTATACGCGTCATAAACTCTTGAGCTCTCTTCATATCTAAACAAAATTCATGAATACACAACGACGCACTGCTCTGATTTGTGTTACCCAAGACGTGGGCTTTGCGTCCTGTATGTGTGATTGGGGGAGAGTGGGGCATGTCCGCCCCCTGGGGCATAACCGCCCCACCATGTTTCTCGCACTAGGGTGCCACCTGGTGAATATTATTTTAGTGAAGATGATGCATCTACTATAAGACACCATTTTCCGAGGCATGACACACATTTTGGCGTTTCAGTTTTTGCAAAGGTGAATAAGACTTCTTAAGTGCACAATTTGATCTAATATTGTCATTCTACTGATATGCAGTGTAGTTGTATAAATCTTTTAGATAGTGATGAGCAGTAATTTGCAGTTATACAGTTGGACTGTTGATAAGTTCCTACCATGTTAGGTTTGAAGGTCGGATCACTAGTGTGGTTGATATTAGAGGCACTAAACAACCATAATAACTGGGGCATAACCGCCAGTGGCGGACATGCCCCATGACGATCATGCCCCAATGGCATTACAGTTAGAATATTATCCAGCCCAAAAAATATGGCTTCACTAACTGTGTGGTCGTCTATTTGTACTACTACTAGTCATGGTCAATTTTATTTTTATGGATTCGGTTTACAGTCCTAGTGTTAATTTTAAGCCCTTACCCAGCAAACATAAAATGTTGGCCCAGTGTCGATTTAATGTTGGGCGACCATCTACATCAGCCCAACATTACCCCAATATTGGGCCGATGTTTTGTGTTTGCCAAGTACAGGTGTAACACCCCAGATTATACCCCCCTTGAAACTATACCCAGGTAGATTCTGGTATCTCTCAGAATCTACCCCGGGGTAGAATCTAGATTATACCCCGGGTTAAATCCTGCGTGCTCCCAGAATCAACCTCTCAGTCCCAGAATATACCCCCCTTTTCAACCAATTTCTATGTGCGACCCTCCCAAAATCTACCCCTACCTCCCAGAATATACCCCCCTTTTCAACAAATGTATATGTGACCCTCCCAGAATCAACCTCTCAGTCCCAGAATATACGCCCCTTTTCAACCAATTTATATGTGCGACCCTCCCAAAATCTACCCCTACCTCCCAGAATATACCCCTTTTCAACAAATGTATATGTGACCCTCCCAGAATCTACCTCTCCGTCTCAGAATATACGCCCCTTTTCACCAGCTATATGCGACCCTCTCAGAATCTACCCCTCCCAGAATATACCCCCTTTTTCAACAACTATGTGCAACCCTTCCAGAATCTACCCCTCCCTCCTAGAATATACCCCTCCCTTTTCAACAATTATAATATTATGCGACCCTTCCAGAATCGACCCCTCCCTCCTCCCAGAATATACCTCTCCATTTTCAACAACTATAATATTATGCGACCCTCCAAGAATCTACCCATCCCTCTCAGGGTATACCCCCCTTTTCAACAAATGTATATGTGTGACCCTCCCAGGATCAACCCCTCCCTCCCAGAATATACCCCCCTTTTCAACAACTATATGCGACTCTCTCAGAATCTACCCCTCCCTCCCAGAATATACCCCCCTTTCAACAAATGTATATGTGCGACCCTCCAAGAATACCCCCCTTTTCAACAACTATATGCGAGCCTCCCAGAATATACCCCTCTCTCTCTCAGAATATACCCCCCTTTTCAACAAATTTATATGTGCGACCCTCCCAGAATATACCCCTCCCTCCCAGAATACACCCCCTTTTCAACAACTAAATGCGACCTTCCCAGAATCAACCCCTCCCTCCCAGAATCTACCCCACTTTCAACAAATATTATATTATGCGATGCTCCCAGAATCTACCCCTCCCTCCCAGAATATACCCCCCCCCCTTTTTCAACAACTATATATAACCCTCCCAGAATCTACCACTCCCTCTCAGAATATACCCCCCTTTTCAACAACTATGTTATTATGCGACGCTCCCAGAATCTATCCCTCCCTTCATCCCTCCTAGAATATACTCCCCCCCCTTTCAACAACTATATGCAACACTTTCAGAAATTACCCCTCCCTCCGAGGATACCTCCCCCTTTTTAGACAACTATTTCCCTCTCAGAATATATCCCTCCTCACCTTTCAACAACTATATATATGCGATATTTCGAGAATATACCCCCCAGTCACTGAATATGCCCCCTTTTCTAGACGCTTTTGTAATTGTGAGAGAATCTACCACTTGCTCCCAGAACTGAAAAATATTCTGGGAGGGTGGGGCAGATTCTAGGAGGGTCGCATAATCTTGAGAGTTGTTGAAAAGGGGGGGGTATATTCTGGGAGGAAGGGGTAGATTCTGGCATATAGTTGTTGAAAAGTGGGGTATATTCTGGAAAGGAGAGGTAGATTCTGGGAGGGTCGCATTATAGTTGACGTTGAAAAGGAGGTATATTCTGGGAGGGAGGGGTAGATTCTGGAAGGTCCGCATATAGTTGTTGAAAAGGGGGTATATTCTGGGAGGGAGGGGTAGATTCTGGGTCGCATATAGTTGTTGAAAAGGAGGGTAGGGCCTATATTCTGTGAGAGAGGGGTAGATTCTGGGAGGGTCGCATTTAATTTTTGAAAAGGGGGGTATATTCTGGGAGGGAGGGGTAGATTCTGGGAGCCGAATACACCTCACATAATCACAATAAAGGAGGGTAGATCCTGGGAGCCACCGTAATCTACCCCGGGGTATAGTTTGGGGTCTGCCCCGGGGTAGATTCTGGGGTACCCACAATCTACCCGGGTATAATCTGGGAGGGGGGGGGGATTATTTTCAGACTTCACACCGGTAGTGGAAAAAAGTGAAAGAGTGGTTGCTGCAAAATTTAGCTGTCACTGCAATAATTGTATGTGCAAAATAATAATTGTCCATCACTTCCCCCCCCCCAAACAATCGGAGGACTGTCCCAAGCTTTGATTTTAGCCTAAAATGAAATAGATCCAGCATTCAGTTTGGACTGTATCGTATGACTGTTAAATTTTTTGAAATCTTCTAAGTTCAATTTCGGACACATACTGTTATCCAAAATTTTTGTAAAATGGCTGCCAGGTCAACAAATTTCACCACAAATTACCCTTGTGCATTATTATAAACATTAGTTAAAATTAAAAACGATCTGCATAGATCTCAGACTGAAATGGCGAAAACGTGACAGAGGCATAAAT
Source organism: Flabesymbios commensalis (assembly GCA_964017125.1). Lineage (NCBI taxonomy): Eukaryota > Metazoa > Annelida > Polychaeta > Terebellida > Flabelligeridae > Flabesymbios > Flabesymbios commensalis. The sequence continues at coordinate 54,306,841 of OZ024915.1, forward strand.
GGCGGCATGCACTGGGGCGGCGGCAGACGTCCAATGCAAAAACAGTAAGCATCCCCTTTTAGAGGAATGCTTAATAATAGACTTTCCCCCGTGCATGTGGCGGTTTTGCACGGGGCATAACCGCCACATGCGAGTGAAGTTTTATTTCCCACATCAACTGTTCATAAATTTGCTGGGTGCCATCGAGTCTTGTTTCAACCAAAGGACTGTGAGAGATTGTCTTAGTAGCCATATTAGTCCAATTTATCTTCACTGCTGTAGGTGTTAAAATAATATATGTCTTAGGGTGGGGGACATGCCCCACTTTCCCTAATGTGCGAGATGGTAACAACCACCCTTTACAGAAAAGAAAATTATGGCAAACAAATGCTAGAGATGTGTCCCTAAATTACAATAATTAAACCACTCGGGAAATTTTATGAACTCCAAAGGTCCCCTATGGACAGCATAATTGCAATCCGCCAAATATTGTCAAAAAGCGACAGAGAAGTAAGTACTAATCTTCCAGATGTAAATCGCAGATTTTTTCTGTGTGAACTAAAAAGAGTACAAACATTTTGATAATAGGTTTATTTTCAGTATATTTTCAGCTCATTCTCAAGAAAACATCAGATTATGTTCAGTACCAGGTAGGCTACACATTATGTCAGGACTTTCAACCCTTTCACCACAGAAATTTGAAACCCACTTGTCTAACATGAATGACGTGGCATTCATCTCACAAAAGTGTGCCTTAGTGGTGAAAAGGTTAAACACTTACAATAGTTATACTGATTGCATAAGTATAATCTACAAGTCACATCCAAGCCAGTAAAACTTTTCCTATGAAATCCAAGTGTCTAATCTGCCACTTTTGTAAGCCGTACTACTATCTACAACCCTTGGCCAACATTGGGTAAACTAAAAGTCTCATGCTTTCTGAGAGGGGAATGAGGTTACATTTTGGTTATTTTCAGTTGTCGGAAGATTGTAATTGGGTCAGAAATGCCAGTCTCACATTCCTAAAAAATGTCAGTAATACATCAGTTTAAATCAAAAAACAATAGAGGGTCATAAATATATATATTATATATATATATATAATATTACTATTATTTTTTCTAAGTGGCTGTGTTTTGGTATGTACCGCACATTCTGGCAGCAATTCCACTTCCACATTAAAAAAAAATGCAGCAATTAGGGTAATCAGAAATATTTCTTACACTATCAAATACAAAAAGATAAAATAATCTAAAATGATAGATTTAATAAGCTTAATTGACAAAGTAGATATTTATCACATGTCTTGAGATATATAATTACTATATACTTGGTATCAATAGTTAGTCATACTATAAAACACAAAATGAAAAGACACACTGAATCGCAGTGAAAAACTTGTAATCCATTTACCAATCTTAGTAAACAAAACAATTGATTCTGTGTGGTTGACCGTGGAACCAAAAATAAAATTAGCATACTCATTTGAAGATATATTCACATAAAACAAAAATTAATTTCTAGACAAAAGCATTTGAAATACAGAGCAATTGTGTTGCAATGATAACATTACTTTAACAATTGCCTAACTGCATGCAGTTATAAAATGGTAATGAAAATCACACTATAAATCTGCAGCAGCTGGCTCGATATCTTCATCTCCCATTGGGTCGTCTTCCAGACACAAGTCATCAAGCATATCAGCGAGGCTGATACGCGGGAAATCTTCATCATCAGTTTCATCCTGATCAACTGCCAACTTCTCCTTATCTGTCAAAATAAACAAAGAGTAAAAAAATCATCATGAGTGAGGTGAAAGGTCCTAACTGTTATTTTTAAAGTCGCATTTGGCAAATTTCAACTCACAGAGAAAATATATACTCTTAGTCATGATATATCCGTGGTGACTTGATTATAAAAAAAATTATTATTGTAATGACACACAACTTTTATTTTTCTTACTACTACTTGTTAGCTGAACGTACCATGCCGACTAGCAATCCTAACTACAGGGGTCTATAGCATTGTTTACACATGCCAGCTGTTGGTCTGTATGCTCTATTACGCATCTCTTTTAATGTGCCAACACATGTCAGCTCTAAATTGTTGGCCTGCATGCTCAATTATGCAACTTTTTTTACAGTGTTCGACATTTAACAAATGAATATAATGGAAATTCAATCAGCATAATTCTTTCAGCTTAGGTAATCAAAATAACTGGCCAAATACATACAAAATACCACATTTTAAATGGCAGCTATCTTCTCGGTAATCACTGAACCACAAGCAAAACTTTTTAATTTCACAAAAAAGCATGTAGGTGCCACAGGTACATAAAAATTCATTAGGAATTTTGACTAACGGTATAATTAAATAATTAACCATATAATTGAAGTAATCAGGAAGAAAACCCAAAGTTCATTAGGTTTAGTTTATGTGAAGCCTACAAAAATAGTATTCACCCAATACAAACAAACTATTCTACAGATAAGCTTAACAAACTATATTTTAAATGGCTAACAATTTCACAAAATAACGCTACTAAACATTTTTTCATTATGTGCCACATAGGCCAGGACTGATAAGTGCAGTAAATATAAAATCACAAGAGATTCAGACTAGAAGTTCTCGAGATTTTGTTTTCAAGGGGGAAACCGATAGGATCACTTTAATAGAATCAATTAAATAGATCGATAACCCCTATCAGCCTTAGAACTAGGCTAGTTTATGGTGACCTGAGTTGTGCTATCAGATTGTTTTCTTTTATGTAGTTCTTCAATGGTAGTTCAAACCATTGTAGGTGAGTGGCAGAGTAAAGGCCTATAAAATGATCATAATGATATACAATGTATCTATATGCAGACCTCTTAGGGGGAGGGGGTGTTAAGCTATGCTCGTGTCGCCGCCTGGCGGGTGAGAACGAACGACGACATGAGACAGTGAAATAAAGTTATTAAATTATCAGAGTCTTATTTCCAAGTGATTAACAGGGGGGGGAGGGTGGCAAAAATATGTCCAAAAAAAGATGGATAGTTTCAAACAATTTAGCAATTGATCATATGAAACAACCTACAGGCACAAAAAACTTATTCATAAGGTGAAAAATCTGAATTTGACAGCATAAAACATATCAGTTGGTATTACTATTACAAGTACATTCCCAGCAAACACAAGAAATGGAAACAATGTAGGTTTAATGATGGGCCAGCATCTTAGACGGTGGGCCAAAATTAAAGCAACATTGGGTCAATGTCTTGTGTTGGCTGGGTTATACTTATTTGTTCCAATATATTGGAGATAAATTAATTTAAGCAGTTTGGTTAAATGCCTTGGAAGGCCTACAATTGCTTCAAATTAAATCAGATTTAAAATATCAAGTCCATTAGAAGTTTTTAAAATTGTGTTAACAAACCTTTGTAAATGTTCACATTCTGTCTGTAGGCCGGATCTTCCTCCAAATCCTCCAGGAAATCATTATAGTCCCTGGAGAACAGTACATATACCAATGAATAAATAACTCTAAGTAACTCATATATGCCTCATCTGACATATTTTAAAGCATATTAATCTGTTAATTGACTAAAAATACCTTTTAAAGCCAGGGTGCTTGGAGCTTTAACTTGATATATTACACTTTATCAAATAGAGTAATTTTCACAGCTCACAGTGAATGGTTGTATGTATGGTTATATTATTAACTACATCACTATGGTATTTATAATTCTAGTCACGCACCTATCGTTACTAGCAGTATCATCTTGTTGAATTCCAGTCATGTGTTCCAAGCGCCACTTACGCTTGCGAGCTCTTTTCATGGGGTCAGAATACAATTTCTTTACCAGAACCTATAAAAAGTGAATTTCACAATAAATTAATCTTTTCTCATAGTAAAAGAGTAAAATTGGATTCAAAATCACTAATATCACATAATTTTGTAATATTGGCTTAAATCATGTGAAAGTTTATCTCGTTAGCAACAGTTAATACAAAATTATATTTTCCATATTTCAGGCATGGGCAGGTAAAAAGAGTCCAGTCGCCACAAATGGTTACTTCTACAGTACTGTGCAATTGAAACTGGTCGGGGGAAAGGGGAAATGAAATGAAAGGGAAAGTGAATTCAGGTTTCCCAGCGAATTCCCTTTCACTTTTTTCCCCCGGAATTTTCACCAGTTTTCACGGTAGCTACTGGAAAAATCAGGGGAATTAGATTTCCCCAAGAGGGAAATGTATTTCTCACCTGGGAAAACGAATGAAAACGAGTGAAAAGCTTTTGGTCTGATTTCCCCAGAATTCCCCGGAATTTCCCCAGGATTCACTGGCCCCGGTAAATTAGTGTTTTTTTCCTGCCACCTCCATGCCCAGGAAGAATACTCCCAGTTTCTTGAAATCTCGCCCAAACATTCCTGATGGCCTGCTTGCAGCAGTGGATTCCATCTTCTTCTTGTAATTTTTTTTATGGCAGGATATGAAAATCTATATTTCTCCCGCAGATTTAGAATTCTTTGTCTCGCATATTAAATGTGGAATCCGCATTTTCAAAGATAGTCTAAATGCAATATTCATAAAATAGGCCTAATGCTCAGAGACGCTGTAGGCTACACTTGTGAAGTGAAAACTGCACAGGAAACTGGGGAATCGGGAGGAATCAGTAGGAATCATTGGGAAAGTGGGGGAAATTGGGGGGGAAATTCTGGGGAAATAGGTGAATTTTGGGGGAATTCGGGGAAAATTAGTGAATTTTGGGAGAATTCGGGGGAAATTAGGGGAAAATTGGTGAATTGTGTTTCCCCAATGGTGAAACAGAATTCACAGACTGTGAAATCAATTTCCATCACATCAGGGAAAAAGGGGCAAAATGAGGGAAAACTGTTTCACAAAAATTCCCCTCACGGGAATTTGTGTGAAACAGGTGGGGGAAATGAAAGGGAAATGAAAGGGAATTTCGTTTTCACGACCAGTTTCAATTGCACAGTACTGTAGATGCTCTGAATGGTCAATTTTTAATTTCTACATTACAGAGATTTTGGTTCTGTTGCCGATGTAGCGATCACTTGCCCACCTTTGTAGATGTGGTAATGTGGTTTGTTCTTAGGGGGTACATTTACAAGTCATATAATAACAGCTTTTATAAAAAATTCTATAACATTGTAATATAATTAAATTATACAGGTGCAAAGAGTGTATTCTTAGAGAGCATTTTATTAATGATGTCGCTTACCACATCAGGAATATTCTCAGGTTTCATTTTATCCAGATATACGTCATTGACATTCGCTGTTCTTAGGTCAAATCTTCAACATAAAAAAACAAGTTCAATCCACAGAAATAAACATAGGGACTAGCTGTACAGAAACTTTGAATATTGTAAACATTTCCCTGAATATTGAAAACAATTTCTAAAGCATTGAGAGCATTTATCTTCAATAAGCACAAAACACATTTTAAAATATTGAATGTTAACCCTTTCACCACATAAAAGTATAATCAGCCCTATCCTAGTATGTATACCGTGTATAATGTCAGTCAATGTCAATTGGCCCAGTACTAGAAGTGAAAGGGTTGTACTATATGTATGCCAGAAAAAAAAGATATTATGGGAAAGATGCAAGTGAAGCAAAATTGCAATAGCCTACCCCAGTGCAGTATCTCCAGGACTAAGAAGATGCCCAAGATGACTACGGCAGTAAAACTGCTGCTCATTAGTACCGAGTTCACTTGCCTTGACCACCCAGATGTCTGCTAACACATGCTGCAAAGAAAATTATATGTAATGCTACTCTCACACATAGGAGAATATGCTTGCGAATGTGCTTACGAATGAAAATTATTGACATTCTCTCAAAATTCGCTACAATCGCAGAGTATTTGCAAGCGTTGTTAACAAATTTGGAACGTTCGCAAGTCATTCTCCACCTGCTTACGGATATCGACCAATTTAGGAAGCGTCTCCTAAATTTCAGCGAATGTTGCGAGTGCCGTCAATTTTCGTAAGCATTCGCAAGCCATTGGTAACATTGATACAAATGCCTTGCCAACGTTGCTAATGTCTTATCAATATTTTAAAGAATTTGCTGCGAACACTTGCCAATGATGACGAACGCTTTCCGATAGCTTGCCAATGCTTACGAATGCTTTCAAATGCGTGTTTTTTTCATAGTGCCAATAAGAATGTCTTGCAAATACCGTGAGTTGCCAATATTTGGCCAAATGTTGCGAATATGAATGAAATTCGCCCCAGGGAGGTGTCATTATAGTATAAAAATACACATTTTCAATTGAATGTCATCTTTTCACCATGGCACTCCGATTAGAGCATGAGGATTTCCATCACCTAACACTAAAGAGCGGTGGCAACTCATTTGTGATGAATTCAAGAACAGATGGAATGTGCCAAATGCCTGTGGTGCTCTGGATGGAAAACACGTGGCCATCAAGAAGCCAGCCACGTCTGGTTCTCGGTACTACAACTACAAGTGTTTCCTTTCTATTTTTATTATGACATTGGTAGATGCTAATTGACAGTTCCTGTGGGCTGATGTTGGTGATGTTGGTACACAATCGGATGGTCAGATCTACAATGCTTCAGAATTGGCAGAGGTCTTGCAAAGTGGTGAAGTTAACCTACCTGATGATGCACCTCTCCCTAATAATGACAGACCACATCCATTCTTCTTTTTAGCTGACGATGCTTTTGTCCAGAAGTCTAACATGATGAAATATTACTCTCGCAGGAACTTGTCTTTGAAAGAAAAAATAGCCAATTACAGAATATCTCATAGAAAACGGGTTGTTGAGAATACATTTGGCATCTTCATCTTTTGTTCTTCGCTGACAATGCCTTCTTTTTACGATGAAACAGAAACCGAACGTGGTGCAGGTTATGGTTAAGACTACCATGGTGCTCCACAACCTAATGCAAAGCCGGTATCCTGTCCATCATCAAGTCTTGATGGACGGAGAAGATGATAATGGTCAAATCAACCCTGGTGCATGGAGACAGAATGCAAACATGCATGACATGGAGCAAGTCAGAGATCCTTCAAGGGAGGCAACCAAGACAAAGAAAGAGAGGGAATACTTGAAGCTGTATTTCACCAGCCCTGCTAGTTCTGTACCTTGGCAAGTGAGGATGATATAGAGTACGATACTTCTTAATTTGACATCTCTTTTTGTTAAAAAATAATTATTTACAGGAATTATAACTTGCTTATTGTATTGGTATTTTGCCTATTTATAAAAACACCACCCAAAAAAGATCAATCGAAACTCAAAAATTACTTTAAGATTAAAAAGAATTGTGATTGTGTTAAGAAAGGTAATATTCGCAACTACATGTTAGCACACTTTTCATGCCCCATAATATTGGGCATTTCTTAATCTGTCAATTGTTTTTTTTTAATACCATTTCTATGACCTGGATTATTTTATAATAAACTAAGTAGAAATTATTCAAGGGTTATTCAAGATTATTTATTTGCTCTGTAACCTTACTTCGGTATTCACTCATACAATATTGTAAAAAATAAATTAACATAAGTCACCCCATCACTTGGGAAGAAATCTTCAAATTCGAATGTCTGTCTGTTTTAAAATTCAAGATAACGAAGAGCACAGCGTCAAATTCGGACCGTATTTATACTTATCGCAGACTTGTCATCAAATATTAGCAGCATTCGTAAGAAAATGGCAAGGCAATGGCAACTTTAATAAGACTTTTGCACCATTCATAAGTACGTTTGTAACTTTGGCAAGCCCATTTGTAAGCATTCGCAAGCATTTATAACATTTGTAAGGCAGTCACAGTGTTTATTAGATATTATTCTTAAGCCGTTTGCACCATTCGCAACGATTGCTAGCCATTTGTGAGGCATTGGCAAGCGTTGGCAAGCATTCGCAGTGCACTGGAAATATATAGGAGAGGAAGAGGGATGACCGAGGTGAAAATATTCACAATTTTTGGGCGAATTTACTGCGAAATTCAAAAGATTCATATTCGCAAGCATATTCGCCTATGTGTGAGAGCAGCATTACTTTTGATGTGTACCCAGTATGCAATCTTCTTAACTTTAGATAATTATTAGCCCATTGAATACAAAGTGTTTCTAAACATCAAGATTCGAAAATATTTGCAAATATAAGCAAGTTTCACCCACTTGAAATTTTGGGTCGCGGCAGCGAGACATAGCTTCAAGTGGGTAAAAATTTAAATAAGATAACTTTGCGGGCAATGGTTAAACATCATTAGTCTTTCTCTTCCAAATAAGTACAGTATATGATTGGTCAAAGAGCGATTAATTTGAAAAGCAAATATTTTAAGATAATTGATAAAGAGTCATTCTTTTACTGCAGTGTAAAGTCAAATGTCAGTACTGTACTTTTTGGCTTTGCTGAACAGATCACACTGACGGTAATAGAATATCAGGCTGTGTGCTAACCTTTCGTGATTCTGTGCCGCGACCAGCCACATGTCTCTTATCCTTGTCAAATATAGGATCACATTGCATCACTATGTACTGAGTCATCTGCTTGGGATTACAAAGACTATTGAATGGATGTCTCCAGAATAGAGGACCAGACACTTCAGCAACTGAAAAGTCAAATTGTCAAAATGTCAAACAGCCATTAATAGGTAGACTGGCCAATGTAAGAGATAAACGAATCCCATGTGATGCTGGACATTATACATCCCAACACCTGTAAATGTTACCAGGGAGCTTAACCCGTTACCCGCTAAGTTCTTTAATTGAATTTTTCACCATCACGAAGTTGTGTCTCGCTACCGCGAAAATTACATAAATTTGTCTACATGTAATTTGGGAAAAAAAATTAAAAGTCCTTCTGATTGCACATCAACTCTGAAATGATTTCAGATATGGTAAAAAAGATATTGAAAACAAGTAGACAGCTGTAGAGGTGTGCTTTAAGGGTGGAAGGGTGAAGTAGTGTACCAGTCACTCTGTCATCCTTATAAAATGTAACATAGGTTAGTTTATTTTATTACTCCACCTATCATGCAGGATTCCGAGATAATGAGCAAAATTGAAACAAAATGACTATATCAAATATTAAAGCTCTAGCTATCATGCAAGGTCTCCGAGATAGTGAGCAAAATGACAACACAATGACTGGCAATTGGCCATTTTAGATTTGCAATCTGGACATTATGTTTTATTTTGTACTGCTTAGCTATCATGCAAGATTTATGAGATAATGATAAAAATGGCCGCCAGTCTGTCTGTCTGAAACGCGCTTACGAGCATTTCTCTGTTATTGACCATACCAATTATAAAGGGTAGATGACATGGGGATCAAAATGTTACAAAAAAAATTCCCCAATTTTATGTGATGGCTATGTGAAGTATAAAGCAAAAGTTGATAAGTAGCTATTTTGAAAACAAATAACTGCGTCGGAAAGTGTAGAAGTGTGGAATATACAGTGGGCATCCCGCTTCGGCGAGAGCTGCGTAAATAGTATTTCTCATTTGAAGAAAGAATTGCTACAACAAGTTTCGAAACATTTCTAATCATGAAAAACAAACACTTTCCAAATTGCATTATTTTACTGAATGAGCATGTACCACTGACTATTTTACAGAATTCCTACATAGCTTTCATTTGGCTTGAGTTTCTTAGAAAAGAATAGAAAGGTGTAGCAAGACAAGGGATAAACAAGGTTCAATTTGTTTTGAAAATATTGTGTAGCGATTTGCAAGAATGCTCCACATTCCTTTCCTATCATTTGAGATGAAATATTTTGCTAATAAATTTCAAGTTTCATGAGCAATTGGCCAAAGGTGTGTAGTTTTACGTGATACTGAACAAATTGATCCCTGATAAATGCATCACGTGGTTGTTGTGCACTCACTTTGGCATGAGTTGGGGTCGATCAGGTGAACAGTTTGTGTGACACGGCTCACCAAACACAGCTGTCCAATCTGCCCAAGCTGCTGGGCCAGTTTTACAGGCATGCAAACAATGGAGTCCTTACAGATCGGAACAATCTCTATAGAGAACGTATGCTTGTAGTTGAAGATGTTGCTCCGAATATCATGTGAAACCAGTTCTTGGGCTGTCGTTAACCTATAAGTCAGATCAGTATAGTAAAAAAAAAAATAGACTGAAAGTGGTAAACCTCATCCTGCTGAGGTAATTAATTAAAAATTTACAGCCCTCTGAAGTTGTGTCTCGTTACAGTGACCTACAACTTCAAGTGGCTGAAAATCACAGATATTTGTTTAATTTGACACCGAACATTTGCACATACAATATGGATGTTTAAACACTCATTTCATTCCAAATAATAGTAATTTATTCGGCTAATAGAACAAATTAAAAACCACAAAAATTGTGATCAGCAGGATAAGGGTTAAACAACTGTACATTTTTAAATGCATAAATATTATTTTATAGGGAGCATATTTGGAAATAGATCATTCCTTATAAAACCTTATCTCCATGCCTAAATCTCATATGAACACACCCTATAATTGCTATTACACCATGTAAAACCCATTACAGGGTGTGAGCCTATCAGTTATGCGCAGCCTGATAATTTGGCATCACACCCTAAACCTCAAATCCTACTGAATACAGTGCAGGTCCATAAATATGACAATGGAGAGCTCTTGAAATGTTAAAATTGCCAAGATGACACAACTTGGCACATATTTTAAAGCCTCGTCCTCCATTCATTTAGTATAACTCACACATGGTCACTCTGCAACTGTATTTTCAATGTCACAAGAAATTAATGTCTCTCCTGCCTTCTAATTTTATACTAATGGTAATGAAGTGTCTCAGAAGATTAGAAAATGTTCGAAAATATGAGCATTTCAACACATGAGTCAAATTTTAAATATTTTTAAGATCTATAACATGTTTTTAAAAGAGGTATCAAACCTGCATGGCACCATATTCTGCAAAAAATCTACCAATTTTCTTGCATCCTGCTTCTGCGAATAATAAAAGTCGAGCCCATCTGCAAGACAAATGTTTTGTGTTGATTACAATGCATTCATTTTGTCAACTTTGTATTAAATAGTCACATCTGCACGCTTTGCATAGTGGCATATATAACCATTTAACACAGACTGTGCATAATTAATTCTGTTTCACGACCAGTCACTTTTGAAAATCCAAGATGGAGGGAGTCAAACACTACAAAACAGGGTGGGCAGAAAAAATCTCTGTACCACCTGATGATGGGAATCTGTGTTGAGAGGTGAAATCATTGCAACCTCTGATCGCGAAACAAACCATTTGACATTTATTTCCTATTACCGTATATCCCCGTGTATAATGCGATGTTTTTTCTTAGCTATTCATGTCACAAAAAGGCACCTCGTATTATACATAGATGTAGAATTTAATAAAATTTGTTAGCTCTGTAACGGTAGTTCAGCGGTACGTTTTCTAGCGGTAGAAACGTAGGTTAGTCGGCGTGTATGGTAAGCAGGCCTATACACACGATGCAACAAGACTGTGCCTTTCCAACTAGTAGCAAACAAGAGACGTTCACCCAGTGCTGGTACAATGTTGGGCCACCGTCAGCGACGCTGGCACGACACTGTACCAGCATTGGGTGAATGTGTCGTGTTTGCTGGGAGCCCCCGTCTCACATTCCCGCCGACGCGCGTGGCACGTTTGACAACCACGGGCAGATATATGACGATGTTAGTCTGCAACCAATTCACACTCCTGACCTGTTCATTTATATTAATAATGATTTAATCTAAGATCGCCTTTCATATGGGCGTGTTCTATTGTGTACGACAAATCTGAACATTATATTTTCCTATTGGAATGAGAGAATGCGTTGATGAAATATAACAGGATATCACTGTTTATATCTTCTATCGCAAATTCTATACATGTAGGCCTCAGAATGTCCATATTGCTAGGATAACATTAACGCCTACCGCTGTTGCCGCGGCTGATACGGTATTGAGCAAATGGTGGTATCTGTTAGCTGTAGTTCATGGAGCGCTGCTGTGTTATTGCACCCGGACACCTTATACAACCAAACACCTCTTGTGTCTAGACAATGCGGCTAGTCTGCAAATGTTTTACAATCACATTGCATCTTGGAATGTTCTTATTTGAGCACGACGATGTTAAAATATGGTCTTTGTAATAGATAAATTAAAATAATATAAATTTGTCGGCAAAATATAAATACGGGTATTTTAAAATCTGTGTGTATTTATATGTAGCCTATGCAGGCCTCAGAATGTCTGCCCATCGAGACAGTCCCGATGACTCTGCCGTGGAAAATGGAAATACGGTATCTGCTTACTTTACAAGTAAGCAGATACTGCCCTTTGGTTTTGTAGAGCTGTACTGTTGCCGCTGTTCCCGTCATTGAGCATCGTCTATGCAGGTGTCACAGCGCTATTTAGTAGAATAAGATAATATCCATGCCTCACATTTAGATGGCCCGGAACGCTGCCGACCGGGACGCTGCCGACATCCAAAATTTGTGGTCGTATTATACAGAGGGGTAGACGTTTTTCAGGTCATCCTAGGCCTCAAATCTTAACTCGTATTATACATGGCGTCGCACTATACGCGGGGATATACGGTATTGCTGACGTGGGTCAATTCTTGATTATGGGTAACAAGACATTAGCTGATTAGATGTTCTTTTGGTTTAAAATTCCTCCCGAATTGCAAAACTGAAAGGCAGTAACTGCATACATTTGAAAAGTAAGCAGTCAATGTTTAATGTGTTTAAAGATCAGCATTGTATCGAGGTAGACTATAATGTACACATGTACAGTATTGTGCAATTGTAACTTATAGGTCGAAGGGGGGAATGAAGGGGAAGGCAAAGCGAATTCCCATTCATGAGGAGAATTCCACTTCAAATTTTTTCACTGTGAGTTTTCATCAGCTTTCATCACGGCAGCAGGGGGAAATGGGTGAACTGGATTTGCCTATGAGGGAAAGGTATTTCACACCTGAGGAAAACAAGCGAAATGCCTTTTTCATGTGTACAATTCACATATTTGGCTTGCAGTATGCACATGTTAATTTTGAAAATCTACACTCAATATCACATTTGTAAGAATTTTGACAGGACACAAGAGAAAAATAGGGAAAATGGGAGAAACTGATTTCTCCTTTGGGGAAGCTGTGTGAAACAGGAGAGGTGGAGAAAGGGAAATGGAAGGGCATCCTGTTGCCCATACAAGTTACATTTGCACAGTAATAAATATACTGGGTACATATTTATCTGTCGATGTAATTTTCTTTGACTATGTATATGATTAATTCTGTAAGGTCAATTTATCTGAAACATGCACTAATCCCATGCCTTAGATTTAACACTGATATCCCAGACAACCTACTTCTTTGCAAACTCACCATGCACCTGTTTGATGCTTGTTGTGTTAACATGAGCTTTATGCTTTAAAATTGTCTGTTCAAGGTAAAGCAGTGTCTTCTTGTGAAAAGTCTACAAAACACAAATGGTCATTGTAATATTGTTTGAAAAAAAATTAAATTTCCATTCAATTATGATGTGCAATTAGCCTTTCTTTGGTAGCATCTGTTGAGAGTACAGAGGTAATATTTATACCGTATTTGCCGGCCTATAAGTCGCACTGGAGTATAAGTCGCACTTGGCTCAAGATTAGGCTCGAACCATAGACAGGTCGCACTGGCAGATATGACGCACCAGGCTCAGAGACATGTCTGACGATATTTAAGTGTCAGGTGTCAGTACATTGGCGTTTATAGCAAGAGAAGAGGAGAGAGTCAATGCTATTTAATAGCCTGGTAGACCGATATTAAAAGTTTATAATAAAAGTGTTTAATATATTGTTCAATGTACGTGAACATGATTTTTAGTGATTTATTCGAAATTATTTCAATGCCATGTATGAAAGACAGACGCCATTGTTTTCTTTCCTACCTCATTAGAGAGCTCCCACTTCCGTAACTGAACCACACTCACCAGGTGGCGATGGCGATAAAGGGCATTGACTTAGGCCAGTGAATACAAATTAATAATAACAACAACTTGTAGCCTATGTTTTTCAGTGATTTCTCAGTCAATTCACAACCGATATTCATGAAATTTAACAAGGGCTATTATCGAGTCCCCCTCCAAACACTGTGAAAATTTCACTGGTAAATATTGTATAGTTCAAAAGTTGGACCATCTGGCATGTAATGCAATTCATGGCTTAAAAATGATTTTAACTTAAACAGTTTAATAGGTTTATAGAGGGACGTCGTAATTATAAATGTATGCTACTATATGTCAAATGGTCTAACTTTTGAGCTATAAACTATTTTGTCATGAAAATTTCATGCTATTTGGCGGGGTACCCGATAATAGTCCTTGTAAAATTTCATGAAAATCGGTTGGGAATTGACTGAGAAATCAACGAAAAACTTGCGCTACAGGTTAATGTGACTTCCACTATAGATGTGTTTATGCGGTAAATTGCTTGCGATTGTCTCGCCCCCTAGCGAATGCTGACGATACTGACCGGATGCAGAGAAAATGGCTGACACACAAACGCAATCATAACAAACAAACAGTCACGATCTTTCACTAAAACATTCTATCTTACCCAATTAATCGTAAATTAAATACATAGTTTTTAGGCATTATGCATGCTGTTCAATAGTAAACTAAATAATATTCCCAAATGGTATTAAAACTGACATACAATGGCCTCAAACGATGATATGACGTTAGCGGTTCATAAACGGTGATCGCGTCATTACGTGACAGACGGTAGAGGCCATTCTAGATTTTATTCAGCTGTCCTCGGCCGAGTTGAAAACCATAGAAAGGTCGCACCGGAGCATAAGTCGCACCAGCCTTTAAAAGTGGTTTGAAAAATAAAAAAGTCGCGTCCTATAACCTGGAAAATACGGTATGTGGCTATGTCTTAGGGGTCTATTTTGGCTCATTACTCAAGCAGTTGCTCATCCTGCTGATAAACAATATTTGAGGAATTTTATTTTTAAAAATGATGTCAAGAGACAGACAGAAGGGTCATTGGCTAAGTCATTGAATACATGTATGATGTACATTTGAAAGATGCATATACTCTCAAACATCTTGCGGATAAAAAATCAATGTCATAGAGGTCAGAGAAAGGTGGCAGTGCATGTATTGACGCTTGTACAGCTGAATTGTCTGTAAATATTTTTCATCATTTGAAGCTGAAATTGCTAACGCAATTTCCAGCTTCAAATGAATGAAAAATAATATTATTTAGGAAAAATAGCTGCTCCCAAATTGAATTATTTGAATAACTGAGCATCTACAACAAGATATGTTACATATTTTAGTGGTATTTCACTTAGTCTGAGATTTGCTTGAAAATGTATATATATATATATACGGTCTTAGCAGCACAAGGGTTGAAATAGTCTTTCAACCTGAAACTTAGAAATCATGTTGTAATAATCATGATGAGTGCTCAAAGGATTAAAAAGTGATTAAAAGAATTGTCTATGCTGCAAGGATCAATTGCAAAATTAAGTCTGCCTTAAACTCACTGATTTAACCTATCTGTGGTGTTTGAAGTTTACTCACTTTTTGCCTGATCTGCACAACAGCTCTCCAATAATCCTTGGCTTCCACTCTATGGCAGTCATCACACATCTGATTGTGAATCACATACTCAATGACAAATACCTGCTGCAGAACAGCTCCATTTGTTACCTGTAAATGTAATCAAACAAATCAGTTTATAAAAACAATGTTCGCTTAAGGTGAGATCAGCTACAAGCAGTCCCTGCAAAAGAACCCCACCCCAATTTTTTTTAAACTTGTCCCACAAAACAATACCCACCCTGAGTGGACAAAACCAAATACTTCTTGATAATATCTTGTGCGATAAATATCCACATGTTTGCAGTGTATTTATTTTGACCAGGTAGGAAAATTTGACCAAGATATACAGAAAACCTTAGAATAAAAAGACAAACTGGTAGATTTCTTCGAGGATTTTTCCAACTTTCAACTTCAACACACCTGCTAATTCAGACCTATTTGACTTCCCCAGAGGCAAAGCTAGCTGGCTACCAGCAGAAAACAACTGTGCAGGGAGTGTGCATATCATTCGAATTGCACCTACGTCCATGATGCTAGTGGCTAATGCCACTTTGAGATGTGAATAGCTACAGAATAGCTATAGTTTTATTTGAAACATATTATATGGTACATGAATTAATGGAATGCATATGTCTACCTCTGAAAATGTCAGCACTAAGAGGGCTTAAAACATTTCAGTCTTAACCTTTTCAGTCTTAACCCTTTGAGTGCGGGCGACGCTTTTAAGCGCATTCATGCTGTTTTTCCACAACTAAAATTTGACAGAAATTGAACAAATATGCATGTATAAATCTTGAGTAAAGCCCCCATTGTGAAATTTAGCAGGTTTAATTTTCAAGTGAGGAGGTATTTTCCTTTCATTTGAAGTTGGCAATTGCGTGAGCAATGCCAACTTCAAATGAAAGGAAAATGTTAAGTAGTAATGAAGCACTTAAAGAGTTAACCAGCGCGGGGACCGTCTTTATACATCAGAATCTGACATCTACAGACAAGGCCTGCCCTACCCGTTCGCCATTGACGATGAAAGACTAGATTTGGTGAAAATTTAGGCTGCTGCAGAACTTTATGACACAGAAAACGGGGAAATTACGATGTCGGCCCACCGAGCGACGGTATGTATGTCGCGATATCTGTGCCGTTTGTTTGTTATTTTCGCCAAAATTTGTGAAGTCTAAAGTCTACTAATATAGATTTCCCATGATATAAGTTTTTAGAAATATAGAATGAGAAATAAGGCAACCATGACCCGATAAAAATAGCCGATTAAATGCCAATTGGCCAATCAAAAATTACGATGTCGGTGCAACGGAGGTCCCTTTGTCGATCACGATATTTCGGCAAATCATCAATGTCGCGCAAAATTTGTAAAGTCCTTCTACTAATACCGGTTGCCTACTATCTAAAATTTCAGAAAGATGGAATGAAAAATAAGTCCACCACGAACCAATCCATATTGACCCGCAATCATGGCCCTGCCTCTAGACTGTGCGAATCTAGACTGTGGTCAAACCAACGGTCGTGTTGCCGTTCATTTTAACGGGCTAAAATCAACCCTTACATTCAGTTGAGTTTCACTAACTTACTAGTACATGTATTTCAAAATAAAATTGAGCTAAGGTTCATACATTTATGGATTGGTTATTATTGTGAAAAATCAACTTCTGAGAAAAGAAAAATATACCCTCTAAAATGCCTATTAAATGCACCAGAGATCACATTTTATTTCCAAAAAATTACCATGTAGTTCAAATTAAAATTACGCTAAGGTACATTCATTTATAAATAGGGTATTATTGTAAATGAAATCAATTCTGAGAAAAGCAATATACCAACACTAAAATGCCTATAGAATGCACCAGAGAGCACATTTATTTCCAAATAATTACCAAAACATTTTTTTCAACGCATCGCCATACGGCTGCGACTAACAAGTTACAGATTTAGCTGAAGGTTTTCTCATTTGGCTAATTACTTGGCTAATAATGTCTGTGATCATAGGCTGGCCCTGTACAAACAAAGACTGTCCCTGTACTGTAATAAATAAAATATTTCTAACGGCTGTAGACCCATAACATTCTAATGAATCAGAAAGAGCCATCTAAGAAGTTTAAGATTTTGAATAGGAGAAAAACCTTTTGTTCCCCATGGTTTACACAAAAATATTTCAGCACTGTAAGGGTTAATGTACATGTAAATAGAAACTGCTATGACCTCTTACGGGATATGGGAAAAGTGACTGTCCATAAGAGATTCATTTGTATACAGAACGCCATTTTGGGGAATGGTCAAAGTGGTCTCTCATAACAGGTTGTTTATTGATTTATAAGAGTGGCTGCTCATGGCGAGTTCCGATCAGTAATGTATGACAAATTGTCAAAAAGCTAAGGATGATATTATTTTATTTCACCTCTTTCTGGATGGACACTTTCACTTTGATTCTCTTTGAGTGTGGCTCTGTCCAAATAAATCCAGCATCCACTAACCGCACCTGACAAAGAAAACAGAAATATACATAAACTAGAGTCAGTCAGTGGGAGACTTCAAACCTCTGCAGAAATTAGTGGATTGTTCCTTGGCTCGAGACACACATCTGGTAAAAGATTCATGCAAATCTGTGATATCCGGCTTGTAATTCGTTCATTACTTTTAAAGTAATCCTGCAAGCTTACAGGCAAACAAACAAATAGACAAACAAACAAACACGACCGAAAACATAACCCTCCTGGAAAAGGCTAAAAATATTAAGACATTGTAATATTATATTGTCTGGTATAAAAAAATTAAAAAGAGAATTAAAAATATTCTATATGTACATTAGTAATATTATATAATTTAGTGTATGAAAGTGATTTAAGTAAATGTAATGGCAAAAGACAAAATACCCTCTGAGCACAAAATTCATGGCACAAGTGTGATATCGGAAAGGGACACTTATACTTTAAATATAAAGCCCAGTTTTTTAAATATCTACATGGGCTGACATAGTCAGCTCCTAAGTCTTTCATGTTAACCGTTAGGGCAACTTGGGCAAGTTATATAATTTAATTTGTACCTACTCGAAGCTAAGGGGACCACAACTGCTCAAGTTGATAAAAATTACATGTAACATTTGTACAAATTGCATCAAAACATTATGGCAATCTGACAAATTATTGGCTCAATTTCCCTTAAATTCTATTATATTAACCGTTCTACTGCTGAATTGTTTGCAAGTATTTTTTACTCATTTGAAGCTGGAATTGTTAACACAATTTCCAGCTTCAAATGAATGAAAAATAATATTACTAGTCTTATCATGCTTATGAAATATAGACATCACCCAAATAGAATTATTTGATTAATTGAGCATCCACCAAAAATATTTTATCAATTTTTTAAATATTTCTATTGATTTAAAACATGCTTGAAACAGTATACATGCGGTCCCAGCAGCACAAGGGTTAAAGACATATAACAACAAAAGCACACTCGCCAATAGCTGGCCGCCATTACTTTAAGTTGGAAGTTATTGCGCCCACAAGGTCAAATTATTGAAATAAAATGCAAAAAATCTCAATAAATCAGCCATTTTGATTTTTTTAAGCCATTATTGAAACTGTCCGAGAACTCGTCATTAGTAACATGCATTATAACAAATTTGGAAAAGATACATGGAAAACTTTTTATGTTATCGCGCCCACAAGGTCAAATTATTGACTTGAAAAGCGAAAAATCGAAATAAATCGACCATTTTGAATTTTTTTCAGCCATTATTGAACTTGTCCAAGAACTGCTTATTAGTAACATGCATAACTAATTTGAGGAGGGCACATGAAAAACATTTCAAGTGATCGCACACACAAGATCAAATTATTGATATAAAATGCGAAAAATCCCAATAAATCTTCCATTTTGACTTTTTTTCAGCCATTATTCAACTTGTTCGAGAACTTCTCATTAGTAACATGCATTACCAACTTTGAAGAGGATACATGAAAAACTTTTCAAGTTATCGCACCCACAAGGTCAAATTATTGACGTAAAATGCAAAACATCACAATAAATCAGCTAATTTTAATTTTTTTCCAGCCATTATTCAACTTGTCCGAGAACTGATCATTAGTAACATGCATAACAAATTTGGGAAGGATACATGGAAAACTTTTCTAGTTATCGCACCCACAAATAAATGTTAACGCCAACGCCGAACTTCAATTGCAATAGCCCACCTTTTTTAATTAAAATTAAAAGGCAGGACAAAAAGGCTATAGATGTGATGAGCACTTAACCCTTTCACCACTGAAGCCCGTTTTTCATTATAACCATCATAATGGTTGGATAGAGGGGTGATAGTTAACCATTTGCCACTGTTATTGGGAATTCAATGATTGTTTAACCCTTTCACCACTGAAGCCCGTTTTTATGTGCTGAATGCCATAGCATTCAGCACATAGCATTCAGCACATAAAAATGGGCTTCAGTGGTGAAAGGGTTAAACATCAAGATTTGTAAATGTTTGGTCTCAAATTAAACAAATATGAGTAATTTTCAACCACACAACTTCAAGTGTTTGAAAATTTTATTAAATTATTTTATTAAATTAATTAAGCAGGATAAGGGTTAAAACCATTGTAGAAAATTACTATTAAATCAAAGAAAAGTGACTTTACCTTGTTCAAACCTTTCAACCTTTTCAGGCACATAGAAAGAAGCTCGTGTGACTCTAAAGTAGCCGAAATCCAGGATCCAGGAGGTTGGAGGTATCTGTCGGTATCAACAATTATTACATTCAAAAATATATCATTGCTACATTCAAAAAAGAATTCCACACCACTAATTCTTGTTTAGAAGGTGAGTTTGGCTTTGTGCTGTGAGGACTGTAGCTTATTCTTACACGATTGTAAAATCAGATCTAACTATATTTTACACATATATAAAACAAATGGTAAAAATATGATAAAAAAATTAAGAAAGAGAAAAAATTGTATTATATGCCACAAGATTCTAAATTTCATACCTCTCACAGTTTCTGCAAAAGTAGAGTGTTGACTGTTTAGGGATGCCTTCGCTGATGTCCACCTGTGTTCTCAAGCATGCCACACACATATTGGTAGGGTTAGACTCGATATAAGTGCCGCACTCGCAGCACAAACTGAAACATCATGCATATGCCTGTATCAGTGTATACAGTATACCCCATTAAGTTGGCAGAAATAAACATTTGGCAAAATCAGTCCCACGCAATGTTAGTGTTCATAAAATTTAGCTAGCACAAGTTGGACAGCTGGTCATTTCATACTGTTTCATACAGTATGCCTGATGATATGTGATGCTCAGTTAAATAAATAATTAATTTTTTAGAGATGGTAATTTTTCATACATTATATTTTTCTTCATGTGAAGCTGGAACTTGTGTTAGAAATTACAGCTTTAACCCTCACAGCGTGGAGATCGACTTTAGTCGTCAGAATCTGAAGTCTGTAGACGTCAGATTCTGACAACTAAAGTCAATCTCCGCACTGTCAGAGTAGAAATATTTCTAATGGCCATAGAGCCATAACACAGGTATTCAAATGAATTGGAAAGAGCTAACTAAGACATTTATGATCATTTTAAATTGAAAAAAAAACATTCTTTGCGATGTTTTCTTCAAAATTATTTTAGCGCTTAAAGGGTTAAATGAAAAAAAACAGTAACAAACACTTCAGCATGACATGGATAATTTAAAATTAGCATTCTACATGTACTTGAAGTTTTATCATTAATTTGATCATCTGATGATACATGACAAATTTAACTCAAATAAGTCACTGTCATTCCACATGTTGCTAACCTGCTAACTAACGCTTCTAACGGCTTCTGATTTTAAACAGGTTGTCCCGTGGACAACCTTCTGACAGATTTTGGTTGTCTGCAAAAAATTTCAGGTGTTTGCAAAAACCCATAAAATAAAAGCATTCGATTTTAAAACTTTTTTATTGAATAAAATAGTGCAATTCAATCAAATTAAAGTGCTTGTTGTAGATAAGTCCACATCGTGACCTTTCTGATACAAAATATTATTTTGTTACATACTTAAAATAAAAAAAAATTTTTTTTTAAAAATGGACAACCTATTGATGACAGATTAAGTTATTATCATGATTATGGACATGTAAACAAAATGCCCTGATAATTGCAGACAGAACATGCAGAAGATTGTTTCCAATCAGTAGCCCAGCCATTATTATTTTGCAACCTAAAAAGGCACATCTAAAGATTATTTTTACAAAATTTGCCAGGTGGCAATAATCCATCAAGTATATTCATCTTCAAGATACGGCCACAGAAATAACTAGGACAAAAACATTTAAACTGGGTCAAAGTACAATATCGAAAGAGTATTGTTTTTCTGTTACCATCCATCAAACACATTCCAAGATACAACCACAAATGAATGTTAAGTCAACACACTAAACTGGTTCAAAGTACTTCCTGACCACAGTACAGTAACCACAAAAGGCACATATAATCCAACTAAGACATATGCGTGTGCTATGAAAAGAAAATCTGGAAACAAGTTGCTGCAGACGGCGAAAAGCCGCCAGATATTACAATGACAGAATTTTGTAAACCTAAAAAAGAGTGACTGGTAAAAAATAAGTTTTACTTGAAAAGTTAGCTGATCTCATAGTTTGAAGTTTTTAATCATTTTAAACTGCAAATCACAAAACAGTAAAGACTACAGCCCATGACACAATTATCTGGAGCGCATGCTTTTCGTTGATTTCTCATTAGCAACCGATTTTCATGAAATTTTGTACAGGAGATTTCCAAGTCATGTCATAACATCGGTGAAAATTTCGTAAAGTTATATGCAAAACAGCAAAAGCTAGACCATTTGACATATGACGTCCCTCCATAAACCCATTACACTAATTCTGGAATTCTATTACATGTCATTCTATTACATTTGAAATATTGAATATAATTCCGCGAAATTTTTATCTATGTTAGAACATGACTTTGAAATGTCCTGCGCAAAATTTCAAGGTAAAACGGTTCAGAATTGACGGAGAAATCAACGAAAAGCATGCGCTCCAGATAATTGTGTCATTGACTATAAATACAATATAGCTATGAATTCACCCCTCGGTCACCGTGATGTAAGTCACTGCTGGGGCGAAATCCAATACAGAACATGTTATCTGAGATAAGATACCTACATTATCGACGCTGTTTCCTGATCTTTCTCAGCACCCTCCTCTTCTGTTCCAGTGATGTACTCCATCATAAGATGCTGAAAACAAATCAGCAATTCACAAAGTGTTAAATTTGCATAACTGTTTTGTTTTTTTCGACAGAAATAACCTAAAATGTTCAAAACAATCATTCATATATTTTTAAAGGCTTTATAAATGCACAAAATTGATGTAAATGTAGCTGGATTAGATCACAACGTGGTACACCATCAAGTTATGTGGTGTGGTAAATCGACCCGTCTGTGTACAATGTGTACGTAATTACATTAGACCAACATCAAACCCCTTAATAACTGAATTTCTCTTGCTTGCTGGGAACTCAGCTACCGGTACCGTAAAGGCTGCTTTTTTACAATTTATTTATTTTACCGAATTTTGCTATTTATATCACTGTATGTGATGACTAACGATGAAATAAAATAGTCTCATATTTTCGAATAACATTGTTCACTATATTTTGAAATGCCCTTGAGGTATCAAATAACAAACTGCGCTAAAAAAAGATGATTTACATCACTGAATCTGGTGCTAATTCCGACCTTAATTTCCCACGGTCGGGGGAGAGCGTCTTAATGGCGGGCCAAAGGCTCAGATGTTGGCCCACACTTAAAATCACCATACTAAAACAGAGTCCTATTGTCCAAGTGAGTGACATTCTCTGTACAGGTACTGAAATAAAACATGACATTATATGCAGATATCACTCATATCACACAAAGTAATAACTTCCAGATATGTCTAACTGACATGAGACATATACTTTGTACTGTGAAATGTATCTATGATCACCAAAAAAAAAAGAAGAATTTTAAAAGTATTCCACTCTTTTTTCAATGATGACTGTTATCTGCCACATGGTACTTTTAATGTACTGATTGTACAAACAGGTGTTTTACTTCGCTGTGATCAGGTTTGTTTTGGTAGGGCAACAATGTTGAAAAATAACAAACTTAAATCCTTAATAACTCAGTAACCGGAGCAGTAAAATAAAAAAATAAAACACCATTCTCCATGGATTAATCTTTTGAATAAAATAAACAAAACAGTTATGCAGCTTTAACATGGGTCTGCAAATGTAAACATGATAAAAGACATAGTCTAGTATAAGTTATAAAAGTTACGCCGTAATACGTGGAGTACTGATAATAATAGGAGGGTAGGTACCGTAATAATATAGTCTAACATTATACACGCTGTCAGATTAACTTGTATCTCATGTTTTTTGTCGATTTTCAGAGTTTTTTCACTACATCTAATCACTGCTAATAGCTTTGTAGCCCTGACAGACGTGCATGGGGACGATTCTGTATTCTCAATCTATACAGGATCCTTGCTCTCCTAGTGAATTTAACCCCATGTTGCACAGCAGCCCTGTTCTAGAACCGAACTCAAGTTCATATAAAACATCACAGTCAATCAGTGGCACAGGCCTTCATTCATCATCTGGTAGGCCAACATCTGGCAAGGAAATTTATACATCTACAAATAATTTCTGCATCCTAATTACCAATTATAATGGTATATGTGGGAAAAGAGCAGAAATGGCAAATTTGTGAGAAGCAGTCAAACCAGACATTATCTTAAATTCAGAGACTAAGGTCACAGATTTTTAATTTCCTGTTTCACAGATTTTTTAGTCCAGATTGGACTGACAGAAGGCGAAATAAAAATAAAGTTAGGAGTTGTGTACTTTTTTATTTTTTCATCAAAAAAATTGGGTCCGAGGTAAAAAAAAATATATAAATTAGGTTACGGCACCATTTTCTTCAACAATGCCAGTATGTAGACCAATTAGAAGTCACCACTCATAAGGGATTAGCCTTAGCCAATCAGACGACGTCATGCATACAGTATGCAGGGAAAGAAAGGCCTTAAATAGTTTTATAGTGCATGTGTTTCTTGTCCTTACCACCCGGAGCAGGGCCCGCAGTGTTCAATACAGAATAAAACAAGACTACATAAGTCCAGGAGCTCCCGCGACGAATTAGAATTTGATTTAAGCAATTTTATGTAGGGTTTTTAATGTTGTCCTAAGCTAGGTCAACAACACGCAAGACAACTAGGTCTAAGAAGCCCAGTCTAAGAGTAAGATAAGAACTAGACAGTCTGTCAGAGATTGCAAACCTCCATTGAAATTAATGATCCTAATCAGTATCCCAGTAATGGTCTACTTATCTGGCACGGTTTACCCGATATCAGGCCAATCGAGGTAACTAATAGCTGATTTACGGTCATTTTGAGTTCGATATAAATTAGTCAAAAACTTAGGGTGCATCCTCCCCCGAAACCTCAAATTTTGTTTTATAGTAATGGACTAACATCTAACACAGTTTGCAAAATATTGTGCATGTGAAAGTAAATAATGGCCGATAGGGGGCCATTTTGAATTTGATCGAGTCAGAATTTTTCAAGATGCATCCTTAGCTGAAATCTCACATTTCATTCTATAGTAATCGTCTAGCTATCTAGCACGGTTTACCAAATATAGGCCATGTGGAAGTGAATAATGGCCTAAAGGCGGCCATTTTGAATTTGATCAAGTCGAAATTTTCCAAGATGCATCCTCAGCTGAAATCTCACATTTCATTCTATAGTAATGGTCTAGCCATCTAGCACGGTTTACCAAAAAACGGCTATGTGAAAGTGAATAATGGCCGATAGGCGGCCATTTTGAATTTGATCTAGTCATTTTTTTTCAAGATGCATCCTCTTTTGTAATCTCACATTTTGTTTTATAGTAATAGTCAAGCTATCTAACACAGTTTACCAAATATCAGCAATGTGAAAGTAAATAGTGGCGATAGGCGGTTATTTTGAATTCGATTGAGTCGAAAGTTTTTGAAAGGCATCCTCTCTCGAAACGTCACATTTTGTTTTATAGTAATGGTCTAGCTATATAGCACGGTTTACCTGATATCAGGCCTATCGAGGTAAATAATGCTGATTGTCGGCCATTTTGAATTCGTAAGTTAAAAATTTTCAGGGTGCATCCTCCCCCAAAAACTCACACTTTGTTTTATAGTAATCAGGTAATGGTCTAGCCATCTCGCACGGTTTACCAAATATCAGCCATGTGAAAATGAATAATGGCCGAAAAGGCGGCCATTTTAAATTTGATCAAGTCAAACTTTTTCAAGATGCATCCTCATCTGAAATCTCACATTTCGATTTATAGTAATGGTCCAGCCATCTAGCACGATTGACCAAATATCGGCCATGTGAAAGTGAATAATGGCCGATAAGCGGCCATTTTGAATTTTATCGAGTCAAATTTTTTCAAGATGCATCCTCTCCTGAAATCACACATTTTGTTTTATAGTAATGGTCTAGCCATCTAGCACGGTTTACCAAATAACGGCCATGTGAAAGTGAATAATGGCCGATTGGCGGCCATTTTGAACTTGGACAAAATGATTTTTTTCAAAATGCATCCTCTCCTGAAACCTTACAATTTGTTTTATAGTAATGGTGTAGATATCTTGAGCAGTTCTCATGATATTCCACAATATCAGGCCTGTCGAGGTGAATAACGGCCGATAGGCGGCCATTTTGAATTTTATCAACTTGAAATTTTTCAAGATGCATCCTCTCCTGAAACCTTACAATTTATTTGTTACTAATGGTGTAGCTATCTTGAGCGGTGTTCATGATATTCCGCAATATCAGGCCTGTCGAGGTGAATAATGGCCGGTAGGCGGCCATTTTTGATTTTATCAACTTGAAATTTTTCAAGATGCATCCTCTCCTGGAACCTCACAATTTGTTTTATAGTAATGGTGTAGCTATCTTGAGCGGTTTTCATGATATTCCGCAAAATCTTTCAGTCGGATTTACCGATGTTATAAATTAGGTCAAAGTGCTGGGTCAACTTCCAGGTCAAGGTCCAAAAACCTGAAAAGGCACAACTAGGGACCTTAGGGAACATGTATGTGCAATATGACTGTCATCGGCCCAGTACTTTTCGAGATCTGCTCCGGAAACGAAGTGCACGTCAAAACGTCTAAATAGGTCATAGTTCTGAGCCAGAAGTAGGTCAAAGTTCAAATACCCCAAAAGGCACAACTAGACCCCCTAGGGGTGTTGTGTGTAAAATTTGAAGACAATCGGACAAGTACTTTCAGAGATATGCTCCGGAAACGAATTGTTTACGGACGGCCCAACGCCGTCACATCATCATTTTCTCCTCTGCAACCTTGCGTATTGAATTCAGATTAAAAATATTTTAACCCGTCCATTAGCCACCTGGAAGTAACCCACATACCAAAAATTGTTATCCTAGCTTATTTTCTCACAAAGTTATAGGCAAAAGAAGAGGCCAAAAAAAAACGGAGGTAGAATCCATAGCTCCCTTCGCTCACCTACGGTGACGGCGGGAGCTAAAAAAGAGGGAACCATGTGGCCCATACAGTGTTGAAAAAAAGGGGCAAAAATTATGGGCTCGTCAAATGATTAAAAACAATAGTGCCTGCCGGGCTACCAGTATTGAAATTGTGGTAGCCCAAATTTGAGACACTTTGCCCAAATATGAACTTGCAGGGATCGACACTAACATTGGCCCGTTGGCCCGAGGCCAGTAAAAATCACTAAGGGCCAGTAAATCATCTGAGATACTGGCCCTGGGGGTGACGAAAAAATTACATTCCAATTGATACTGTGTACACTAAGGATTAGAACGACAAGGCTAAGGGCCAGTAATTATCTGAAGTTACTGGCCCTTTGGGCTACTACCTGAAATCAGTTAGTGTCGATCCCTGAACTTGGGCGGTAGACACTCCGGGGGAAGCCGGTTGAGGGTGCAAGTACCCCCTCTCATTTTTTTTAATTCCAAAGCTGTGAGAAATTGTTTAGTTGCAGAAGTGACATTAAGAGTTTGATGCAGAAGTGGAATATCAGAAAACTGTTATAGATAAAGGGTTAATATATGTCTCGAAGATTTACTAATCTAAGCAGTAAGCCTAGGCCAATAGCACACATTCAACTATCAACAATTGTAAATGCTGGGACATTTTAAATGTTGACCAGTAAATAGATCTACCCCCTGCTACATTTGTCAATAAATCAAAGTTATAAGAACAGTCTACCAAAAACGTATGGCATGACCAAGAATGAATAATATATGCTACCTGCATGGGCACCACGAAAAACAGCAATTTATAGTCAAATGTAAAAAGCTGAATTCTACCCAATAAAAATTCTTATTCTTGCTAATTTATACTGTAGATCAGTACAGGTCTGTAATAAACTGTCAGTGAAGGCCTTTTAGCTCAGTAGGCCTGCCTGCCTGCCTTCAAAACACACAGGTCTGCCTGCCTGAAGTATCCTTTCAAGCAGCAGCACGCCTTCAGCCTGATACTCCACTGGATGACTTCTGCTATTATACCATATAATTAACAGAACATGGTCCAAACGAGCAGCAGCCAATCTTTAATTGACTGATCATTCACATGCAGTTAATACAGTGCATGTGATTGGCTCCCATGGTCTTCCAGAAGTAAGCTGCTTCCTGTTTGGCCTGCGTCGGGCAGCCATGCATGTGAACATGACATATATTGTTCACGTTTCCTTCTTCATTTGTAGAATTAATCTTACTTATTAA
The DNA here is from genome assembly GCA_964017125.1 of Flabesymbios commensalis. Lineage (NCBI taxonomy): Eukaryota > Metazoa > Annelida > Polychaeta > Terebellida > Flabelligeridae > Flabesymbios > Flabesymbios commensalis. The sequence goes on from OZ024915.1 coordinate 54,335,219, forward strand.
TGACTGCAGGACAATAGGCCCTAGGTGCAGAGAATTATTTACACATTTAAATTAACTTATATTTATAATTTAATTAGAATGCAGAATCGCTTAAATTTTACCCATATGTCGTTCTTCAATATAGATATTCATCTGGTCATACATGGAATAAGCTTACTTATTAATGACAGCAAATTATTTTTTTTATAATCAAAAGACATAATATCTGTAATTTAAATGATTAGCCTATGCTTGTACATGTACCTCCCAGGGTATGCGTGCATCCTACTAACAAGGGTAGATGTTTATTAATAATAGCATAGGCCTACACATATTCAATAATAGATCTATAGATCATACGTTATAGTCTACATATATTGAGTAATTATTAGGTATTGAATTTACGCCTAGATGTTGTCGGTGCTCGCTGACAGGAGCAGATCTGGCATCTCCCACTCACGCGGTGGTCACTCATCACAGACACCTCGCGTTGGGAGCATATCATGTAGCACAATGACCTCTACTCGTCATTGTGCTACGAGAACTGTTTTCCAGCATGAGACGTTGGCCCAACGTTGGTTTACTGTTGGGCCAACGTCATGGGTTCATCCCCCCTATTCTCGGCCTCCTGACGTAACAACATCAAGGTGTGATTGATTTAACACCCTTAACGTAATGCACTAAGTCTTAGCACATACAATACAATTCATTCCCTGCATTTGATTACCATGATTAATATAATACAATCAATCTTTTTTATAAAGACACTTGTTTATATTATAGACTTCAATAGTGTAATGCTGTTGCTATAACAGAAATATAGGCCTGATTAGCAGTATTTATCTAGATCTCAAGTGTAGTTATCATGTATATTATTCACGTGGTTATTTTACCTTTGGTTTTTGTGACGGCAAACATAATGAAATAATCATAAATTATTATCACCAGTAGTAAAAGGTGCAGTCAAATCTATATGTAACATTGCCATGATTGCATTCTATATAAATAGTACTCCTGCATAATACGCTGCAAATGTATTTAGTAATTTATTATGTTCATTTATTTTTATGACACCTTGATCTGCATACACTATGTGTCTTCAAAAACTATCCATCTATCCTATGTTAGGTCCATATTATGAAAGCGCGATAACATTGACCATACCTAATATGCACATCGGTAAAGTTTTCAAAATATATACAATTGAAATACTGCAACATATGATTATATCAAATATAAACGATGAGTTATCCAATTGGCGTTCTCATCTACTCCACTGTCGTAATCCTCTCAACTACTCCTCTGCCTAATCCCTCCCTCACATGGAGTAAGTACTCCTTTCCCTAATTGTCATCAAGGATCACACCTCTCAGATACAACTTCCTCATAATAGGAGTGTCGAGAGGCACAAGTCATTTCAGTATTCTGATATATCAGTGCTACGATGTCTTATTCATTTTGTTCTACAATCATGCCGCGAATACCATTTCCATGTGCAATCTGTTTGAAAAACACTGTCACGAATGCAGTGGAGTGTTCTTCATGTGATAGATGGGTCCATCGCCGATGTGTACCCTTGGACTTTGATCAGCTGACCGAATGGAAAAAAGAAGGAATCCTTTTTCGGTGTCGTGGATGTAGCTTCGAGGGTGACAACTACAACTTAAGGCTGCTCTTAACCGGTAAGCTGCTCCACTGTAGCTGTTATACCTTTGATAACGATTTGTTATCCAGTTGAAGTGAGGGTTGAATTTAATTAACACTATATATATTATATTGTAGAACGTGCACTAAAAGTTTTACATGTGAATAAGATATACAATTATGGGGAAAACAACTTAGGTACTGTCTTAGCTGTTGATTCACCGTAGCTGTTATACCTTTGAACATCCAGTTATTAAACATGCTATGATTTTCTTGAAATGTGTGTTTTGAAAAGTGTTGTACAAAAAAAGTTATTGTCAACCACATTTGTTCAGCTCACCGAGTGTTATGAGATGAACGAATGTGGACGCTTTAATGTCAGCTAATAAATAAAGTTGTCTATATATTGTACATTTATAAGGACGCATAAGTCTACACAGACTTCCTTTCGTCAATAAATATCTATAAAAAAAAAATATAATGTCAGTGGCATGCTAATTCGCACTGATACGAAGTTAAGCTGTGTTAAATTGACACTCTGGATAAAGAGGCATCATGTTAATTTGCACTAATCATGCTAATACGAAGTTAAGCTATGTTAAATCGACGATCTGAATAAATATGATAAAGATAATTTTTTATTTTAATAATAAATTATATATGGTATTGATCATACTGGTACGAATTAGCGGGTAGATTGGTAGGATTGGTACCAGTTGGTAGATACATTGGTACGAGTTGTACATGGCATTGGGATATGTTCATGTTTAAAAAAATAACTTAAGCATATCTGTTATTTTAGTGACTAGAAAAAACACCGGTGATCACCCGTTTTGTAAATATAAATTGGGGTCTAAAAAAAGCAAATTTATGACGTTGTTTTTTTGGTCGTTTTTTGTATGTAAAAAAAGGCTATAAATGTTATGGTCTCTGAAGGCATAAAAATGAGTTCTATTTATTTGAAAAAATCATTTTTATGCTGGTTTAAACTTGAAACCATTGTCTGAATCTTGAGAAATAACAGCGAAACCTGTATTATCGTCCAATGTACAGATTTCTGAAAATTAGCTCGTACTTCTATAGCTGAATATTTTGTTCTGGGACCTAGTACAATAAATTAACCTATTGGTAAATTTAAAGTATATATTTTCAAACATTCCCGTAAAATTTTATGAAAATCAAAGGGGTAGCAGATACTTTTTTCGAGGCCACATAAAATTGGCTTAAAGAGAAATTGAACATTTTTTTACATTTGACCTTGACCTTTCACTTACATTATTAAAGGTCAAGGTCACCGAAAAAAATAATTAAATGTGCAATCACGTTCCATAATATTTACCAAACCTAAAAATGTGAGGTTATTATATATTTAAATTTGATAAAGTATTGTTAATTTTAAGAAAGTTATGATGTTTTTTCATTTTTATTAAAAAAGAGTCTTTTTCCTGCAAAAATTCTGCGGTTCTTAACAATACCGGTGAAAAGGCAAATTTGCATAGGCAAAAATGACAATATCTCAAGAACTAATTGAGATATTAAAAAAATTTAAAAAGCATTTTGTTTCTGTTTTTTATAGTTATCACTGTGCCAAATTTGCATGGTTTTTGAGCAGCTACAGTATTTCAGTAGAGTGCTGACCATAAAAAAACAGTAAAAAATCACAATTTTATTTCAATGTGCCTCTATGTTATCATACACAAAAAAAAACCTGTTTTAAAATACATTTTTTGCCGTAACTTTTTATTCCTCAACCGATTTTGCAAAATGAAATCTTTTTAAAATGGCAGTGGTTAATCGTACTTGATTTTTTATAATGTAACTCTATGGAATTGCGGTGATCTCGTCCCTCGACGATCTCGGCCCTGGAGATCTCGGCAAGGAGCTGGAAATCTCGGCCCTCGCCCGGAGATCTCGGCCGGTCGACCCCTGCCTGGCCTTCCCCACTTCTCCCCTCCATCAGAGCCCATTCACAGCAGTCTGCCTTGCCCGACGAGCCCGGCCAATTTCATTTATGGCCGGGTATAGGCCAAGGTTCTTAGTCACGTGACCTTCATGCCTGTGCTATTGAGGCCGGTGAATAATTTTCTGGGTCAAGTCATAGGAAATGCGTCAGAGGGGAAATACAATACAGTGCAACATGTACATACCGGACCCTGTACAAACCGGAATCTTGTCTATACCGTAATAATTATTTGGTCCCGAATTTATTACACTCAAAACAATACTAATTAACCCTTTCCACACCGGAACCTGTCTACTCAGAATACCGGACTCATTATTTTCCCCAAATGCATAAATTGTATTGTATTTCACCTGTCCAAACCGGAATCGAACTTTTTAGGATTTTTTTTTTAAATCGCATGCGGTGCACCAAGGGTTAAACAGGAGGCGGCAAGGTGACGTAATGTAATGAAGTTAGTGTTGGTAACACCTTTTTCGAATTAGAGGAACTATTATAGCGCGTTTACTTTAAGATTGGTAAGATATTTTAACAACATACCGGTAATAGATTAATAAAAAAATTGATTAGTAAAATATTGTAATAAAATCTTTGACTAATAAAATATTAAAAGATCGTATCAATTCATTAACATATCAGTGCATTTAAAAGCAATAATTCTCACTATACATTAGACTGTGTTTTGGGATAAATTTATTCTGTTTGTGATATTTAATGGCCCAATAAATAAATAACTAACGGTAAGTAAAGTATAAAAACATTTGATTTATTCTTTCATTGCTCGATTATTCCTATATTATTTTATACTCTCAGTCAACGCATTAATTTTATTAAATGACATAATTATGCAGTATCGGAGCATTTAGTCCAGCGTCATATATCCCAGAAAATATATAAAAGTTACTAAACGAGTGTTTTCGTCATAAGACAAGACATAAGTTAAAAAAATAAAACAGCTGCAATCTGATTAACTCCGTAGCGAAAGCACAACTTCTCCTACTACCGCTATGATTTTTAAACGGACTGATGTCGGTGTTAACAAATATGCTCCTGTTTGAAATGGGTGACCGAAGATTACAAGAATGTTATTGTTATTTTAGATTGGGCGCTGAATAATCAACGTTTATAAAATGGCAACTGCGCTCCATGCGATGTGTGAAATATATGAGACACAATTAATTTTAATATAATAAAACAACTTTAAAAAATTGTGTCTTATTATATCAATTTATTTGCATACATCCACCTATCCTTTTTAGACCTACTGACAACACATCCTGAATTATAACCCTCATGTCAATTGTACACATAATCGTTGTTTGTTCCTCTCTGAAAGCAAAAACCCTCTCCAAACCGGAACCTTTCCAAACCGGAACAAAAGTTTGTCCCCAAGGCATTCCTGTATGGACAGGTTTTACTGTACTGTGAACAACTCTTCATCCAGGGAAGTGACCTTTCAAAAATGCCTGAATTCCGGGATTACCCTATATTCATCTGAAACTAGCAACAAGTCACAAACATTCGCCACTGGGGCATACCAGAGGCTACATGAAGCTCGGCCACGCCGCGTAGTGTGGCTCTGGGAACCAGAGTACAGTCTGCCGGGAGACCCTGCGTGGAGATCTCGCCCCGTGATCTCGCCCGCTGATCTCGGACGCCCAGACTTGGTATATAATACCGCCACTAATACATACTATAGTGGCCGTATTAGCCTCTTCACCCTTTCAGCGCTGGGACAGACATCAGATTTGACGTATAGGCCTACGCTGAAGACGGTCGGCCCATCACATTAATCATTAAAACAAGGAGGTGCGTAATTTAATCAATTAAGAAGATTATTATGAAGATATATTTTATATCGAAACATATTTAAACAGAAGACAAAATATACCATTATTAGGCCTACCAGTAGTTTTCGGGATTAGAGGGTTTAATTATTTTCAAAATTAAAACATAGTATATGTTTTTTGCTACGCTCAAATACTAAATTATAATTGAGATAAATAAATGTAAAATCAACCTGCAAGAACAATCCAAGCAAACACGAGGCATTCACCCAATGCTGCCTAACTGTTGAGCCAGCGTCGAAGACGGTCGTCCAACATTTAAACAGTATTGGATGAATGCTTCGTTTTTGCGGAGATGTTTTCTTGACTCTCGTGAAAGCACACTGTTCGAGCAAGATTATCTCAGTATGTGTGAGGGGAGATGTTGACCAATCAGCATGCGCACACACCTGTCAATCATCTTGTGTGATTGAGTCGGTCACTTATAGCACAGGAGCATTCTGACAACCACGAAGCTTTGACAAAATGTTTTACTAATGTTTTGCCGCCGTCGTAGGCGGTGGGCCAGCATTAAAACAACACATGGGTCAACGCCTCGTGTTTCCCGGAATATACTGGATTATAATGGTCATATTTCTATACGCCACATGTGAGAAATAAAACTTTAAATATAACAATATTATATTCTGTCAATTTAATACCGTTACCTAGCATTGTAACACAAAATATTCTTGGTAAAATGACAAATAACAATAATGTAACCCATTGATCATCAATCACTTCTATAATTATTGTTTTTATTTTCTAGATGTTTAATTGACCGACTTCTCATCTATTGTCGCGACATTTAGCTGAATTAAATTTAACTATATAAAACCAGTTACCTTAAAGGGTTACATTTAAATTTGGCTTTAATGTTTCAGGACAAACGTATAACAGGGATCAAAACGTTTATTAACCATTGCCGGGCAGTTACGCAATCTTCGGCGCCGTCAGTGAAATGAAAGCAGTGACTAGATGATGTTTAAATATTGGCCCAGCATTACAGACGCCGGACCGTCATTGTAACAACATTGTCCGTTCGCTTGGCCACAGCTGCTACTTTGACACAAATCTTCACCTAAAATGTCAATTATATTATACAATAGATAATTAGAATATTTATGAAAACTATCCATAGATAGCGAAATATTAATATACCTGGTAAGGATGAAGTCAGACGAGTCAGACCTTGAAGATGAAAGTAGCTAATCAATAATTTTCAAACAAATTTTACCTGTTTAATCATATGTTTAAATGCAATCCATTTACTGTTCAAGTATAATTTTAAATGTGTTACTTTTTCAAATAAAGCAATCTCCCACACCAGTGAGTAGCCTCTGGTCAACATAATTGCCTTTTTTGGAAAAAAACGTGCCCTAAACTTCACAGAATAACCAGGAGCCGTGAACTTCAAAGAATAATCTCAGATAACACCATTTAGTTTTTTAGTTTTGGCGGGATCACAAAGTAACACAGGTTCAAAGGCAATACTGTTGACGGGATCAAGTAACACATGTTCCAAGTAACCCTTTTTTGAAGTCAACAGTGTTAACGTGATCACAAACTTAAAAGTAATAAGGGGTTATAACACAACTAGTTTAATGCTACTATAGAAAAATGTCAATACAAGTGGTCTGTATCTACTCATTTATATTACAAGTTTATATCACGTCATCTATGACCTGATATAACTGCGTCCATTTAAATGAAGCTGGGGAAAAGCACATATTTAAATAAAACACATACCATACTGATATAAGTTCAAGAACACATGTAGTATTCACTATTCGAATTGAACCTTTCATTAGTTGAGTACGTTGAAGCGTTATAGTTTTATTTTACGTTCCCGAATAATTTAGCTCTACTTTGTATTTAACTCTTACCCTTTGTAATTTTCACCCACCTGAGGTTGTGGCTCGCGATAAAGGTAGGCCTATCTTGTTTGCTAGGGACTTCTATTATGTACAGATACGTTAGATAAATATTACAGTTACATTGATATTTTAGTATTTTTCTATTTAAATATATTTAATAGGCTACAGACCTGTCTAGGCCTATATATTAATCTAAGCGTCAAACCATCAACATTGTAATTTTAATCCTAATTCGTTTCGGTCTATCAGCCTTTTAATTAAAACCGTTTTAAGGTTACAAACGTGTTTTACATAATATGTATAACTTGTTCCCCTAAACGTTTTAGGATGGTTATTTGGTGCCCTGTTGTTGTAGTAATTGAAGGAAGTGCATTCTCGGGAAGCCATGTGTCACGGTTCAACGGTTAGGAGATGTTGACCACTGTTGGTTTAACCCTTTAACCCTTTCACCACTGAAGCCCGTTTTTATGTGCTGAATGCCATAGCATTCAGCACATAAAAACGGGCTTCAGTGGTGAAAGGGCTAAACCCTCACGGTGCATCAAGGCATCTTCTGGCATATCTGAAGAATGACTTCATTTCCTTAAAACTAGGGGTTTCAACATGTTTAGGGTAACATATTCATGAAACTGTTTTAATAATAGCAATATCTTTTTGTTTTATTTGCCACTCCACTACTAATGGAGAATTGCTACAGCAAATCGCGGATTGTAGTGGATAAAAATAAATTCAGGCTTGAAAGAGTTATTGTTGAGTTATTGATGCCTGTTATGGATTGACACCGTCCGAGATCACCGGGCGAGATCTCCACGCAAGGTCTCCCGGCAGACTGCTGTGAATGGGCTCTGATGGAGGGGGGAAGTGGGAAGGCCAGACAGGGGCCGACCGGCCGAGATCACCGGGCGATTTCGCCGAGCGAGGGCCGAGATCTCCGCTCACCGTCCGAGATCTCCAGGGCCGAGATCACCACACCCCACGCTATGGGCAGCCTCGTTTACGGAATGACGGGCCCCCATTCACAGATTCACTCCCATTTAAACTTCCCCGTTCGAATAGCCCCACCGTTTTAAAATCTTAAGAGCAGAGGTAATGAAAAAGGTAAATTCTATTTTTATTGTCAAGCCTAGGTATCTGCATGGCCACTCGGATTATGAGTATTACAGACATTTCTTTGACTACTTGTCAATGAAACTTAGACTCCCCAAGCCGCCCTGTTACCGGCAGTGATGAGGGGAGGGCGATGTGTAACATCACAGAATTAGAACAGTGGAATGCTAGCATCGCTTTCGCACAAGTGAACTTGAGTCCATCGGCCGATCACAAACCCGGTAATTGGTTATTTCCGGTTTAAAGTTGTCATCAGTCATGACAGTAAACAAGTCCTATGGTATATGGTTATTTTTTAATAACTTGTCACTATATTTAAATTATCGAGACAACTGGCAGTCATTATACATGTAATATGATATGATCGTGCTAAATATACAAAATTAACACGCTGTCAACCGAGGTTTACTTTGAATTTTAGCACCAAGCGACGGCGTGTGCCGTGAAATCTGCCTGGCCATGCCCCTGGCTTTTAGCCTGTTGTCGTGTTGAGCGGCTGGGCAGCCACTGTGAGTGTGACCTGGTGACTGCCGCTGTGTCACGGTTCAACGGTTAGGAGATGTTGACCACTGTTGGTTTAACCCTTTAACCCTTTCACCACTGAAGCCCGTTTTTATGTGCTGAATGCCATAGCATTCAGCACATAAAAACGGGCTTCAGTGGTGAAAGGGCTAAACCCTCACGGTGCATCAAGGCATCTTCTGGCATATCTGAAGAATGACTTCATTTCCTTAAAACTAGGGGTTTCAACATGTTTAGGGTAACATATTCATGAAACTGTTTTAATAATAGCAATATCTTTTTGTTTTATTTGCCACTCCACTACTAATGGAGAATTGCTACAGCAAATCGCGGATTGTAGTGGATAAAAATAAATTCAGGCTTGAAAGAGTTATTGTTGAGTTATTGATGCCTGTTATGGATTGACACCGTCCGAGATCACCGGGCGAGATCTCCACGCAAGGTCTCCCGGCAGACTGCTGTGAATGGGCTCTGATGGAGGGGGGAAGTGGGAAGGCCAGACAGGGGCCGACCGGCCGAGATCACCGGGCGATTTCGCCGAGCGAGGGCCGAGATCTCCGCTCACCGTCCGAGATCTCCAGGGCCGAGATCACCACACCCCACGCTATGGGCAGCCTCGTTTACGGAATGACGGGCCCCCATTCACAGATCCACTCCCATTTAAACTTCCCCGTTCGAATAGCCCCACCGTTTTAAAATCTTAAGAGCAGAGGTAATGAAAAAGGTAAATTCTATTTTTATTGTCAAGCCTATGTATCTGCATGGCCACTCGGATTATGAGTATTACAGACATTTCTTTGACTACTTGTCAATGAAACTTAGACTCCCCAAGCCGCCCTGTTACCGGCAGTGATGAGGGGAGGGCGATGTGTAACATCACAGAATTAGAACAGTGGAATGCTAGCATCGCTTTCGCACAAGTGAACTTGAGTCCATCGGCCGATCACAAACCCGGTAATTGGTTATTTCCGGTTTAAAGTTGTCATCAGTCATGACAGTAAACAAGTCCTATGGTATATGGTTATTTTTTAATAACTTGTCACTATATTTAAATTATCGAGACAACTGGCAGTCATTATACATGTAATATGATATGATCGTGCTAAATATACAAAATTAACACGCTGTCAACCGAGGTTTACTTTGAATTTTAGCACCAAGCGACGGCGTGTGCCGTGAAATCTGCCTGGCCATGCCCCTGGCTTTTAGCCTGTTGTCGTGTTGAGCGGCTGGGCAGCCACTGTGAGTGTGACCTGGTGACTGCCGCTTCTCACTCGCTCACTTTTCTCACTGTCTCTGACAGTCACTGCATGTATTGTAGGCCCTACTCAGGCTACTGTCACTGTCAGCCACTTCTGTAGGCGCCCACACTTTACACGCCAGCATTCTGAGCATGTCTCAATGTCAATGATTGTGACTTGTCAGTGTCTCTCGGTCAGTCAGTCTTTCAATCTTCTCCTAGTAGGCCTACAGACGTCTTAAGTAGACATTTCCGAGAAGTTGTACAAGCCTAAGCCCTAATCACTAACTGTGAATACTATTTAAGGGTATTGCGAAGATTAAAAAAATCCAAACATCCAAAACAAATTTGGAAGTGGGTGGGTGGGCCCAGGGCCATTTTAGATAGAAAATTGGAAAACCAAAAAAAATTAAAATCTTTGATTATTGGTTTAAAAAAAAAAAATGGATGGGGGGTGGGGTGAGCTCTATCCAAATTTTAGGATGTCTGGAATTTTTTTAAGTTTGCAAGGCCCCTAAGGTCTAGATCTAAATATCATTAAAAAGCTGACAGGTCCATGACCATGTGGGGGGCCTACCACTGCAGTGTCACCGGACAAATGCTGGATCAATGTTGGGTTAGGGTTATCATGGTCATAGTCTCCTTGAAATGCAAACCTTGTCAGGTTCATTCAATTTTAACTTTTATTGTTTTCACTTTAAATTTATTTATAGACTATCAATAACAGGGCAAGCTTAGATTGTTTGACAACTATGACGAAAACTAAGTGGTGGGCTATAGTCCCATGGTGATGCCGAGCGAAGAAAAAATAATAATTTATTGTATGGAATATTTCAGTAGTTAAGCCTGAACCTATTTGACATTATTTGTTGCAAATATATTGAGTTAATTTAATGGTTTTATAAAGGGATGTAATAATTTCAATTTACTAGGCCTATAATACATGTCAAATAAACTGATTCCACATAATTTTACACAATTTTCAGGCTTTTGGCTGATAAGAAACATATTTTCACAAAAGTGGTCACTGTAGGCCTATCATAACATGGGGCACAATATAACTCATTTGAAATTTAAATGAACAACTTAATTCCGACTACTGCTATTTTAGGCCTATAAGGTGAAAAAGAAATGCTCACAATTTATAAGTGCAGTGGTAAAAATTGGCCGTGGACCACTTCAGTTGAAGACACTGTATACAGGTATACAAGCCTTTTACATTATAAAATATATAAAAACAACAACAACATTGTGAAAGTGATCCAGAAAAGGATCAAACAGCCTACCGGTATATATTTCACTGCCAAAGCAAACCAAATCGAAGGCGAAAATACGCCTTCACGTTTGAAATGATAAAAAAAGTGTTTTTCATAATTTATGTGCTCGCGTTGGAATGTTTCAGGCTTTATATAAACTGTATTTTTTCCGACCACATGTGTCCTAAATTTGCAAAACAAAATGTGAGTACCAAGGCAAGTGATAGAAATACAGGTAAATCATGCACATTTTAATCATAATTATCATAAAAATACAATACACGAAACAAAATCAATATAATAACAAAACTTTTATTATGTTCATTGACAGAGAGACTCAATATGATACTAAATGTCAGTGTGATAAAAATAAAAAGTATAATAAAAAAAATATAAACTGTATATGAATATATATACCATTTACACATTAGCCAAAAACAGCTTTTATGTAGATCTAGGCCTATAATAAAATAAATCATAAAATGTGGGACATGAATATTCTATGAAATATTTTAAAAAAATTATGAGAGCTTAAAATCTATGTCACTACATGTACCACTATATTTGTATATCTGGACAATTTATTTAGTTAATATGCTCTTTGCTATACCCATTTTTCAAAATTTACTTGATACTAATCTTGACAATTAACTATTAAAACATAGCAGATAATCACATGGTTTTTTTAAATTCTGAAGCCAGTCATTTTATTAAACTAAAGGTTTTACCAAAATTTATGAAACACATATAAACACAAAATCTTAGAAAACCAACCAAGGAATAAACTGCCATATTAAAATGGAACCGCGAAGCTTTCCAAAATAGTTGAAATGATATATTTCAATTTTGCCTAGACATAATATATTCTAATATCAAGTACCAGTAGTTTTTAACCTCTCATATTAAACCTGATAATATACATTATGGTTTTTGCAGTGACAATTTGAGTCTAGCCATGTAGGCCTATATAATTTTCTTGTTTAATATACAGACAGACAGACAAATATTTTATTGACAGAAATAAAAGTCATTACAGACTTATTTGTCATAGTAATAAGAGAGATATATGGCAGATTTCATTTTTGCTAGTGTTACATGGACGGAAAATTCAATTTTATGTCCCGTGGAGTTTTCAAAAAGAAATATCACTTTTCTCGCTTTTCCTTCAGTATACAGTTGACTAAAACATTCATATGTCTGAAAATATATTTTTGGGGACAAATTTCTTTTTTCATAATGTAAATTTGCTTTAAAACATACCACCATGTGAAAATTCCAAGTCGTCACCATGAAATCTATTTTCAAAAATAATATATTTTTAAGAAATATTCGAGACATGGAATGCAGATAAATAATCACTAAGTATATATATGAAGTGAATATAACCAAATTTGTTATCATACATTTAAGAAATTAGAAAATATACATGAATAATAAAGAGACAGAAAAAAATGCAAAAAAAAACAATATTTTTCCTTTTAATATACAAACTAAAGACTCTATATGGTTTGAACTGAACTAAAAGATGCCTCACAAAACTACTTCAAGAAATAAAATAAAAAAAATAATAAAACAATTTTAATACTTATTAATTATCTTCTTTTTTCATTTTTTTTGCTATTGTTACTTGGACGGAAAATCAATGCTAATGTTACATTAGGACGGAAATAATGTATGCTAGTGTTACATTAGGACGGAAACTAATGTATAGTTCTGTATACAGTGTACCTGTTTTTAAAACATTAGAAATTTTGTAATACTTAGGTCTTCCTAATAAACTAACATTTATTTATTCAGATTCATTCATTTCAAGCTATTTGATGCCCCCCCCCCCCCCCCACAAAGTAAAAATTGCATAACATAACCATTAACCATGTTTGTTTGTTATTGTTATAAAGGAAGTTAACACCAGGTAGAGGAATATGTGATCATCCCCCTGGAAGCGTCAGGGTTCTGTAGTACACATGTTCAGTGTATAGTACCGGAGCACAAGACTGCCAATCAGGGTCCATCCAAGAAATAAAGACAGCTTATCCCAAGAAATGCATCAATTGTTCAGCATCAGACCTCTTGCATAGCAATTGTGACCCCTAGCCATGTAGTCAAAATATTCTGATGCTGTTTTTTTTATTATAACTACACATCCAACATTATATAATATCCCCTCCATTAGTATAAACAAACTACAGAACGAATTAATAAGCATCTATATAGTTTTTCATGTATAGTTGTACTTGTAACTAAAAAAACTGAGCATTGTATACAGGCTGTTAACCAATTCAGTTCATCGACCCACACGTCACATGTGTGGAAAAGTGTAAAACAATCTGGACCCAACCAGCTTCATCCCTGGCTCGGTCAAAACCCTCAAAATGTCAGCACAGTAGCTGGTAGGTCTCGGTATCTCCTGTGAACATTGGAGGCTTTCCTTTCTTGAGCTTTTCCTTGGTCGGCATAAAATACATGACAGCCAGAGGCGAATCAGACCTGAAACAGATGCATAATGTGAATGGGGTGACATACTACATACACACACTGCTCAATATCCCAGTAGGCCTACCCTTTTTTAAGAATGTGTAAGGGAAATATAGATGCAATGATCTGAAGTAATGAACAGTTTGTAGCCTAGATGGTGATAACGCGCGCCATGCAGTGAGCAAGCAGTGACGATTCACTGAGCCAATGCTGGTTCAACGTTGAATCACTGCTAACGACGATGGCTCAACATTCAAACATCATAAGTCTGCATTTGCTGGGCGTGCAAGCCCCGTCTCACGTTCCCGCCATACCAGTTATTGATAACAATAGAAAAACGTTTTAACCACATCTAAATCATAATCAGCTAGTACTAGCGGTGGAAGGCCACAACACACATACCCCACTCTCAGTTAGCCGCCACTCGGTAATCAGAGCATTGCATCAATGAAGGTGTGACATTTTACTGCCAACAGCCGCAGTTAAACTGCAAATAAAATAAATAGTCCACTACACACAGTCACACCCCTGCACTCTCACAGTTATAGCCGCCACTCGATAATCAGAGCATTGCATCAATGAAGGTCTGACATTTTACTCCCACGGGCCGCAGCTACAGGCCACTACACACAGGCCACCCCACTCTCAGTTAGCCGCCACTCGGTAATCAGAGCATTGCATTAACGAAGGTCTGACATTTTACTCCCACGGGCCGCAACTACAGGTCACTACACACAGGCAACCCCACTCTCAGTCAGCCGCACTCGGTAATCAGAGCATTGCATTAATGAAGGTCTGACATTTTACTCCCACGGGCCGCGGCTAACAGGCCACTACACACAGGCCACCCCACTCTCAGTTAGCCGCCACTCGGTAATCAGAGCATTGCATCAATGAAGGTGTGACACTTTACTCCCACGGGCCGCGACTAGCAGGCCACTACACACAGGCCACCCCACTTTCAGTTAGCCGCCACTCGGTAATCAGAGCATTGCATCAATGAAGGTGTGACACTTTACTCCCACGGCCGCGGTTGTAGGTGAGGGTGGTGGGCGCGTGGCCCTATGATTATTTGGTGGGCAGCAGTTCCCAATTGACCTGCTGGTTTAATGCTGGCTCACTGGAGACAATATTCAGCCAGCCCTGTGCCAACGTCTCGTGCCAGCTGTATGACTTACAGGTTCACGAATTGCGCCGACAGCGCCGCTATGCCTACAAACGCAACTCACTGAATACCGGCTAACCTTAAGGTGTGCTAGAGAGAATTGCCTATTATTTATATAATTTACCACGTCGTATCTTCTTATTACATTTTCTGAGCAATTTAATACTAAAATATTGTATTGCAATGTTTAATTAGCTTGATATAAAATAAACAATCTTATAAACTTGCTGACTAATGTGAGCATTGGATTGATTCAAAGGGCATATCTTTATTTGACCATTGGACATGAAGGGGTGGGTGATTCCCACAGAGAGTTCAGTGTGATAGTCCGTGGGGATTTAATTTTACTTTAATTTTACGATAACCTTAAAAACATGTCCATTTGTAACGTTTGCAAGTTCAAATGTTGTCCAAAAATAACGCTAGCAAAAGCACTGGCAAAATATACACATTTGTGTATATTGACCTTATTAAATAACATTTCACTGGATACAAATGTATTCATTGACCATGCCTAAATTCAAATCAACTGTAATCATTTGTATATAGTCATTATTTAGCATGTTATTCTCTTTAAACTTGCATTCCGTCTAACAGTAACATTAGCAATGTAACGCTAGCAAATAAATTCCGTCCACCTGTAACGCTAGTACCTGTGCTAGCGTTACTCTTTGCTAGCGTCATTTCCATAAGACAGAAAACTTTAACATCATTATTCAAGTGTACTTACGTGATTTGAGCGTCCCAAAACGGCATGATCGTCATTACCGCTTGCTGCCATATTCTTATCTGCAGTGCGTGCTGGGTAATATCACGTGATTTGAGAAATTTGGTAATTTTCCATCATGCAATCGTTATGGGATGGCATGGACAGAAAACAAATCCGTAACACTAGCAAACTGAATTTCCAACTTCCCGTCTACATCGAGGTTGATTGGATCATTGAGTGCACATTCAAAACAGTCTATTGAGCGAACTTTAGCGGCTAACGATGGCCATTTTCCGGTAACACACAGCATAAGTCAAACACAGGCCACATTACAAATGCGATCGTTACGCAGGACACATGGACAGAAAAAAATGTATTGCCAACATAGGATGATATTATTCATAAATAAACGAATGTATCATATTTATGTATTTGTTACTGTATATTTCTTAAACTATTGGGTTTTAAGTATGTTTTAATGCCCATAACACAGAGCTTTTTGTTGTGGGGTTTTATATAAACGTTAATACAACTGGTGATGATAATGACTCGGGAGTATAGTCTGTCCTATAAAGGACTTAGTTGACCCAAATTTGATACATTTAACAGAAATGCAACAACACACATTTTAAAATATTTTATTCATTTTATAAACAGTTCAATTCTTTATTACTATGTAGATACATTTTCAGACATCGTGTACAAATAATTTAAATATTGGCAAATAGTGGTTTTCCGTCCAGGTAACACTAGCAAAAATGAAATCTGCCATATGTACATGTATATATACAAGACACTGCTAATATATCTCTAACCATTCAGAAATTTATTACATTTTATTTTTTAACCAATGTACAAAGACACTGATCAGACAGGTGGTTGTGGCTTTCACATTAATTTGTTCTACTGAATATCAATGTTTGTATTTTAAAATGATGTAAAGAGCAGACTGTAATATCAGCAGCACAGGGTAGTGGAAGATGACCAGTCAAACTTCCAGAGCAGGTGGTGTAATACTGTTGTAAAAAAAAAAACACATTATTACTATTAGTGGGAAATTTTAGACATCCAACAAGCTTACTGTTGTCATAAAATATGTGGATAGTTCAAAATACAGATACAGTATAGTCAACAATCTGTCTGGGTCCAAACCAGATGTCAGATATTTTTTTTTATCATTTTTTTTTATTTCATATGTCAGATATGATTTTGACATCTGCTTAGGAAATAAATCAAATAGGATCTAGATTATCTTTACACTTAGCATCAGCATCACCAGAACTATGAGGAATTAAAAGTAGGCCTATTCTTGGGGTATTCACAGCTATAATTATATATTTCTATTTGAAAATAGGCCTACAGTGCATGGCAAATAAAAAAAAATCATAATACACCATAGTCTACAGGGCTCCAGATAACATGCGTATATGAGTAAAATACGCATGTAAAAACAGCAAATACTCATTGATAGAAAATCTGAGGAGTAATATTACTCATAAAAACTAATAAAATACCCATCAAAGTAAAAAAAACCCCAGAAAAATGAAACGATTGTTGTATTTTTCACGTGAAGAGAACTATGTGACTATAAGAAAAAAATGATGTAAATAAAGCTTTCATGTTGTTGTATGAAAAGTACTCCTCGTTTATTTTTTTATCATATTTCACTCCTCATCACCCATTTCAATGAGTGAAATACTCCTCAAACCAAAAAATTATCTGGAGCTCTGAGTCTATACTATAAACCCCACTAATTTGGGCATCCTTAATATTTGTGCGAAATTTGTCTCTGGATATTTTACTTTTAACATAGGGCCTATATATATCCGGTGGTCCTACACTACGGGGGTAGGGGTCTAGAGTATTTTTAACCCTTTAAGCCCTCACGATGCATTAAAGCATCATTTTACATTCCTGAAAACAGGCCTAATTCTCCTACGACTAGGGGTTTTAGAATGGAAATTTCCATGAAACTAGTTTACTAATACACAGCAATTTTCTTCAATTTCCCACCCACTTCAAGTCATCTACATCCACTACAAGTCGAGAATTGCGACAGCAATTCGCGGCTTGTAGTGGATGAAGATGACAATGGTAAATTCAGGGCTGAAAGGGTAAAATAAATATTTTGAGACTGAATTTTCATGAAATAAATAATTGTGTGAAGGACATGCGCTAAATAAATATTTGATGGCTCTCAAAAAAATTTGCCTGATCGCTTCGCTCCACATCATTAAAATTTATCACGCTTAAATTTGTAAAGCCTTCTTTACCCCTGCATCAATACTAATCAGTTAAAGCCTAGTTTGAGATCCAACTTTGTAGACAAAAAAATAAATGATAAATTAAGTGAAATAAATATCAGTCAGTCAATTCTCAAGCAATTGTCACACAATTTTGTAATCATTATTAGTCTATCTAGTCTGAAAATTTAGCAAAATTCCATTCAGCATTAAAAAAATTAGACCATTTGACATGACATTTTTGTAACGCAATTCTGAGAATAAACCAGAATGAAGTTCTAAAAAGGGTTTATACATGTTATAGAGGAGCATCATAACTAGACATTTACATGTCAAATGGTCTAGCTTTTGAACTAGACAGCAGTGGAAGAAAACAGATCCTTGACACAATGTAGTTATTCTTTTATCATGTTTTCTGATTCTGACTTGTTTATTTGAATATACTATAGGGGGCCTATAATAATAAATAAATAATAATAAATCCTGCTCTCGGAATGCATCCCAAGACCAGGTATAAAAAAAATCACAGCGTTGCCGGGATGCCCGCAGAAGGCATGGGAATTCAGGCGCGCATCCAGGGTTTAAAGGAAGGGGGATTTTAGCGGCATTTCGTGACCGGCCTACTGACATGACTGACTGACTGTCGACGGCGTCGTGGGCGGCGATGTACGGGAGTGTGTACAAACATGGCTAATTCGAGGCAATATTGCTAATATTGGAAACATAATTAATTAAAATTATAATATGGTAAATAAAATAATATTATACATCAAATTACATACCTCAAATATATCAGAAAGATGAATTTCAGGGCTAAAACATGCAGCATCCATGATGAAAATACAACGTATTGTCAGTGTAAGCAGTGAAACCGGAAGTAGCCAACCACCGGACTGGCGCTGTCTGCTTGGACGGGAGATCGATGTACAGAAATCCCACGGAAACGGTCAAAGCTAGCATTCCATTGATATAGTTCTTTGGTAACATGTCACGTGTAATGCCATGGAGACTGCCTTTCCAGGTGGAGAGCTGCACGCGACATCTGCAGGGCAATGCTCATGCCCAGCACTATTTAAAGGACAAAGGTGGTGTGTGTGATATATACTCGCCCTCAAATTAAAAATGATCAACCAGGATCGCATGATTTTCGGCGATTTCTCCGTCAATTTTACACCGATTTCCTTTAAATTTTGCAGAGGCCATTTTTTATTAAAATCCTAACAGAGGTAAAAAATTCGCAAAATTATATTCAATATTTCAAAAGTTAGACCATTTGCCATGTAAGAAAATTCTAGAATTAGTTCAATGAGGTTATAGAGGAACGTCGTAATTTCAATTTACTACATGTCAAATGGTCTAACTTTTGAAATACGCTATATAATTTTACGAAATTTTCAGGGATGTTAGGATTTGAATAGAAAATGACCTTTGCAAAATATTAAGGAAATCGGTTCAGAATTGACGGAGAAATCGCCGAAAATCATGCGATCCTGGTTAATTTGACGGCGAGTATAGACAGATGTGCAATCATAAGACTAAAGAGTAAAGTAAAGAGACATTTTCGGTAAAGATGGACTATCTGAATCAGATGATGAATTGTTGTTTGATTGTCGTCTGCAGAATGGCGGCTTCGCGTGACTCGAAAACAGTCTTTGCAAAATTTCATGAAAATCGGTGGAGAATTGACTGAGAAATGGGCGAAAAACACGCGATACAATTTGATCAGACGGCAGGTATCAGGGTAGACCTACAGTCTGTTTCACCAGAACCTGGGAGTAGCCTTTTTCCAATTTGCTCGGTCGCTCTTTAAATTTTTTCAACTAAATTTTTCTCACATTATTTTTTCATCTTCCCCCAACATCCCTGAAAATTTGGTGGATTTTTTTCGTGTATTAGCGAAGTTAGACCATTTGGCATGTAATAAATTTTCAAAAATTACAGTTCTCTTTA
Organism: Flabesymbios commensalis; assembly: GCA_964017125.1. NCBI lineage: Eukaryota > Metazoa > Annelida > Polychaeta > Terebellida > Flabelligeridae > Flabesymbios > Flabesymbios commensalis. The sequence continues at coordinate 54,355,172 of OZ024915.1, forward strand.
AGACCATTGGCGTGAAAAAAGAATCCTATTACATGCCAAATGGTCTAACTTCCAAAATACACAACAAAATTGCACCAAATTTTCAGGGATTTTAGGGGAACATGAAAAAATGATCAGAGAAAAAATTTGTTGAAAAATTTTAAAGAGCGTCCGAGCAAATTAGAAAAAGGCTACTCCCAGGTTCTGGTGAAACAGACTGTAGTCTATACGGTTACGGTTTAGGCAGTAGGCCTACCTCAGTACCTGCTTTGACTTTGCCCAACTTCCCAAGGGCAAGTCCAACTGACCCACTGGCACTGCACCCAGCCTCCCAGGGCTTGCCTGGCCCTATTCTATATTGACTATAGCCTAGGCTTCGGTTTGGCTTTTGTGAAGTTTTCAAAAACAAATTAACTTGCCAGTCTGCTTACAGAACTGTCGGTATTCAATACTGTTAAGTAAAACTGTGACATCCACGAATATTGCGAAACATTTGTCAAGTCATCGACATCGCCAGCATGCACAGAGCACAGAATTAGAACATAGTTCTTTGCACAGAGTACACACTGCTGCAGGGTACACATGTACAGTAACACCACGTGGTTTTATGTTGCAATACAGCTAGTGTGTACGCCGGAAGCTCTATTTTGGCCTTCTCTGGAACTCATTCCGACCCTTTGGGACATGTTGTTATATCGGGCCAATGGAGTCCATTCTTGAGTTTGATTTGAAGGTCAATGATGACACTGATAATTAACGTGTTTAAAATTATATTGTTGATACCAAAAATTGGTGGTACACATTAAATGAGTCACCAGTGATCACTAGGCCTAATATAAATATTAAACGTTTTTTTTCTGATATAAAATGTCAAACCACTAATAGCCTACTTTTTTATAATGAAGTTTTATTCAGGGGCGGATCTAGGATATTTGAACTTTGAAGTGTTATCCAGCAGCACCTCCTATTTGGAGTATCAGGCTGGAGGGGGAAAGAGCTGGTGGATTTAGTCAACCAGATGACACTTGAACGCTGCCACAGTTTTTGATTCTATGGCAGCTGCCGGAAGAGATTTCCAATCAGGGATAGTTCGATGCCAAAAAGAATTTTGGCCCAGTGTGGTGTTAGCTATAAGATGTTAATAGGCCTGATTGTGCGCACCACGTGTTCTTCTATCCGCTGGGATTAAACGGTCATTGATAGGAATTTCGACCAGCACATTTAAAATTTTGAACATGCCCAGCCGAGGTTCTGAATGGGAGATGTCACACTGGCTGTTTGTCTATAATTTTGGGTGACAAATCTTGCTGCTGATCTTTGATTTTTTTCTAATTTATCAATATTTTTTTGTCTAAAGGGGTCCCAAACTGCTGAAAAGTATTCTAAGGATGATCTGACCAGGGAGAAATAGGCAGTCTCCCTTAGTTTAGGGGGACATGCCTTCAGGTTCCTGAAGCCCAGAATATTTTTAAAAGAAGGGGACGCAGGGGGTACGGGGGCTTGCCCCCAAGATTGTTTTGGGAGTTTTTACAGAATTTGGCGCAAAAAGGGGTGGGCGTGCGCCCCCTCCGGATCCCCCTCTGGATCCGCGCCTGGTATTTTCATATTGTTTACCACGTATGGTGATTTCTTATCTTCATGTGGTGTTTGAAGGTCCTAGAATGAAGTTGTCAATGTCATTGGACCTAGCTACAGCAGGCCTACCAGTAACTTTGTTGATACCGTAACCGAATGGTTGCAATCATTTGAGAAACACAAAGAGGGACATCTGGCCTGAAAGGCTAGTTCCCAAGACCGCATGCGTGTTTCTCGGGCCAACTGGGCCAGCGCCGCTGCGTGGTGGCCGGGGACCACTGGCATGCACCCGAGAGGTTTATTTTTTATTTTCCGGGGATGCATTTTTAGGTCAAGAATATTTACATTGCAACCGGTAAGAATCTGCATAAAAACATGATAAAATAATAACTACATTGTAGCCTACTGAAAGCAATATTAGGGTTCAGTCTTTGTGAAAATAAGGACTGTCCCGCCCAACTTGGGACGATTTTCAAGTATGTAACCGTAGCCTACCATAAATGTCTTCTGAATCATCGTTCATCGGAAATGACATAGGGCCTATATAGCTACCCAGCAAACATGTGCTTAAATGGCCCAATAATGGTAGGCCCTAATTACTGGCGAATAGTGGCAGTACTGGCATACAGGTATTGTTGGGGTATGCCAAAACTGGCCCAGTTTCGGCTTTCTTGGCCTGATTCAGGCTAGACTGACAAAATAACGGCACAATAATGGCATATGATTACATTGTTAGCCTACTCACTTGGGGAGCTTCCGGCGTTGTGGGCCAGTATTCCGGCCCAGTGCTGGCATTTTAGTATAGATCTTTTCCCCAGGTGGGTCCTTTCCTGGCGATTAAAACAAGTGTAGGCTACATTTTTCTGAATTGTCATCATTTATTCTTCTTTTCGATTTAAAATGGACTTAGATGTTTATATTAAAGTACAATTTTACTCAAATGTGAATTGTAGCACATGTATATATAATTTTTATGATTTATGATGATATAATTGAAGAATGAATCGAATATTTTGTTAGGGCTTGTCGCCGCCGTGAGCGATAATAGGAGGAATTGGAGAGTGTCTTACCAGTAGGCCTACTGGCAGTAGGCCTAGGTTGCCGTTATCAGTTGTTATTCATAGGCCTATATTTGAATTGCTTTGTATCCTAATTAGGCATAGCTACGAATTCACCCCTCGGTCCCGCCTGCCTGTACTAGTCACTGCTGGGGCTAAATTAGGAATCTTTTTAAATAGTCTAGCCTAAGCACTTTATTTATTGTAGCCTAGTTATTAAAATTATTTATCAAAATGGTGCGAGCCTACTTGTAGGTGATAAAAAATGTTCAATCAGAAGCGGGGCTTACTGGCCTTGCACATTATAAAAATGACTCAATCAGGCCAAAATCGTCAAAATATCGGTGACTTTACTTTGGCGTCCCTATACGATCATATGATGTAAACACGCCCACAGACTAGAGCTGCAATAGCTCCCCAACCTCTGTTAGGCAAGATATAGACGAAATTCCCGAAATTTTTATTTTGGACATGCATGTCCGAAATAAGAGATCGGGAACCTCGTCTTTATATCTAGCCCAACCGGCAAATGTGCAGCACAAAAATTAAAAAAAACTTTTGCAGCTCAAGCCCATGGACACGTCTACATCACATGGTGATACTGAGAAGCCAAAACAAAATCACGGATTTTTTGACGATCTTATCCTGATTGAGTCGCTTTAAGTCGAGGAAGACCTAGATTGTAAAAATATACTGTAGATTTCAGATCCGAATAAATTCGGCGTTGACGTTTTGCTGTTTCAATGGCGGGCCAGCGTCCAAGACGTTGGTCCAACATTGAAACAGCATTGGATGAATGACACGTGTTTGCCGGGCTATAACTGAATGCATGTTTCAAAAAGAGATAACACCTATTATTTAGGCATCCTACACAGGGCCATTATTGATCCCTTTCGCAACCATTATACAGCCATTATATAATCGTATCTGGGATAGTATTGGTACGGTAAATATAACCAAATAGCAGCCTGTATGTATTCCTGATATCTGGGCCAATATGGGGCCTCAACAGGCCTAGACATGGTAACCAGTACTGGGCCATATGTGGCCCTGTGTGCAAACTGTATAGAAACTACCCTGGGCCAAAACGGGGCCGGTTCTGGCATATTGGTTTGACTGTATTGGCCCATTACTGGCACAAAATTCTGCCATTATAGGTCCAATTCTGGCCCGCTATAAAATTGTTTGCTGGGTAGCTATGACATCAAACACAATAAAGTGCCACGTAGGCCTACATTGACTTCCCAACCATAATTTTTTGTAAATATGATCAAAATGTTGCCAAAATTTACTCATTTCACCACTACTATGTTAGTTTTCAGATAATTTCGTCGATGGCATAGTTTAATAAATCAATAGAACAATATTTAGATCAATGATTACTAAAAAATCTGTTGAAATAATTAGGAATGTTAAAGCAACCATAAACAATATTCAGATCGAAATTTAAGGGCTGTAGATTGTATTTTGGATCAAACACGGAGGTTGCTTATTGTTAAGTGTCATTTTTGTTGAATTCAAAGTAGGCCTATGCTGACGTCACGTTTCAAATTTGTTGACACTTAATTGTTAATGTCACGTTAGCAGCAGTGCTACTAGAATTTTAAGCCTCTTTGCTGGCTAGAATTTTTCTGCAACCATTCAGAAAAAAGTGTTTGTATTGTTGGTTTTAGATTATTGCCTTGTAGAATGGCTAAAATAACTGTAAGCCTATTTCGAATTCAAGACACTTGACATCTCATGAATGTCAAGGATACAAATATAAGCGTACTAATAAAGAAATATGATAACAATTAAAATATGTATAGGGACAACGACGCGTACGAAGCAGCTTTAAGTAAAAATCAAAGACAGGAGATAATATTTCTGACTAAACAAGTATATATTTTAAAGCTGTGTTTTTCTTTTCATTTAGGTCATGCTAAAGTGACGTTTATTAAGACATTTTTGCTAGTGTCACGCTAGCAACAGTGCTAATAAAAGTCGCATTCTTGCCCAGAATTCATATACACGCAGCTATAAATATATACTTTAATGGCTGGTTTTAGATTGTTGCATTGTCGAATGGCTACGGGATTTTATTTTTGCGGTTTGGAATAAACATCACGTGCTAACGTGACAGATGGTAATAATTAAAGGTATAGTCAACTGTTAAAATATGCAGGACATGGGTCCCCCAGAATGCAATGGTGCCCGTGGGTATACCATAATAATACTGTATGCATTTCATACTAAACGCCGCATTAAGAGCAAGTTTCCAAATCATAGCAAGTCCATATACTTGAGCGACATCTATGAGTTAATAATTCCACCAACGCTCTTATCTGGGCGTTGTGTTTGAAAGCTAACTGACTGTATTACTGCAGGGATCTCGAAACGCATGTATTGACATGAGGACTTTCCCATCAAACAGTGTAGACTCACCCAATGTTGTTTTAATGTTGGGCCAGCATCACAGACATTGGTCTAACATTTATATATTTTTGGGGTGAGAAATCAACTTGTGGGGTTATTTTTAAAATTGTGTGCTTTCTTCATGTGAAAATCTAAGATGGCCCGTACAAAATGATCAATTCATAGTGAATCAATTAAAACTGTTATGTGCTCTGCTATTTGAGGTTACAGAAAAACGATAAAAGCAAGTTGTAAAAAATATCTTTCAACGAAAACATCCTCTGATATTCAGCAAAAATAACATAAAGAATAACAATAATTGACTTGATATGATAAATATAATTTATTAAAAACTTGTGAAATTATATAAAACTAAAAACCACAATCTAAAATATATTGTGAACATTCATACAAGACTAGTAGGCACAGCCAAAAAAGACTATTGTCATGATATTTAATACTGATTGCATATAAATATTCAAATGAACCAAAACTACAGATTTATCAATTAAACATGGCAAAATATGCTTAAAGACAAAGATATACCTAAATACAAAAATATAGGTCTGCTCCTAATATGAACCGATAATGACTAGAGTATTTATATAATTAAAAAAGTGAAGAAAAATGTCTTAGGAATGTTCCTAGCACGTTACATGCAAATTTTGACAACACCTCCCGTTGGAGGCGCATTAGAGATAGCTTTGACATTCCGAGACGCAGACGAGTGTGTCAGATGGAAGCTGCTAATAAACCGGAATAGTAATAAGGTGGTGGACGTTTATAACCAAATTTATCTTTTATGCGTCGCTTAAAAAGGGATAAAGAATTTAAGTTTCGAAGACTATAATCCAAGCTCTTCCAGTGCCTAATATTTGAGGGATTTTTTTTTTTAAAAGGAAATTCTACATCGTGGCACCCTGATGTTATTAGCGCCTCATGTAGCATATATCTATTCGAGCCAGCTGTTTGTTGACAAATTTGGACAAATACACCAGGATAACCCATGAACGATCTTCAACATTAATGTATGCCACTTCCTTCGTTTAAAATGGGGTTCCCAGCCAAGTTATAATAAGAGTTTTTTGAAGCTAGGTTGTGTGTTCTCAAATGAAATGGACAAAAGAAGAATTATCTAATGCGCCTCCCAGCGGATAATGTCAGCCTAAATTTACATATTATGCATGTTAATTATTTAGCCTATATTCAGCGCCATCCAGAGCTCAGAAACCATCCTTCGCCGATTCGCCATCGATGGGAAATGAATAATGGTCATTTAGTCAGGGAAAGTTAAGCGATTTTTTAACAAAACCTAAAACAAATTCCTTACCAAATTTTTTTTTTACCATTGCATAGTATAAGGTCTTAACTAGCTTCTGACTATTTGTTTACGCTCAACTGTCATAGGAGGGTTTTTTACACTGCAAAATGTAAGATGGCCGAAATCGGTAATAAAAAAAGCGAAGCCAGACATATTTTGTCATCGCATGCTAATTTACCCTACATTTTATCAGCGGTGGGTAGACAGTTACGTTAAATGTAGTATAATTTATAAAAGTAAATAATATCAACAGGAGAAAAACCAACATGGCCGCCAAAAACAGCAAAACACGATAGTGATCACTAAATGCTCACGCTTTATTTTTGGTTTGAGAAGTGCTACATGCAAATCTGATGTTACCGATATTACATGTTAAAGGTATGGTCAACTGTCAAAATTCGCGGGACAAGGGTCCCCCAGAATGCAATATTGCCCGTGGGTGGGCCAAGGCCCTATTCTATAATAGTACTAAATATGCGTTTCATACCCAAAGCCTCACCAAGAGCAAGTTCTCAAATCACAGCAAGTTCATACATACTTGAGCGACATCTATGATTAACAATTCCATCAAATATCAAAGCCCTTAGTCCTAGATCTTAGCTGGGCCTTGCTTTGCAATCAAACTGACTGTATTACTGTGAGTATCTCGAAACTGTTTGACTCCACGCTTGTACCGACACCCAGTGAACACAAAACATTTGTATGACTTTATAAGACGTTGTGCCGACGTTGTGTAAAAGTTATACAAATGTTTTGTATTTGCTGGGCAGGAGGACTTTCTCTCAAACATTGTACATTTTTCCAATGCTGGTTCAAGGTTGGGCCATCGTCGCAGACGTTGGCCTAACATTAAAACAGCGTTGGGTGAGTGTCTCGTTGGAGTAGTATCCAGTTTTGTAATCAGATTACTGAATCAACCACACTGTACTGTATGCTGAAGGCTTACACGCATGCGAGTTTAGAACGTGACTCCATCTTTGAATGTGAACAGGTCTGCTTTTTGTAATTAGGAATAACATTTTCTTTTGTCTCTATTAGATGTATGTGTAATAAATATAGAAAAAGTTAGGAGCTTTGTTGAGTGGTAAAATGCTCCAGACAGTTGAATGTACTAATAACATAGATGTTGATCTGGACTGGGAATGTTGTCTCTAGTGCTATGGTGATGCTGTTAAAACATGTGTACCCAAAATTACCATAAGAAGATCAAATGTACCCCTAGAAATTTACCATCTTGGTTTGACTTGAAGTGAGACGCCTAAGAAAGAAACAAGCTTGGATAAAAGTTATGAAGAGCTCATCATTGAAATACATTTAGAAAAGTAAGACAACAATTACATATAAGTATTGCAGTTCGAGCACAACCAGTTCATTAATCATTTACCTGACACACTAAAGAAAACCCTAAACGATTCTGGTCTTATTGTAGATCGAAAACAAAAAAACATACATAGAAAAAATTGTCATGAAGGTCTAAGCGCCACCAATCCCAATGATAATCAAGTTCAATACATATTTTGAATTAGCTTCTAATAACAACACTGGTGAGTCAATATCTGTTGTAGTGGCTGAGATAACTTTTAAAATGGCTGTGATGACTTCCTCAGTGGCCAACATCAGTTTTTTGTGGCCAATATCACCTTTCTGGTGGCTCAGATGACTTATTCGGTGGCCAAGATCACTGTTACAGTGTCTGAGATCACTTTTAAAGTGTCTGTGATCACTCCAATGGTTAAGATCACTTTTGTAGTGGCTGACATCAGTGTGTTAGTGGCCGAGATCACCTTTGTAGTGGTTGACTTAATTTTCAAGGAGGATGTCATCACTTCTTCAGTGACTAAGATCACTTATAGAGATAACTTTTAAGGTGGCTGTGGTCACTTCTTCAGGGGCTAAGTAGTGAATTAGATAACTTTTAAAGTGGCTGTGATCTCTTCTTCAGTGGTAAATATCATTTTTGTAGTGATCGAGATCATTTTTTGTTGGCTGACATCAGTTTCTTAGTGACCAAGATCACCTTTGTGGAGGCTGAGATCCTTTTTAAAGAGGCTGTGATTACTACTTCAGTGGCCAAGATCAATAATGTGATGGGTGAGATAATTTTTAAAGTGGCTCTAAGGACTTCTTCAGTGTCCAAGATCAGTTCGTTTGTGGCCAAGGTCACCGTTGCAGTGGCTCAGATAACTTTTCAAGTGGCTTCAGTGGCTGACATCAGTTTGTTAGTGACGAAGATCACATTTGTAATAGCTGAGATAATTATTAAGGAGGATGTGATAACATTTTATGTGCCTAAGATCACGTAATTACATAGTGGCTGAGATAAGTTTTAATGTGGTTGTGGTCACTTCTTTCGTGGCCTAGATCATTTTTGTAGTGGATGATATAACTTTTAAAGTAGCTTCAGTGGCTGACATCAGTTTGTTTGTAGCCAAGATCACCTTTGTAATGGCTGAGATAATTATTAGGGAGCATGTGATCACTTCTTCACTTATGTATTGCCTAAGATAACTTTGAAAGTGGTTGTGGTCACTTCTTCAGTGGCCAACATCATTTCTGTAGTGGTTGAGACAACGTTTAAAGTGGCTGTGATCACTTTTTCAGTGGCAAAGATCATTTTTGTTGTTGCTGCGATAATTTTTAAAGTGGTTGTGTTTTTTTCGGTGGCCAATATCATTTTTGAAGTGGCTGAGTTCACTTTTAAAGTGGCTTCAGTGGTTGACATTTGTAGTGGTGTTAATTCTGTGAAATAGTCGGCCATTTTGGATTTCACCCTCCCAAATATAGGATACGCTATACCAACGTAGATCTTCCACCACACCCAAGCAAAGAACAGATGAGTGACTGCTCTGATTCAGAGTGTGAGTCAGATTTATTTGAATCAGACTCCGACTAAGGACAAAAAATGTTGCTGCTACAAAGATCATTCTTGTGACGTACCTGATGCTATTGCATGAGACACTGATTCTATTAAAACTAAACTGTACACCTGTTTAAAAAAATTCAACTTACTGCTTTTTTTTCAATGTGAGAGCGAAATACTATTGTGTTGTCAAAATTTGCATGTAGCATGTTAGGAACATTCCTATGACATGTTCTGAATTTGCATGCATATGTCACATGTAGGCCTTCAGTATACAGTACAGGTTGAATGATTGCATTCAGCTGAGTAAGTCAACCTCATTACAAGACTATGGATACTACTACAATGAGACACTCACCCAACACTGTTTTAATGTTAGACCAACGTCTGCGACGCTGGCCCAACATTAAACCAACATTGGGTGAGTGTACACTGTTTGCTGGGAAAGCCCTCATGTCAACACATGCGTGGGAGTCAGCTGTTTCGAGCGCCCCACAGTAATACAGTCAGTTAGCTTTCAAACACAACGCCCAGATAAGAGCATCGGTGGAATAATTAGCTCATAGATGTCGCTCAAGTATATGGACTTGCTATGATTTGGGAACTTGCTCTTAATGCGGCGTTTGGTATAAAATGCATACAGTATTATTATGGCATACCCACGGGCACTATTGCATTCTGGGGGACCCATGTCCTGAGTATTTTAACAGTTGACTATACCTTTAAATATCATTATAATAGTACGTTTTGGCTGTGCCTACTATTCTTGTATGAATATTCACAAGATATCTTAGATTGTGATTTTAGTTTTATATAATTTTACTGGATTTTCTTAATATTGTCTATCATTTCGAGTTATTTATTGTTTTTCTTTATGTTATTTTGCTGAATATCAGATGATGTTTTCGTTGAAATATATGTTTTACAACTTACTTGTATTGATTTTTGTAACCTTAAATAGCAGAGCACATAACATTTTCAATTGATTTACTATGAATTGATCATTTTGGGCTTTTCCTTATAAATGCTGAACGGCGGCCATCTTTGATTTTCACATGACGAAAGCACACAATATTAAAATTAACCCCACAATTCGATTACCCACCCCAAAAATATATCAAATACATGAAATTTTAGGTCAGCCTGATCAAAAGTTAGCTATTTATAACGGATTGCACGCCTCGGTGACGCGTTTTCCTATTTTGGGGGTATAAATCTTACATTTTTACACTTATATGGTAAATAATACTACTATGACCTCAAAAAATCCATTTCCTACATAAATGCATTCAAAATGTGTTCCACTTGGAGATCAGTGGATGAAATCAGTGAATTTCGCTTTTCACTGTGACTGATGGCGGCCATTTTGAATTTTACACTCTGGAAAATTCTGCCCGCCTTTATAAAAGAGGCGTAGGAGCTAATATTTTTACAAATACCTTAAGCTACCTAAAACAACCGTCAAACTTTACTTGCAGAAGATTGGTCACGGAATCATGGTTTTGGACCCTACTAATAGGTCCTACATGTGGGTAGTATGGACAATTCTGATTTTAAACGTTTTCAATGGGGATCCTGATCTTTATTAGATTTTCTTCCTTCTCGTCGAGGTAAGTCTAACCTTGCTATTATATCCCCTGGGATGTTTTAGAAACATAATCCGGTGAATATCACAGTATTTACTTGATTTTCGAATTATCATTTAAAATTTGTTTTATTTATATATTTTTTAATATCTTTCTCGGCGGTCCTCTTAGATTTTTGCCGTTTTCGGCAAATTCTGATGCAGGATTTATGTGATATATTTATATTTAGATAGATAAATAGGCCTATATAGGGCCATATACGCAGGCCAAATTTGAGATCTGACACACAAATTCTTACCTTGTCAGTTTGTATAGACTAAATGACCAGAATATTCTGATTTTAACATATTTCGAGGGAGAGTCTAATTCTAAATCTAATTGTCCCCCTTATTGCCGGGGTAAGAAAAGCTTCTCTTTGATATTATATCCCCTGAGATGTTATAGAAACATAATCTGCCGAGTACCATAGTATACATACGCGATTTGCACACACAGACAATGTATCATAAAGTTTTCGACAAGGTTCCGCACAAACATCTAAACTACAATTCTGACATGGCATCCACGGTGACACACTTAAGTGGATCACATACTTTCTTTCTTCTAGATCTCGGTGTATAATCCGGGACAGTGCTACCTCCAAGTAGTCCAAGTAGCTCGGAAATCCCCCTCCCTGCCCAAGAAAAAAATGTACACAATACTTTTACCTCTGGTTACAAGCTGCAGGCTATCAGTCTGAAAAAAACTTAAATAAGCAAAATCCTGGGCACGCCACTGATCTCTGACAGTGATCCGATCGGGAGTACTCCAAGGGACTGTCCTGGGACCTATACTCTGTCTGCATTTAGAACCATATGATGGGGTTGTAAACAGTATTGTCCGCTTATTTGCAGACGACTGTATTATTAACCGTCACATCAGCGAAAGCTAACAGCATCCTCGACCTCCTCCGCAGAAATAAAATAAATCGCACCCCAAGCTGTCGAAACACAAGCATATAATATTAATCCCTAGTTTGACCTCAAGTGGAATATGCCGCCATCGTTTAAAGCCCAAACAAATCTGCTAAGATCAAGAAAGTGGAAATGTTGTAGAGACGTGTTGCAAGGTATGTCTGCAACTACTGGCACAATACCAGCAGTGTTAGCGAGATGGCTGGCCACCTCAACTGGGATTGCCTTGCTGACCGTCACAATATTATGAGACTGCATCCACCAGACAAACACTATTTAGTAGGCATACAGGGGCATAGACCTACATGTTGATATTCCGAGTCATGTTTTCAATCTATGTTAATTTGTGTTTCGCACTTTTTTGTGACCAGAGGGGTATACTGATATAGAAAATCTTGGTGTCAATTTTGAATACGTTTTTCTGGTGTTTTTCATGATAATCTTGAAAATGACCACAATAGTCCATGGACCAAGAGAGACTACATACTTCAAGGAGTTCGTTGCACCCCCTTGCAACTTTGGTTTGATGCTTCCAGCAGGTTCTTTGTATATATAAGACAACATTTTCACTTGTTGTCAGTTGCAAAATTTGTTGTCAGTTGTAATTTTGACAGCAGCATTTTATGTGGGGGGTCGGCAAAAATCCTATGAGTTAGAATCTTTATGTTTAATCTTGTGTAGAATCACCAAACATTTACAAGCCAACGCATGCATGTGTATGAAAGTAGCAGTACTATAAAATCTATTTTTACTGGTACGTTTTTTATACATTTTTAATTTTATTTTTACAAGTGAAATTAACATATTAAATTGGTAAATTGGTTGTATTCAAGAGATAAAATAGTCTTTCTCCGCTTTACTGATTTATGTGATAAAACTAAGTACAGTATGCTTTTAAACATCAGTTGCTTGTTTTTACAAAACACAAAAAATATATACACATGTAGTTAGGGAAATAGTGACGTACCAGTCATTTTTGTAAGATGAGAGGAAATTTAGTCGACAAGAAAAAGTCGTATCCACGAATAATCGTATGGCCAGTAACAAGTTTGGGAGCCTAACCAGCACTAGTTAATCATTCACTCTTCATCCTCATCGCTGGAGTTCTCTGTGCGACCAGTGTGTGAATTGGCACATTCTTTGCATCAACAGGCATCAATGCATGACAAGCCATTCTTGTGGCATAAGCACCTTCCGACAACGCGATAGTTTTTCTTGCAGTTGCAACTGAGGAGTATCTGTGTCTTTGTCACGGTTGCCATCCTACAGTGAGCAGACGGATCGCGCACATCCTTGTTGTCTGTCATCATTGTCATTAAGTGACACACCGACGATCTGCATGCTTCACATATTATGTCAGAGGCAAAAACCACCATCTCAAATGTCTGCTTCTTTCCTTTGCCTATATGAACGCACTTGTGCCATCACATCCTGTTAATGCATGCATTCCAGGCGGTGCTTTGAAAATGTCCTCACCTACATGTAGTGACTGTCCGTGGCGGGGATGTCGACGTACGTAGATCTCTGCCTCTGCTTTGACCATGGCATTGATTCGGTGACTGAATGTGAAGGCGAGCACGGCAACATCTGTGTCTGGTGAATTGATGATGATGCAGCCATGTCTAGGCCTACTAGATGAATGATGCACGGCAGGCATGCAGTAGAATGCGAGTGCCCACAAAGACTTCTATAGTGAATTGGATGTGAGAGTTGATGGAATTTGATATGTTCAGCAGTTTATCAACATTAATTCCCGTGTCTTCCTCGAATATGCAGATTACGTCATCCATGAATCTTCTCCACATTTTTATTTGGTGTAGGGGAGGGTGGGGCTAAAAGTCACAAAAAGTCAATGGCAAAGCATAGGAAAATATCTTAGCTAATGTCTAAAAAGTCCTTTGAAACGAACATTAAACAAAACCGTTGTTTGTCCTTGTTGGTGAGCTTGTGACTTTCAACCCCAGTATGGGGTTTAATGTCACAACACTGGGGCAGAAAGTCACAGGTACAGTGGGGTTAGATGTCACAAGAAATAAAGCAACTGGGGTAAAAAGTCACATTGCTGCCATTAACAAAAAAACAGAACGTAGTAGGTGATTCCCGTATTTCTAATTTTTGACATGGTTGTTAATAATTAGAAATCAGGAATTTCGTCTCTATATATCTAGCCTAATTGGTGAATGCGCAGCACAAAAATTAAAAAAACTTTTGCAGCTCTAGTCTATGGTCATGTTTACATCATATGGTCATATTATTAAGCTAAAATAAAATCACGGATTTTTTGATGATTTTAGCCTTGGGCATGTCCCTTTAAGTGTCGTAATATTCACTTCCACAATGTCCAGGTCTCCTGATGTCCGAATTATATCCATACTACAAGCTGCATGTATTTGTATAGTGATGTAGGTACAGCTTGTACAACGTTCTTCGATATAGGCTAGTCTAGTAGGAAGAATGGGGTATCCTGCCACATATCATTTTTATGCAAATGAGTGACGCCATTACTGAAAAATGTATGTTTCAATATATATCCGTCAATAATGCAGATAGCTCATCAATTAAGGCCTCTAACTCCATATTTCAAGGGTCTAAGATCATTATTCAACTATTCTTAAAGTGACCAGATGTGTCTAAAGGATGCTAGCCTGCCATGTATGCCGCCATTAGCAAAAAATCTAATTTCCCCATATCTCAGCCGATGTTTACTCTTTCTTCACCGACTTCTTCTTGATAAAACTACCCCCAGAAACAGACTTCTTTTTTAAGGAGGACCCCTGAGGTAGCCGCTGGGCACAATACAGGTTATAGCTATGCGCATGCGCACATCGTACAAATAAAAAATGCAAGAGAACATTGCGTTCATGTCACTGACCATTCTGGTTGGCGATTTTCAACCACGCATGTAATTAAATATCTCCAGTGCAATTAATGCATGAACACATGTGGATTTCGCATATATGCGAATTTGGTAACGGATGTTGTTTTCGCATAAATGCGAGATTGGAAGAGTTAGTGATTATAACTGCACACATCAAGCGAATAGAGCTATGTTTTAAGGGTCAAAAACTAAAAACGTGAATAATCCAGAGATCAAATATGCACGAGCATGTCTTAGGACAGAATAACACTATAATGATCATAGCTGAGGTGTGTCCCAGTACATGTCATGTAGTAGAATGTATACTAGAATGTATGTTAGCATGTCCTAGCACAGAATTATATGTGTCCAGCATATAGTACGTGACATGTTGAATGTATGCTGGAATGTATATTAACATGTCTTAGCACAGAATAACATTATGATGTGTCCCAGTACATGACTTGTTGTAGAATGTGTGCTAGAATATATGGGCCTATATTAGCATGTTCTAGCACGTAAGAACACTATAATGGGCCCCAGTATGCTAGAATGTATAAGTGACCCGATCTGGCGTCATAAGTCGCACTTCGAGAAACGATGGTTCCTTAACCCATTGAAAACGAGATTATTATGCTACTGAGCTGTTTCTGAAACGATATTATTTTTATGACGTCATAGTTATCTCATGCAATCAGACACGGAGATCTCCGGGGCTCGTATCTGAATGATCTCCCTGAATCACGGAGATCTCAAACGGGTTAAAATCTAAAATGAACTTTTACGTATTTTGAATAAAAAAAAAATCATGTAATTACTTCGAATCCTAAAATTGATCGATATAGAAGTTGATGTACATCTTTAAAAAAATATATTTAAATTATATCATGCAATAGGCTATTCTGTTATTTTAATGTTAGTCTCCATTACACTCCAATCAGTGATATTTGTTTCCAATTACATGTTACCATGGTAACAGTCTCTAATAAGTATAAGATACATGCAGTGTAAACATCCTGGCATATAATTTTATAGCTTACAAAATGTTAGAACTATACGTTCATTATTAAAAAAATGGGGACGAAATGAATATTCATTTCATTTATTTAATTTTAATTGTGTGTTTTTTTCAAACAGTGTAGATTTAGCCTTTGTGAGCTTCAAAGTAATTTCACAAAATGACTCAATTTCGGACTTCATATTTCTCAGAGCTAACCACGCTACAGAGCTGTGTTATATATCATTTTAAAGGTAATGTTGTGTATATTCAGGATCTGTCAATTTATCCAATATTTAAATATGCTACTTATGACTCATTTTGTCACAGCGGTTCACATATTAGCATGTCCTAGCATACAATAACACTACGCTGTTTTCCTAGTAGGCCTACACATCATGTTGTAGAATGTATGCTAGAATGTATATTAGCATGTTGTACCACAGAATAACACTATGATGTGTCCCAGTATATGACATGTAGAATGCACACTATAATGTCCGAGCATGCTGTGTTTGTAACAGAGCAGTTACGACTGGACAACACGATTCTGAAGGGCCCAGTCCAATCCTTTACTCATCACTCATAATCCCTTCTTCGAAACTGGCACATGCATTTTCGCTTGTTCGTCATGATCAACCTGGTCATCTCTTTCCAGATCACCAGCATCCAGGAGATCAACCAGTGATGGTGGCATTATGAATACAAACTATTATGGAACTAGACAACGCAGTAGCATGACTGTTCCTTGTTGTCGTCGTTTGCCAGGAAGCTCTTGAAGTCATATGACTACCTGGTAGCTTGGGGTATGGCAGATTTTGCAAGAAAGTGGTTTTGTTGGTTTTGGAGGAAAAGCCATCTGGTGACCCAATGCAAGGAGGCACAGCCATAACACAGTAATTCATGAGCTCTTCCAAGTCTATTGGTTCATCTAGACTTTACGAGGAGCGGGAAGGCCAGGTTCCTGAGCTCCTCAGTACTGGATGACCTGAGATAATAGATTTACATAGATTAACACAGATTGACACAGCTTACCATTTGAAAGAGAATGAATATATGATTTTAACTTACTGCCTTCTCTGTGAGGAAATGATGTTGATATTCTTGTTTTACGGTGAGGAAGGAGAGTGATGTTCTGGTACTTGTCTTCACATCGAAGAATGCAAGCTTGTACAAGAGCATCAGCGACAATGATAACCGAATTGTGCACAAGGCAGAATGAAATAGTCAGGCAGAATACTGGCAAAATTTACCCTAACCTGGAAATTCATACAGAAGTTTATATTTTGATTGTTTTGTGTTCAGCAGAGGCTAGAGTCATCATTTCAACCGGGAGTACTTAATTTCACCCAGTGGCATTTTTTTAATTGGCGTATTTCCAAGATGGCTGCCAGTCGCTAAACTCAAATCTAAAAATGGCATATCTCTGCGCATATTTGTTCCTATATGTTCAAACCGGTGTCATTTACACCATCCATGACATTCTGATTTGCAGCCACATTTAGTCAGCTGCTGGAATCTCTCCGCAATAGTGGAAGATCTGCAGAAGATCTGCCATATATTAGTGTAGGGTCTTATGTGGTCCCGTGGAAATTGCATGTTAATTCTTGACACCTATGTTCAATTTAATGAAAAATTAATACTGAACAAAATAAAATAGGGTGTTATTTTTTTCTGAATCTCTAAAGGTCATTTCCGGGGTCTTAAAGGTCATGACCCTAAAAACACACGGGGATTTTTTAAAACGTTTGTATTTCAAGAAAATATAGTCGTGTAATATAGCAAGTTGAAGGAAATTGGGACGAAATAGTCAACATTCATAATTAACAAATATTCTGAAGATTTAAAGGTGATTTCCGGTCTCTTTAAGGTCATATCCCTAAACACTCATATAGTCCAAAGGCCAGAATTGGTCACCGTGCGACCCCCCCCCCCCCCCCCAACACACACACACACACTACTCACCCACACCAACTTTTTGTTAAGCTTTGATATGTCCAAAACATGAAAAGAGATGTTACCAGTAAAAAATTAAGGAGAAAATATATATTTTGAACGCTTATGTAGGGGTACCCCAAACCTAAAATTAGGGGCTAGTGTTACGCAAACGTCTGCAGTAGTAGCTGACCAATCTATACATGCAACATACCATATAAAAGATAACTAAATATCCGTTCTACTGATGGATTAAACAGTTATTTCTACACATACGTTTAAACATTTGTTTTAATACAAATAATCAAAATCGACAACAACACAAACTAGTAAACATGGTCAATGGAAACGACTTAATAAAACATAATTATTGGCCATATATATATTTGACCTATGTTTTCTAAACCCAGATGTGTATATCCTTAAAACTGAGTGGTATTTAATTTTGTACATTGCACATTGCATATATATTTTTAAACGAAAGTAAATTGCAGACTTTTTTTAAAAAAAAATGTGTGTCTTCATTCTGGATTGAATTAATATGAAACATTGAACTTTGATCTTCAATTAAGACTATATTTTTGGTCCCGCTTGTTTTTACATAACTGGTGTGTGCGGAATTCGAATCTGTCAGATAAAATTATATATTTGGTGTCCTTCACCTTTAAATAAGCAAAACAAAAAATGGCCGCCAAAACCACATCTTTTCTATATTTTTATTGCAAATTATTACACGATTTCTGGTTTCCGCATGATTTTGAGTTGATAAATTTATGTCTCATGTTTTTCGATCAAAATGACCTTTATTTGACTTTCAAATTCAAAATGGTTACCGCCAACAGACAAATAAAAGTGTTTTTATGCACGTGAACTATAATACCATAAACAACTTTTGTTTAATGGAAATCTAAAAAGTAACGTTAGACTACGTACTACGGTAGATTAGGTTGCAAGGCATTCGAAACTGTGTTTAAGTACAGCATATTCTAACATGCCTTGATGTGCTTAGTATTGAGATTGACATCATTATTTTAATAGTAAATATGCAAAATGACGTCCATCTTGGATTTTACGAAAAACTATAGGTCAGACGATGAACAATAAACGCCAGAAATGCAAAATCAATAAATTGAACAATTCCGAGCCACAAATTAAAAAAAAGAGGTTAAATTTACATTTTGATAGCCATTTTGTTTCTTGTTTATATAAAGGTAAATTTTGCGGCCACAAGTACAAAAAGCGCGATAAAACGAACGGACTGTTTTCATACAGCTGTTACAAGCATCTATGTCGATCGAGAGTTATTTCTCATATACTCTGGTTCCTAGAGCCACACTACGCGCGTGGCTGAGCTTCATGTAGCCCCTGGTATGCCCCAGTGGCGAATGTTTGTGACTTGTTGCTATTTTTAGATGAAAATAGGATAATCCCCTAATTCAGACATTTTTGCAAGGTCACTTCCCTGTATAAGGAGGTGTTCACAGTATTGTATTTCCCCTCTGACGCATTTCCTATGACTTGACCAAGAAAATTATTCACCGGCCTCAATAGCACAGGCATGAAAGTCACGTGACTAAGATCCTTGGCCTCGACCCGGCCATAAATGAAATTGGAAGGGCTCGCCAGGCAATTTCTCATACCGCCCCTCTGGTGCATCAACATATCTTGGTGTGGGAGCATTCAATTTTTAATAAACAAATATTCAGTGTCAAAGTATCATCAACGCGGCACAGATCAGTAAAGCAACAAACTTCATCTGCAAGTACACAAACACCGGATCATGAGCATGATAGTTGGAATTTCTAGAAGTATCGCCAGATATTGAGCCCCATTACACATTCTGAGATAACAAGTAAGCAATTTATTTATGATGAGCTTTCATAAAAAAAACCCATACACTTAGATACATATGAGCTCTATACGTCAATTTACAGATATGTGATATATTTGCAATATAAATTATTTAAATTTAGTTAAAAATCATTTTATGAGCACAGATATTTTTTGTATGCTATCAGAATTGCTATCATAAGTGTATTTAACATTAAAGTGGATGTTTTTCCAAAGTTTACTTTCGACATGTTTTTTCTTTTGTTTTTAAAGTGAGTAAGTAATGATATTCATCACCTATATTTTCACGGCAGTAATGGCACACACGCATATATTGGGCGGGATGTTTTTGTGACATCCACGTTCAATCGGCAGACGGTGATTGAATTTTGTTAAAATTTTACGACGATTATCTGGCAAATCAAACAAATATTTTGCAAGCTTCAAATGCTTTTTAAAAATACGATAATTTATGCCTTTTCTGCTTTCCGATTTGCTTTCGTACCATTTTTGTATGAAGTGGTCCTTCAATCTTAGCCTAAGTATGTTTCTAAATGTGTTAACAGAACATGTAGTGGCAAAGACTGATCTAACCAGATTCTCGGAAATCCAGAATCATTCAAAGTACGTCTTATTGAGGATAACCAATTTGGTTTTAAAAATATTAAATTCATGCAATTAATACAATGAAGAGTGGATCATGTGCGAGATTTTACTCTGATCTTCACTGACAAGCTTTGCCCGGTATACAAACATTATATCTTTAATATCTATATCTAGAGGTGTGATTCCTAATTCTTCATACACCATATTTGAACAGGTGGACTTATTAACAGCAATAATATATTTGCAGAATCAAGTTGTAATTTTTTCAAGATGTCACATTTCTGTCTCTCCACACTTCAGATGAATACAATATAACAGGTTTTACAAGGTTAGTACACAGTTTGACCGCTACCTTAACTGGTAAAGAAAGTTTATTATTTTTAGTAAGGCGAACATAGCCCTTTTATCTTTTTGATATAGGTTTTGTTTTGCCACGAAAATTTTTGCGTTATAGTTAAAAGCAATACATAAGTAACTGTGTTCATTCACAATTCCAATGGTTTCTTGGCCAAAGTAAAACAGGTGTGGCGTTCTCAATTTACCTCGTGAAAAAAATCATTACTTTGGTTTTACTTATATTAAGTTTTAAGTCCTATAGTGTGTAATACTCCTGTATTCTGTTAAGATATGTTTGAAGATTATCTGGTAATTCTGCTAAGAAAACGGTGTCGTCCGCATACATCAGTGAATATGATTTTTTTTGTAGTTATCTAACAGTTCTTCTTGAGCTTTATTTACGTATCTTAGGCCAGTACAGTACACTGTTCAGCCAAATGGGTTTTTAGTTCTGCTAAGTAAATAAAGAATAACAGCAAATACAGATTTTCTCCTATATTACAAGATAAGAACTGGATGTAACTCCCTGTACAGAGACCACCGATTTTGCTTTTGTGTACATATTTTTAATAGTCTCTATCACTTTTTCCTGTCAGTCTCATCGATAATAGTTTAGTCCTAAATTTTAATCTATAATATAATATTAACAGTGTCGAACGCTTTGTGATAGTCAACATAACAAGACTAAAGACGTTTGCGGTTATTATGATATAAATCTGCTAAATATTTAAGAACAAAAATGTGCTCGACAGTGAATCAGATTTAAAACCGGCTTGTTCTGCTCCAACAGTTGTCCTATCTTTGACATAACATGGTAATCTTTTTTTTATTACAGTTGGTGAATAATATCCCCAAACAGCTCGGTTCAGTATAGATATTCCTCTATAATTGCTAGGATCACCTTCATCACCTTTATTTTTATAAATGGGTTTTATGCTACCAAGGCACCAATCGTCAGCTACTTGATCAGAAGAAGCTAGTACAACATTAAAAAGTATTGTATATATTGGTGTTATATTGTCAGGCAAATGTTTAACAAAATAATTTATCCCCATATCATGTCCAGCAGTTTTATTATTTTTCAGTTTTCTGATTTTTTTTTTAACTTCTTGAGTATTGGAAGGTTGGTTAAGAAAAGGGTCAGGATCAAACGTAAGTGAGTCATCTGCTTAAGGCCCAGTCACACATACCATCACGCACGTCCAGCGCACAAAAAATAAATAATTTTGGGCAGTGCGTTGTGATTCGCTAGGCGTGCGTTGTGATTCGCTGGGCGTGCGTCACAATACGTTGATGATTTGACGAGAACGCCAGATGAACGTTATTCATTTATTGTGTGCGTCTACCTCTGCGCACATTTTCTGCATGTGAGCGTTTTTCCACGTGTGAATGTAGACGCCAGCAGAACGTCAGACCAGCGCCAGTCTAACGCTAGGCACAAGTAGAGCACACGCTTGAAATTCGTTGTGTTTTCGTTGACCAAGATTTGTCCCAGTCACACATAAACGACGCACAGTCCACGCATAAAAAAATAAAAAATAACAATTCGAGTCTGGATTGTAAAAAAGGTCGCAAGCTGGTAGCGAATGCATAGCGTGTTTTCAATGGAGAGGGCGAATGAACAGCGCTTTTCTAACGCGTTGAATGCATACAGTGCGCATTAAACCCTAGAATGCTAATGTCGACGATTATAGTAACTTTTATCAGTTTGTTTTGTACATATGTAACCATTTTTAAGACTAAAAAACTGTCCCAAATTTATGATAACATTATATGTTTGGACGTAATCTCGACAAATTAATAACAAATTCTGCATTTAAAGCCGTGTATCGTGTGAGACATCCCCTCAAATGATTAAAATTAAAATGTCGTTCTCCCAGAGCTCCAAAGGTTTAAGCTGCAGAAATAACATAGTCACAGCGTGTTGATCCAGCGCTGGGCGAACTGCGGGCGTGTTCCCAACGTTTGCTTCGAGCGAGCGCGCATTCAGCGCAGGACAGGGCGTTGCCCGCGACTGCCCTGCGCCCTCAGCGGACAGCCATGTGATACAAAGCAAACGTATTTGGCATTGATATAACGTTGTTCTAGCGCGCCCTACGTGCTGCTGGCAGTCTTCTGGCGTGTTCATCTATGCGTTCATATGCGTTAAATATTTTAAACACACCCAGCTTCCTTTGGCGATTACAGGGCGCACGAAGATATGCGTAGCGTTAGTGCAGCGCCCTCCACGAACCTGTAACGAGTGCTGACGCACGGCCGACGCACGACAGACGCTCTGGCCAAAAATAATTAACTTTCAGTGCGTGGGTCGTGCGTCGACTATGTGTGACTGAGCCTTACGTTCAAAAAAAATTCAAAAATGCCGGTGTCAAGCTAAATTTAATGATCACGCGAAATCTAATGATCTTCCGGTCTCGGAGCAGATCTCGCGGGAAATTGAGCCAAGAAATTGAGCCGAATATTTCAAGTGCCTATGAAAACTAGGCCATTTCAGCAGGCATAAACTTTTGATCGTATTAGAACTATTACATTTAAAAATGGAGGTCACTGTGTCAGAGCCTTGCGATGTCATCAGGGCATATAGTTACCTGGCTGGCGAAATTAGATGACCACTGACCAGCGTCATGGATACGGTTAGCTGACTGGCGAAATTAGATGACCACTGGCCAGCGCCATGCATATGGTTAGCTGACTGGCGAAAGTAGATGACCACTGGCCAGCGCTATACATATCTAACTGACTGGCAAAATTAGATGATCACTGACCAGCACCATGCATATAGTTAGCCGACTGCCGAAATTAGATGAACACTGCCCAGTGCTATACATAGCTACCTGATTGGCAAAATTTGACGAATTATGAAATATAGTTGTGTCCTGTTCTTTGGAATTAGCCTATGTTGCAATGCATACAATTCCCGTAGCTCTATTGATTATATAAATATACATTTAATCTGAGGCAATAATAATATGAGTGACATATTACAATCATTATGCAAGATGTACAACTTAGGATTCAAAGGGTTATTACATATATTAATGAACCTCGTATTTAAATAAAAATGTATTCTTGTTTCACATAACATCTTCTACACTTGTAAGATAAATAGTGTTTAATCCTTGGTATCGACTAGTCATATACTACGGTGTCCAAAGACCCAAATTCTACATTTCCATACAAATACTAATAATAATCATGAATTTAAAACATTTTACATAATAAATAGTATAGGCTACTGTTTGAGCCATAAGCATAAGAGGAAACGTAAACTTGCATTTAAATATATTGTGTAGATTCATAATATCTTCATATCTCCACTATTAAATTCACCGCATGTCGCATATATAAGTGACATGCGTGGTGGGCGACATGCAAATGGAACCCATTTGATAGAAATTATTTGAACTGTTTTTACTATGTATTTTGTTGAGGATAGACATTTTAAGATTAGATAATTGCAGATGTGAAATGCCATTGCAAAGGGTTTGTTTATTGCACTCAAGAGAAGGGTCGCAATCTATACAGATATAGTTCCATTTCTGATAGCAATGTATGGTAAATATATATATCATTGACTTCCATTAATTACCATCGCAACCAATACATGCTAACTTAAGAAAACATTGTTTGACAGCGTTAAAACGACTGATGGAATTATATATTAATCCATGCACAAAGTTGTGATATTGCTTTCTAGTTAATGAGCTATATATTATATATTTATCTCCAATCAGTTAGATTAGGCACTCTCTCAAGCTTTATTTGTATACTTGTTTGCGCCAGTGGCGGGCGGATAAAATCAAGTCATGAGGAATTAGCAAACACATAGACAGGTTTATACAAGAAATATATACAGAGTTTTTGCATATGTTCAACCATGTGTCAGTGGTTTTTTAGATTGACTTCGATTGATCATCGCCGACATCGGTCCAGTCACATGGTCAACTTCAAAAATTCTTATATTATCGCTCACGTTGAATTAGTGTTTTTGTTAACTATGATTAATAGTATTATCCGTACGCGCTGTTAATTAAATGTCAAAGTTACAGGAGTCTAGATATAGTCTAACTGTTACTCTTAACTGTTAGCATACTCTATAGACTATACTCTATTATTGCCATCATAGGCTCCTGGCCTAGCCGCAGTAGGCCAGGGCTAGGACTAGACTTTGGTCTAAATAATTGAAAGTCTAATAGTCTAATTCTAGACATTGCACATCTCATTTTCATGAAAAAAAAATAATAATAAAAAAAAAAAAATTTAAAATATACGATGTAGACTAGTCTACCATTAAACTGGTTGCATCGTCATTATTAGTGTAATAGTCGGCAGCACTTCCAGTCCCTGACAGTGACATATTTTTGGAGTGACAAATTCATAATACAAAATTCATCTGGATTGAATTTGGTTTGGACTGTTCTTTCATTATTTTAATAAAATGTAGACTAAAAAATATACAATCTTAGGAATTTAAGCGCTAGTGTTAACTTTAAATTAAGTTAAACGCACAATGACCATATGATTTTGATTTAATTTAAATCAATGAGAGTGGTGATAGTTGTTTCTGAAATTTGATTTAAAATAACAAGAATCGATGAACTTATTGAGGCGATAACCAATTGCACATTTAAAAATTTTAGTCGTCTATACTTTATTTTTATATGACTATATGATTCTATAAAGGAAATTTATGTTACAAATTTTTTTAATAGTTTGTGTATATATTTGAGAATAGCTTTGCGTGGTTATTATTGAATCTGTCTGACCAATTATTTGGGTTATGACCCTTATCTTTGTCACATTGACATTGTTGGCTCTTCATGTGGTCTAGTCAGTCTCAAAACTTTACATTATCGTTCACTCATTCTTCGTTTCAATCGTAAATTCCCGTTGTTATTAAATTATCAAATTTAACAAATTGAGCATCAAACAAGAACTCTTATAACTGCAGAGTAACACTGGTCGGTTCCTCATTTATCAAACATTTGCGGAATGACATAACGAAAAAATTATTTGCATTTTTGCATTCAAATTTGGATAACTTTTAATATGTCAAGGGGGATGGAAAATGTTTCATCTTTGTCACATAAAAATTTTGGTTTCATTCAGTAGAAAAAGTACTATGTTAACTTGTTGTGACTCGCTGAGTAAACATTTGAGATGGCGTTCACTTTAATACAATAGGCAATATTAATTTTATAAATCAACGATAATTGTGTCAGAGAATTTGTTTAACAAAGATTAACTCTTGAGGCGATAACCACTTTGGCTGCTTTTATGCATTTATGCTATTTTGTGGTTGACTCACTGATTCCTTTCAGGAACTGTTTTTCCTGTGGGCCATTCTCTGGCATTGCCACTGCGGCCTTATGGGGTTTCAGATAGGTCTTGTTGTCAGGAACATATGTTTTTGGCCTTTTTCCTCGTGGTTGGGAGTTTCATCTTTGTTACTTAAATTTTTTGGGTACATTTTATCGTGTGATTTGCTTGGTCAACTTTTTAAATTATCTTGTTAAGAAGATTGATTCTTGTTGTGATTCGCTGAGTAAACATTTGTGATGGCGCTCACTTTAATGCAATGGACGATATTAATTTTATAAATCAATGATAATTGTCTCAGAGAATTTGTTTAACAAAGATTGATTAACTCTGGAGGCGATAACCACTTTGGCTGCTTTTATGCATTTATGCCAATTTGTGGTTGACTCACTGATTCCTTTCAGGAACTGTTTTTCCTGTGGGCCATTCTTTGGCATTGCCACTGCGGCCTTATGGGGTTTCAGATAGGTCTTGTTGTCAGGAACATATGTTTTTGGCCTTTTTCCTCATTTTTTGGAGTTTCATCTTTGTTACTTAAATTTTTTGGGTAAATTTTATCGTGTGATTTGTAGGGCAAAAATTTACAAATAATATAAATAAATAAGAGGAGCAATTGTTGTTTCTAGGATTTGATTTAGCAAGAATTGATAAACTCTGGAGCCGATAATCACATTGGCTGATGCCAATTTGTGGTGGACCCACTGATTCCTGTCAGGATTTGTTTCCTGTGGGCTATTTTCTGGCCTCGCCAGTACAGCTTTCGGTTTCAGATAGGTCTTTGTCAAAACTATGTTTTTGGCATCTTTCCTCTTTGATTGGAGTTTTCTTTTTTTGTTACTTTTAGTCAATGAAGCATACATACCAGCCACTCTTAATCTCAAATTAAAATATACAATATTAGTGCTCATAAGGATATTTGAAAATAATTCATGTAAGGAAGTTAAGATTTAACGTTCTCATTAGTAATAATTTAAATTAATGAGAAGAGATAAAGTTGATAATCTCTTGATTTCATTTTATATAATTAATGCAATTATGCCAATTTGTGATGACTCTGGAATAATCCCAGGGGCTGGTTTTCCTGTAGGCCATTCTCTGGCTTTGCCAAAGTGACCTTAGGTTTCAAGTGGATCCTACGAAATTATGTTTTGGTTCACCTTTTTCTTTCTAAGCTTTCTTCTTTGTTGTTTGTTTTGTAAAGCTTAGTGATCCAGCTGCTCTGAAATTAAATAATAATTACAGAAAAAAAAAAAAAAAAAAAAATGGCCACAAGAATTAAGACTTTCATCATTCTTACTTAGATATATATATATATAATAAATAATTTGTAAATTAAAAAAATTAAAATAATTCGGAAGAGTATCCAAGTGTAGGAGTGTAAGGTAAAAACAATATAATTATTCAATTAAACTACTGCAAGAACATATTATTAGTCAATAAATACAAGGTCAGTGACAACAAGACTTGGCCAGTTGTTACAGGCCGCAGTAATTATTACATGCCTTATACGCCAACTACATGATGCCCTCTGTCTAGCTTGATTAATCTAGCATCAGGACTTGCGCCAGCTGCTGAAATCAGTGCTAGTAATGATTGACAGGATGCATCCGGACTTGCGCCAGATGCAATGAACTTCATGAAGAACCAAACATATGATTATTCATTTGTTAGTTCGGCAGGACTTGCGCCAGCTGTTCTAACTATAGCAAACATGATGGGGAGTGATTTGCCAACTGGATTTGGGCCAGTTGGTTTTTGATAGGGGAATAGACGGAATTTTGCTAAACATAATAAAAAGCATGTTTTCTAAAGCAGAGTGCCGTGTAAAATGGGACTCGCGTATCAGTGACATATTAAAAAGCGAATTTGGGGTTCTACAAGGCGGTATGCTCAGTCCCAAACTATTCACGGAATTTTTACAAGACATATCCGCATCATTTGACCAAGATCAAGGTATCGCTGTGGACACTTTACTAATGGTATATCTGTTATTTGCAGATGACCTTGTCCTTTTTTCAGAATCTGCCGAGGGATTACAAAAACAGCTAACTGCCCTGTATTCCCTATGGCATATCATAGTTAGCATTCCTAAAACAAAAGTTCTTATCTTTAATGAACGTTACACAACAGTTTGCGGAAGCTTCCACTATGGTGATAACATTATAGAAAAGGCTGAACAATATAAATACCTTGGTGTAGTGTATAGCACCAAGTCCGCTAATAACGTGTTAAAAGAAACTTTTTCTCATCTTGCTTCCCAAGCTGGGAAAGCAATCTTTGCTCTACGTAAACAGTCCCGTCCTGTGGTCGGTAAATTGTCACCCACTATTGCGTTCAAGGTATTTGATTGCCAAATATTGCCCATTCTAGAATATGGAAGTGATATATGGTATACAGGCGATGATGTTAACGATCAGGAAAAAATCCATCTAAAATTTATTAAATCCACACTTGGCGTTAGAAAGCAAACACCTACTCCTGCAATATATGGGGACACGGGTCGATTTCTACTGATCATCCGGCAACACATAAAAGCTGTAAAATATTGGTGTAGAATTCTAAAATTATCTCGGAGCCATCCGGTCAGAAATGCCTACAATATGCTACTTGAGCTAGATGCCATTGGCTTCACGAACTGGTGTTCCCGTATTCGCTCTGTCCTCGAACGAACCGGGCTTGATCAAACTTGGGAATCACAGAACATTGGGGATACAAATAAATTCATGCTTTCATTTAAAGAATCAATAGTTAGACTATTTACACAGCAGTGGAGAAAAGATATTGAGAGCTCGAGTAAGCTGCGCACATATGCATTAGTAAAAAAATATTTCTGTGTTGAACCATATATCTTGCACATAAGGGGGAACCACCTCATAACAGCAATGGCGAGATATCGAATGAGCTCACATGATCTAAATATAGAAAGAGGACGATTCAATAATCCAATCACTCCAAAAAATCAGCGAATATGCACAAGGTGTCAATTAAACGAAATTGACGATGAAATACATCTTCTTCTCCACTGTTGCGCTATGAAGAATGAACGCGAAATCTTGTATGATTCTGTAGCCGCAATTATCAATATACAACCGACAAATGAAATGTTTCTAGGAATAATGACATCTAGAGACATAACAGTGGTGAAGTCACTAGCGCAATTTATTTATGGTTGCTTTAAACAAATTAAGGGCTAAAACTACTGAGTATAATAAATCTGTCACCTGTCGCTATATTATTCATATTATCATGCCCTCATGATCTGACTTGGGTATTACCACATATCAAGACGGTTGTTGCTCTCGAATCTTATTATTTGGCTTTTTGGGGCCGGTTAGGGACGTTTCCGTCGCCTTTGTTATCAGACGAGGTGGGGCCTTATGGAGGATTTCAGAGTTGCTAAGTCAACTGATTTTCTCCATGAGGTCGGGAATGTTTTTCTTCGATTGTAACTCCGAGTATGTGGTTCTAACTAGGTCGTGATTGAAACAGTATGAATTAAACAATATAGTGAATTATAAAAAGGCTTAATGTTTTTGTGCGAGGGCCATGTCCTGTGTGAATTGCACAAATAATTTTTAACCGCCATTACTACTGTTATTACGTCGTTAAGTTTGCACCACTAGTCAATCTCAGGGAATCTCCGCGCTCATAGCGACTGTGCTTGCATGGTCACATGACACGGAGCTACCTGTTTATGCCATATTTATTGTACTTGCATGATATTATATTTAATTTTAAAAAATACCATATAATTTTTACCATTGGCTTATTGCATACTCCAGTTACTGTAGCATAATCATGCACTTGTATATATTTTAGGTTTCTACGCTTTCCAGAGTGTCTTTTTTGCTACTATATATAATTAGTATGTCATACGCAGTAGCTATTTTATCTCTGGTTTTGGTGCGGGAAACAAAATGATAGACCTCTATGTTATCTTGGCAATGCCTTTTATTTCATTTTTAGTAGTAGTCATTTATATTATATTAATACCCAGTTTTTATTTTGGCAATGCCACTTAACATGATTTTAGCTGTGTATGTCATACCATGTATATTATCACATGATTTTAACAAACGAACAATCTTGTATATACATGTACATATATCTCTTTCATTTCTATGACAAATAAGTCTGTAATGACTTTTCTTTTCTGTCAATAAAATATCTGTCTGTCTGTCTGATACAATATCCACAAGCTCATTCTTACAGGTGGAATTAGTTTATTCTAGCATCAGGATTTGCGCCAGCTGCTGAAATCAGTGCTAGCAAGGATGGGCAGGATGCATCCGGAATTGCGCCGGATGCAATAAACTTTGTGAAGAACCAAACATATGATTTTCCATTTGTTAGTTCGGCAGGACTTGCGCCAGCTGTTCTAACAATAGAAAACAAGATGGGGAGTGATTTGCCAACCCGATTTCGGCCAGTCGGTTTTAGATACAATATCCACAAGCTCATTCTTACAGGTGGAATTGGTTTATTCTAGCATCAGGATTTGCGCCAGCTGCTGAAATCAGTGCTAGCAAGTATGGGCAGGATGCATCCGGACATGCGCCAGATGCAATAAACTTTGTGAAGAACCATACATATGATTTTCCATTTGTTAGTTCGGCAGGACTTGCGCCAGCTGTTCTAACAATAGAAAACATGATGGGGAGTGATTTGCCAACCCGATTTCGGCCAGTTGGTTTTTGATACAATATGCACAAGCTCATTCTTACAGGTGAAATTACTTTAAATGTGAATGATTTATGTCCTTTTTCTTCTCCCGTAGAAGAGAAGAAAAAGCTAAAATTTTGCTTTTTCGTCAATAACTGCGTGAGTAAGAAATTATTATTATCATTATTTTTTTTTTTTTTTTTTTTGAATTCTTTAGATCTTGCCTTTGAATGTATATGTAAACACCATTTTTGTGAATACAGCAATACTCAAGATGTGGACCATTTCCTCATGTTCCTAATTTGCTTCAAATCCTTCTAAATCTATGTTTTGTGGTCTTCTTATGATTTAAAAGTGTGTCTGCAATACCTAGGTCTGCTCAAAATGAGGTCTGTATACTTCTGTGGTCAGCTTTTACACTTACAGAAAATAAAATTCCACTGACATATAAATCCAGCCAGTCAAAACACTACTCAGACTTGCTTCAGGAATTATAAATACAATAGATGTTATGATAATGTGTCCCTTATTATCTACATTTGGAAATTTTAATTATTTGGTTATCTATTCATTACATGTAAATTTCAAGTTTCACTTCTGTAGACATCCTAATTTCAATTTAAAAACTAAATTTCAGACTATATAGCACTTCACTATTTAGAATTAGTGTTGTTGCTGATGCCGCAAGTAATGGTGGATTAGACAGATGAGAGGTTGGAATTCATATGTGCTCTTACGATGCATTCGTAAGTTTGTGTTGTGGGGGTCAGACACTTTGTGTCTGTGTGCCGTTTTCATACCCTCCTCAACAACAGATAATCTTGTTTAATAATGTTATTGATGGATTTTGTCAATATTATGTGATTTGTATGTAATGATACAAGAGTCAATGTTCATTAATATATTAATGTGAACTATTAGTAGATTGTTATTGATAGGTTTGGTTTTGTGTGAACAATTACTAGATTGTTATTGATAGTTTGGTTGATATTATCTAATTTGTTTGTAATGATACAAGAGTCAAAGTTCACATTTAAATAGTAGATTAGATCAATCAGAGACATGTATAAATAGTCCTAGTAGATTTGATCAATTTGAGACATGTATAAATATTCATAGTAGATTAGATCAATTAGAGACATGTATAAATATTCACTGGTTAATCCTGTTAACTGACTGTCAAGTAAATTTATACCTATTTTGGTCTTAGGGCTTCACTCTGTTACAACCACGTTTACATTAACAACATTTGAAGTGAAGCCCTTTTTATTTGTAGTCGTTTAATTTGATGTTTATTTTTAATAAACAAATTTTCCCCATTTTATGTGTCTGTCTTTTGTACGATAAAAAGGGGAGATTATCATTATGTAACAATGGTCGACCGTAGACAGTAATTATACAACCCTATGGCTGCTACATCTATTGTATGTTTATAATATTAAACTAGTGATGGGCTGAGCTCATTCGTTAACATGAATGAATGGATGCAATGTAAAAATATTTTAAAAAATCAGGAAATTATGTTGTTTCATTTTGTGAAAATAATTAATATGTCATTATTAACAAAAAACTGTAAAAACATGTACTTAAACATGTTGGTGGTGAAAGGGTTAACTGCCCAATTGGCGTGTCGCTTCAGTGCATTCGATGTCACTGGGCCGTGTTACTAATTAGCAGATTAACAGGTGTGATAAGATACTGAGGTCACTCTTATTAACCCTTTCAGTGACAAGAGCTGATATATTCTCCATTATAGAAGCGTCAACGGGAATTAAATTTTCTTTTGAATTGATAAAAAAACGGGTAAAAATAAAGAATTTAATATGGGTGATAACAATTGTCTAGCATTTATATGCGGAAAGTTGAATTCCAGTCTGATAATACGAAATAATATTTCAACGCTCAATGTGCGTTTTTTACGTTTGGATAATGTGGATACAAACTACACAAAATCCCTAGTATGTCGTGTTCAGTGTTTAACTTACTATTAGAGCAAAGAACGGTTGATCAATGAGCTATTAACCCTTGTGACCGTATATATACGTTTTCAAGCAAATAAATAAAACACCACTAAAATGTGTAGCATATCTTGTGGTGAATGCTGAGTTAATGAAATAATTTAATTTGGGAAATGTCTTTTTTTCATAAATAATTTTATTTTTTTCATTCATTTGAAGCTGGCAATTGCGCCAGCAATTCCACCTTGAAACGAATGAGAAATACTCATAAACAATTCAGCAGCATACTGGTTAACTTTCAAAAGCTAATCATGCTACTACCACAAACATATTTCTGAACGCTGATCATCCACATGAAGATGACAATTAAAAGAAGCATACCAGAATTTAATGAGTCGTTTTATTAGATTAATCAGTGAACAAAAATATACCAGATATAGTGAGACAAAATCAATACTATTGAACTCAGTTGATTTAGTTTCATTCATTTTGTTGTGCATATATTTACTACATATCGATAATTACGAAAATGTACTTGGTACTTGGTAATTGTATCCAAGTAAATGTCAAATGTACTTGTAATGTACAACAGTATATTTGAAGAAAGCCTGTACTTGTACTTGATCATTGTCAGTGTACTTGTACAGGCTGAGACACCTTACACTTCCTTTAATCACCCCTCCACGCGTAGTCATGGCTCCAACGCATGCCCAGTACACCCTCTGCCTGCCCCCACCCCGCCGCCATATTGGTGTCATTAGATTTAGCTGATCATTAAATTTGGCTCGATACCGGCACTGAGCACGCATATAGCGCCCATCTAACGTGTTCCTAACGCATGTCCAGCGTACATATAACGTATATGGGGCGTGCAAAAAGCTTTCTGACATATTCGTGTCTCGCGCTGGCGATGCGTGGTGTATTCGTTGACTCTGTCGCCCTGCTAACGCTCAACGCTCAAGTAATTGCCGTTGTCCGTTTTAATATATTTCCTTTAATTGACAACTCGAAACGGGCGATTTCATCTCGTACTTTATTTAGCATCTTATATATAGTTTTATCCAGGGTAAATGTTCCGCGTAAAATGACAAAAACAAGATTGAGCTAAATTTTTTATTAATACATCCTTAAATAAAGACCTGGCATACAATAATAGAACAAATATGATGGTGGTATCAAAATTATATACCATTTGAACTCGTCTTCTTTTAGAGACCAGGAATAAAATAAATAGTTTTAGGCCTAAATAGTTTAAACTCTGGTCACTTTTTTTTGAACGTGGGATGTAATATTCGGCAAAATATGAATAGGGTTTTAGAACAGTGACTGTACATAATATATTTATGTTGATTCTACGTTTGTGTACAGAGATATATACGATATTGCGTCACGCAAGAAAGCTTTTAATTACAGCGTTTAAAAAGTTTAAAGTAGTTTATGGGAGGTGATACAAAACAAATAACTTGAAATTAAGCCTTAGTGCTTAGTAGAAGCAAACATTCAAGTCCTTGTGTCGCTCCATCGGGATCAACAATTTCAAATGATTGAAAAAGATTTTGTCTTGTGAGATTTAACTCATAACGTAAATAATTATGCAAGTGAAGGATATTTAACCCTTTAACTGCCGGTGCCGCATATACTCGGGTTTTCATTTTTTATCAGCACACTAAGTACCATCTTTTAAACATGTTAAAGATAAAATGTGACATCAATCAGCAATATTTGAAAACAGTTGACCTCCATTTTGTCAAATCTGAATAATTTTCACTCACTTGAAGTTGTGGATCGCGTCAGCGAGATACAACTTCCGGTGGGTGAAAATTCAGATTGAATAATTTGGCGGTTAAAGGGTTAAGGCATATTTCATATATGATGTATTATAAAGTGTCAATAAAACACATCAAATATAACATGTCTAATATTACTAAGTCGATAACCACGCTAATCACCGCGCTGAAATCACGACATCACGTACTATTTCAGATAGTGACGTTGTGTGATTTACAAACGCAGTATGTGCTGGTATTAAAATCACAGATAACATGGTGGCTCTTATAAATCAATAAAATAGACATGATAGTCATGATCTGGAGAAAAGAATTCATCACTCAAAAAAAAGCCTAAAGATATTTTTAATTCAAGGGGCGCTAAATTATGCCGCCTGACACTAGTACTTGAATTCAAGAAAACAGAAAGCATCTGTACAATGTTGTCCCATTTCTGCGTTAACATCGGCATCGGGACAACATTGATCTGTATATTATTCTGATGTCAGTCCATGTGCTTTGATAAGCTTTAGTCATGTCCTCCGCCTCCACCACACGTGGCTGTTACATTAGAATTAAAGTCAGCCAGGGTGATGTAACTCCATACAATATGCTGACCGTCCTCAGGTTTATAGCTGCTGACTCCAACCGGAAGCAAACACTCATACCCATCATTAAACCTGTTGAGGATTCCCCAGTAGAATTCCTTAGAGCCGTCATCACAAAGGTTGTTGATGCAGCCGATGAAAAGCCCGTATTTACCGATTGTACTGTTAAACCTGAAATGTTCATTTACACTTGCAGCCTTCTCCATAATTCTTTTCATTTTTTTCCCTTGTCTGAATTCGATAAGCACCGTATGAGAAAACCATTCATCGCTTGTCACGTTCGACAGGAAGTTTTCAATTGTGTAGGTCACTCTGGGACGTCTTCTCACTTTCTTACCTCTGGCATCCACTTCTAACCATAGTATCATCAACGCGGCACAGATCAGTAAAGCAACAAACTTCATCTGCAAGTACACAAACACGGGATCATGAGCATGATAGTTGGAATTTCTAGAAGTATCGCCAGATATTGAGCCCCATTACACATTCCGAGATAACAAGTAAGTAATTTATTTATGATGAGCTTTCATAAAAAAAAACCATACACTTAGTTACATATGAGCTCTATACGTCAATTTACATATATG
This sequence comes from Flabesymbios commensalis, assembly GCA_964017125.1. NCBI lineage: Eukaryota > Metazoa > Annelida > Polychaeta > Terebellida > Flabelligeridae > Flabesymbios > Flabesymbios commensalis. Next base: position 54,390,359 of record OZ024915.1, read on the forward strand.
TGATATATATGCAATATAAATTATTTAAATTTAGTTAAAATTCATTTTATGAGCACAGATATTTTTTGTATGCTATCAGAATTGCTATCATAAGTGTATTTAACATTAAAGTGGATGTTTTTCCAAAGTTTACTTTCGACATGTTTTTTCTTTTGTTTTTAAAGTGAGTAAGTAATGATATTCATCACCTATATTTCCACGGCAGTAATGGCACACACGCATATATTGGGCGGGATGTTTTTGTGACATCCACGTTCAATCGGCAGACGGTGATTGAATTTTGTTAAAATTTTACGAAGATTATCAGGCAAATCAAACAAATATTTTTCAAGCTTAAAATGCTTTTTAAAGATACAATAATTTATGCATTTTCTGCTTTCCGATTTGCTTTCGTGCCATTTTTGTATGAAGTGGTCCTTCAATCTTAGCCTAAGTATGTTTCTAAATGTGTTAACAGAACATGTAATGGCAAAGACTGATCTAACCAGATTCTCGGAAATCCAGAATCATTCAAAGTACGTCTTATTGATGATAACCAATTTGGTTTTAAAAATATTGAATTCATGCAATATATACAATAAAGAGTGGATCATGTGCGAGATTTTACTCTGATCTTCACTGACAAGCTTTTCCCAGTATGCAAACATTATAGCTTTAATATCTATATCTAGAGGTGTGATTCCTAATTCTCCATACACCATATTTGAACAGGTGGACTTATTAACAGCAATAATATATTTGCAGAATCAAGTTGTAATTTTTTCAAGATGTCACATTTTTGTCTCCCCACACTTCAGATGAATACAATATAACATGTTTTACAAGGTTAGTACACAGTTTGACCGCTACCTTAACTGGTAAAGAAAGTTTATTTTTTTTAGTAAGGCGAACATAGCCCTTTTATCTTTTTGATATAGGTTTTGTTTTGCCACGATAAATTTTGCATTATAGTTAAAAGCAATACATAAGTAATTGTGTTCATTCACAATTCCAATGGTTTCTTCGTCAAAGTAAAACAGGTGTGGCGTTCTCAATTTACCTCGTGAAAAAATCATTACTTTGGTTTTACTTATATTAAGTTTTAAGTCCTATAGTGTGTAATACTCCTGCATTCTGTTAAGATATGTTTGAAGATTATCTGGTAATTCTGCTAAGAAAACGGTGTCGTCCGCATACATCAGTGAATATGATTTTTTTCGGTAGTTATCTAACAGTTCTTTTTGAGCTTCATTTACGTATCTTAGGCCAGTACAGTACACTGTTCAGCCAAATGGGTTTTTAGTTCTGCTAAGTAAATAGAGAATAACAGCAAAGACAGATTTTCTCCTATATTACAAAAAATGGAACTGGATGTAACTCCCTGTACAGAGACCACCGATTTTGCTTTTGTGTACATATTTTTAATAGCCTCTATCACTTTTTCCTGTCAGTCTCATCGATAATAGTTTAGTCCATAATTTTAATCTATAATATAATATTAACAGTGTCGAACGCTTTGTGATAGTCAACATAACAAGACTAAAGACGTTTGCGGTTATTATGATATAAATCTGCTAAATATTTAAGAACAAAAATGTGCTCGACAGTGAATCAAATTTAAAACCGGCTTGTTCTGCTCCAACAGTTGTCCTATCTTTGACATAACATGGTAATCTTTTTTTTATTACAGTTGGTGAATAATATCCCCAAACAGCTCAGTTCAGTATAGATATTCCTCTATAATTTTTAGGATCACCTTCATCACCTTTATTTTTATAAATGGGTTTTATGCTACCAAGGCACCAATCGTCAGCTACTTGATCAGAAGAAGCCAGTACAACATTTAAAAGTATTGTATATATTGGTGTTATATTGTCAGGCAAATGTTTAACAAAATAATTTATCCCCATATCATGTCCGGCAGTTTTATTAATTTTCAGTTTTTTGATTATTTTTTCAACTTCTTGAGTATTGGAAGGTTGGTTAAGAAAAGGGTCAGGATCAAACGTAAGTGAGTCATCTGCTTAAGGCCCAGTCACACATACCATCACGCACGTCCAGCGCACAAAAAATAAATAATTTTGGGCAGTGCGTTGTGATTCGCTAGGCGTGCGTTGTGATTCGCTGGGCGTGCGTCACAATACGTTGATGATTTGACGAGAACGCCAGATGAACGTTATTCATTTATTGTGTGCGTCTACCTCTGCGCACATTTTCTGCATGTGAGCGTTTTTCCACGTGTGAATGTAGACGCCAGCAGAACGTCAGACCAGCGCCAGTCCAACGCTAGGCACAAGTGGAGCACACGCTCAAAATTCGTTGTGTTTTCGTTGACCAAGATTTGTCCCAGTCACACATAAACGACGCACAGTCCACGCATAAAAAAATAAAAAATAACAATTCGAGTCTGGATTGTAAAAAAGGTCGCAAGCTGGTAGCGAATGCATAGCGTGTTTTCAATGGAAAGGGCGAATGAACAGCGCTTTTCTAGCGCGTTGAATGCATACAGTGCGCATTAAACCCTAGAATTCTAATGTCGACGATTATAGTAACTTTTATCGGTTTGTTTAGTACATATGTAACCATTTTTAAAACAAAAAAACTGTCCTAAATTTATGATAACATTATATGTTTGGACGTAATCTCGACAAATTAATAACAAATTCTGCATTTAAAGCCGTGTATCGTGTGAAACACCACATCTAATGATTAAAATTAACATGCCGCTCCCCCAGAGCTCCAAAGGTTTAAGCTGCAGAAATAACATAGTCACAGCGTGTTGATCGAGCACTGGGCGAACTGCGGGTTTGTTCCCAACGCTTACTTCGAGCGCTCATTCAGCGCAGGACAGGGCGCTGCCCGCGACTGCCCTTCGCCCTCAGCGGACAGCCATGTGATACAAAGCAAACGTATTTGGCATTGATATAACGTTGTTCTAGCGCGCCCTACGTGTTGCTGGCGGTCTTCTGGCGTGTTCATTTATGCGTTCATATGCGTTAAATATTTTAAACACACCCAACTTCCTTTGGCGATTACAGGGCTCACGAAGATATGCGTAGCGTTAGTGCAGCGCCCTCCACGAACCTGTAACGAGTGCTGACGCACGGCCGACGCACGACAGACACTCTGGCCAAAAATAATTAACTTTCAGTGCGTGGGTCGTGCGTCGACTATGTGTGACTGAGCCTTACGTTCAGAAAAAACTCAAAAATGCCGGTGTCAAGCCAAATCTAATGATCACGCGAAATCTAATGATCTTCCGGTCTCGGAGCAGATCTCGCGGTATTTCGTCAGAGGTTATAAGTACTGTATCACATATAGAATGCATAAGCTTTAAATAATATTCATTTAATAAATGGAGACAGCCAGCTAACTATACATGTATTCTGGCGAAATTAGATGAACGCTGACCAGCGCTATACATAGTTGGCTGACTGGCGAAATTTGATGACCAATGACCAGCACTACGCATATAGTTAGCTGACTGGCATAATTAGATGACCACTGACCAGCGCTGTACATATGGCTAGTTGACTGGCGAAATTAGATGACCAATGACCACCGTTATACACATAGTTAGCTGACTGGCGAAATTAGATGACCACTGACCAGCGCTATGCATACAGTTAGTCGACTGGCGAAATTAGATGACCACTGGCCAGCGCTATATGCACAGCTAGCTGACTGGCAAAATTAGATGACCACTGACCAGCGCTATGCATATGGTTACTACCCGGTATGACTGGGCCGCCTAACTCATTTACTGCGCGAGGCCCAGTCACACTGACCGCCATTTTGTTTCCACAGCCAGCTGTGTAAAAACGACACTCGCGCCGCCTACCAAAAAACTCGTATGGCAAGGAATTGAGCCGAATATTTCAAGTGCCTATGAAAACTAGGCCATTTCAGCAGGCGTAAACTTTTGATCGTATTAGAACTATTACATTTAAAAATGGAGGTCACTGTGTCAGAGCCTTGCGATGTCATCAGGGCATATAGTTACCTGGCTGGCGAAATTAGATGACCACTGACCAGCGTCATGGATACGGTTAGCTGACTGGCGAAATTAGATGACCACTGGCCAGCGCCATGCATATGGTTAGCTGACTGGCGAAAGTAGATGACCACTGGCCAGCGCTATACATATCTAACTGACTGGCAAAATTAGATGATCACTGACCAGCACCATGCATATAGTTAGCCGACTGCCGAAATTAGATGAACACTGCCCAGTGCTATACATAGCTACCTGATTGGCAAAATTTGACGAATTATGAAATATAGTTGTGTCCTGTTCTTTGGAATTAGCCTATGTTGCAATGCATACAATTCCCGTAGTTCTATTGATTATATAAATATACATTTAATCTGAGGCAATAATAATATGAGTGACATATTACAATCATTATGCAAGATGTACAACTTGGGATTCAAAGGGTTATTACATATATTAATGAACCTCGTATTCAAATAAAAATGTATTCTTGTTTCACATAACATCTTCTACACTTGTAAGATAAATAGTGTTTAATCCTTGGTATCGACTAGTCATATACTACGGTGTCCAAAGACCCAAATTCTACATTTCCATACAAATACTAATAATAATCATGAATTTATATTATTTTACATAATAAATAGTATAGGCTACTGTTTGAGCCATAAGTATAAGAGGAAACGTAAACTTGCATTTAAATATATTGTGTAGATTCATAATATCTTCATATCTCCACTATTAAATTCACCGCATGTCGCATATATAAGTGACATGCGTGGTGGGCGACATGCAAATGGAACCCATTTGATAGAAATTATTTGAACTGTTTTTACTATGTATTTTGTTGAGGATAGACATTTTAAGATTAGATAATTGCAGATGTGAAATGCCATTGCAAAGGGTTTGTTTATTGCACTCAAGAGAAGGGTCGCAATCTATACAGATATAGTTTCATTTCTGATAGCAATGTATGGTAAATATATATTTCATTGACTTCCATTAATTACCATCGCAACCAATACATGCTAACTTAAGAAAACATTGTTTGACAGCGTTAAAACGACTGATGGAATTATATATTAATCCATGCACAAAGTTGTGATATTGCTTTCTAGTTAATGAGCTATATATTATATATTTATCTCCAATCAGTTAGATTAGGCACTCTCTCAAGCTTTATTTGTATACTTGTTTGCGCCAGTGGCGGGCGGATAAAATCAAGTCATGAGGAATTAGCAAACACATAGACAGGTTTATACAAGAAATATATACAGAGTTTTCGTAAAATGAAAGCTCTTTTTATCGGACACAAAATAGATTATTAATCTTAGGCGAATCCCAAGCTATGTAATTCGTGGTTTGTTCGGATCTCGATTTGTTTGTAACAGTCTCTTTTAGCAATGAAATCTTGAGGGTGGTCCAAGCCAAAAATTAATCCGAAAGAAATATAAATTTATATAGCAGATTCTATGTCCATCAAGAAAATTTTGTATTTCAAATACGTTTCAATAGTTCTTTTAAATGTTAGATATAGTTTCGCATTGTTTTTGAATATGTTCAACCATGTGTCAGTGGTTTTTTAGATTGACTTCGATTGATCATCGCCGACATCGGTCCAGTCACATGGTCAACTTCAAAAATTCTTATATTATCGCTCACGTTGAATTAGTGTTTTTGTTAACTATTAATTATAGTATTATCCGTACGCGCTGTTAATTAAATGTCAAAGTTACGGGAGTCTAGATATAGTCTAACTGTTACTCCTAACTGTTAGCATACTCTATAGACTATACTCTATTATTGCCATCATAGGCTCCTGGCCTAGCCGCAGTAGGCCAGGGCTAGGACTAGACTTTGGTCTAATTAATTTAAAGTCTAATAGTCTAATTCTAGACATTGCACATTTCATTTTCATGAAAAAAAAATAAAAATAGGAGTTTAAGCGCTAGTGTTAACTTTAAATTAAGTTAAAAGCACAATGACCATATGATTTTGATTTAATTTAAATCAATGAGAGTGGTGATAGTTGTTTCTGAAATTTGATTTAAAATAACAAGAATCGATGAACTTATTGAGGCGATAACCAATTGCACATTTAAAAATTTTAGTCGTCTATACTTTATTTTTATATGACTATATGATTCTATAAAGGAAATTTATGTTACAAAAATTTTTAATAGTTTGTGTATATATTTGATAATAGCTTTGCGTGGTTATTATTGAATCTGTCTGACCAATTATTTGGGTTATGACCCTTATCTTTGTCACATTGACATTGTTGGCTCTTCATGTGGTCTAGTCAGTCTCAAAACTTTACATTATCGTTCACTCATTCTTCGTTTCAATCGTAAATTTCCGTTGTTATTAAATTATCAAATTTAACAAATTGAGCATCAAACAAGAACTCTTATAACTGCAGAGTAACACTGGTCGGTTCCTCATTTATCAAACATTTGCGGAATGACATAACGAAAAAATCATTTGCATTTTTGCATCCAAATTTGGATAACTTTTAATATGTCAAGGGGGATGGAAAATGTTTCATCTTTGTCACATAAAAATTTTGGTTTCATTCAGTTGAAAAAGTACTATGTTAACTTGTTGTGACTCGCTGAGTAAACATTTGAGATAGCGTTCACTTTAATACAATAGGCAATATTAATTTTATAAATCAACGATAATTGTGTCGGAGAATTTGTTTAACAAAGATTAACTCTTGAGGCGATAACCACTTTGGCTGCTTTTATGCATTTATGCTAGTTTGTGGTTGACTCACTGATTCCTTTCAGGAACTGTTTTTCCTGTGGGCCATTCTCTGGCATTGCCACTGCGGCCTTATGGGGTTTCAGATAGGTCTTGTTGTCAGGAACATATGTTTTTGGCCTTTTTCCTCGTGGTTGGGAGTTTCATCTTTGTTACTTAAATTTTTTGGGTACATTTTATCGTGTGATTTGCTTGGTCAACTTTTTAAATTATCTTGTTAAGAAGATTGATTCTTGTTGTGATTCGCTGAGTAAACATTTGTGATGACGCGCACTTTAATGCAATGGACAATATTAATTTTATAAATCAATGATAATTGTCTCAGAGAATTTGTTTAACAAAGATTGATTAACTCTGGAGGCGATAACCACTTTGGCTGCTTTTATGCATTTATGCCAATTTGTGGTTGACTCACTGATTCCTTTCAGGAACTGTTTTTCCTGTGGGCCATTCTTTGGCATTGCCACTGCGGCCTCATTTTTTGGAGTTTCATCTTTGTTACTTAAATTTTTTGGGTACATTTTATCGTGTGATTTGAAGGGCAAAAATTTACTAATAATATAAATAAATAAGAGGAGCAATTGTTGTTTCTAGGATTTGATTTAGCAAGAATTGATAAACTCTGGAGCCGATAATCACATTGGCTGATGCCAATTTGTGGTGGACCCACTGATTCCTGTCAGGATTTGTTTCCTGTGGGCTATTTTCTGGCCTCGCCAGTACAGCTTTCGGTTTCAGATAGGTCTTTGTCAAAACTATGTTTTTGGCACCTTTCCTCTTTGATTGGAGTTTTCTTTTTTTGTTACTTTTAGTCAATGAAGCATACATACCAGCCACTCTTAATCACAAATTAAAATATACAATATTAGTGCTCATAAGGATATTTAAAAATAATTCATGTTAGGAAGTTAAGATTTAACGTTCTCATTAGTAATAATTTAAATTAATGAGAAGAGATAAAGTTGATAATCTCTTGATTTCATTTTATATAATTAATGCAATTATGCCAATTTGTGATGACTCTGGAATAATCCCAGGGGCTGGTTTTCCTGTAGGCCATTCTCTGGCTTTGCCAAAGTGGCCTTAGGTTTCAAGTGGATCCTACGAAATTATGTTTTGGTTCACCTTTTTCTTTCTAAGTTTTCTTCTTTGTTGTTTGTTTTGTAAAGCTTAGTGATCCAGCTGCTTTGAAATTAAATAATAATAACAGAAAAAAAAAAAAAAAAAAAAAAATGGCCACAAGAATTAAATCTATCATCATTCTTACTTAGATATATATATATATAATAAATAATTTGTAAATTAAAAAAAATAAAATAATTCGGAAGAGTATCCAAGTGTAGGAGTGTAAGGTAAAAACAATATAATTAATCAATTAAACTACTGCAAGTGACCGTACTATACCGCCAGCATGCAGGTACCTGCAGAATGAAGTACTGACTAGGACAGAATGGATACTGGCCAGCATCAGCGACGCTGGCCCAACATTTAACAGACATTGGGTCGGTGTCGGCTTGTAATCGCGGCCAGCAGTAAGCTGCAAACAATACCAGACCACTAATCTGCTACTCCTAGCAAACACAAAACATTTGTATAACATTTGTATAACGTCGGCACAACTTCTTCGACGTTGGTCCAACATTGTACAAATGTGTTCTGCCTACTGGGTTGAACGCAGCCCAGCCAACACGAGGCGTTGAAAAAGTGCTGGTTTGATGCTGGGCCATCGTCATAGATAGTGGGCCAGCATTGGACCAGCATGGGTCAACGTCGTGTTTGCTGGGAGTCTTGACAAGTGTTTCGCACCAAAACGGAATAAATTCCGCTTAATACATCATCTCTACTGTCCACAGGAGCCATTTAATAACATTAATTACAAAAACCATTGACACTACATCTATTAGCTATCAACCTTTATGGTTATGCTGCTGGAGGGGAAAAAACAAAAAAACTAGACCCTTCTAGTTTTATATATGTTTATCACGTATCACAGTGGTGGCATATGCAGATACTGTGATCTGGTCATCAATTGTCATTCTCGTGGACAATAAATGAATTTAACATTACTCTGTGTATCTGGTGGACGCTACGTGTCTGCAGAGAAATGTAAGTTCGTTTTATATATGTTCACACCTACTAGGATCACATCGGTTGCATAGGTCTATATATTGATAGTTTTGATCGTTAAGCTATGTATCTGTCTGTCCCGTGGACATGAAATGAATTCAAAATAACTCTGTCTTCATGGTGGACACTATGTGGCTGCATGGTTTGTAAGGTTTCCTTTATATATGTTTATCACTCTACAAAGGGCATAAGTCATAGGAATAGATACTGTGATCTGGTCGTTATTTGTCTTTCTCGTGGACATTGAATAAATTTAACATTACTTTGTCTATCTGGTCGAGGCTACATGTCTGCGGAGAAATATAAGTTAGCTTTATAAGTGTGTATCATTCTACTAGGATCACAGTGGCGGCAGAAGTCTAAATATGTGATTCTGGTCGCTAAGGTGGGTATTTGTTTTTCGCGTGGACATTAAATGAATTCAAAAGTACAATGTCTATCTGGTGAACGCTCCGTGGCGGGGGAGAAATATAAGTTGATTTTACATATGCTTACCTCTCTAGGGTCACACTGGCTGCATACGTCTATATATTGTGTTTTGATCGTTAAGCTAGGTAGTTGTCTTTCTCGTGGATATTAAATGAATAATTTAAAATTGTACTGTCTATGTGGTGGACGCTACGTAGCTGCAAATTATATAGGTTCCTTTTATATTTTTTATATTTTATTTAAAACCCCAAAAATATAACATTAAAATCAGCATCAATTACAAGCCAGCTGCCAGCCAGCCGCCAGGCAGCCGTCAGCCAGCCGCCAGCCAGCCAGCTTGATCTGTAAAGCAAAAAGGTAGTAATTGCTTAATCGAAAAGTAAGCCTTAATTACCTAATTTCTGACTTTGTAAAGCAAAAAGACTGTAATTGCTTTATTGAAAAGTAAGCCTTGACTAACCTCTGGCTTTGTAGAACAGTGCTTTGAATAATTTCAACAATAAAAGTGATTATTTGTTAGCTTTTTTATCATTAAGCATTTTTCATTTAAAACTCCAAAATCTAGCATTAAAATCGTCATCCTCTACAAACCAGCCAGCCAGCCAGCCAGCTTGATTTGTCAAGCAAAAAGGCAGTAAATGCTTCATTGAAAAGTAAACCTTAACTAACTTCTGGCTTTGGAATGGAAAAAAGCAGTAATTTTTGCTTAATCGAAAAGTAAGTCTTGATTAACCTCTGGCTTTGCAGAACAGTGCTTTGAATAATTCTAACAGCAAAAATGATTATTTGTTAGCTTTTTTATCATGAAGCATTTTTCATTTAAAATTTAGCATTAAAATCAGCATCGACTACAAGCCAGCCAGCCGCCAGCAAGTCGCCAGCCAGCTGCCAGCCAGCCGCCAGCCAGCCACCAGCCAACCGCCAGGCAGCCGTCAGCAAACCACCAGCCAGCCAGCTTGATCTGTAAATAAAAAAAGCAGCAATTGCTTAAGGGAAAAGTGAGTCTTAATTAACTAATTTCTGACTTGTAAAGCTGTAATTGCTTTATTTAAAAGTAAGCCTTGACTAACCTCTGGCTTTGTAGAACATTGTTTTGAATAATTTCAACAACAAAAGTGATTATTTGTTAGCTTTTTTATCATTGAGCATTTTTCATATAAAACTCCAAAATTTAGCATTAAAATCGTCATCCACTACAAACCAACCAGCCGCCAACCAGCCAGCAAGACGCCTGCCAGACAACAGCCAGCCAGCCAGCTTTATTTGTCAAGCAAAAAGGCAGTAATTGCCTGATCGAAAAGTAAACCTTAACTAACTTCTGACTTTGGAAAGGAAAAAAAACAGTAATTATTGCTTAATCGAAAATTAAGCCTTAATTAACATCTGGCTTTGTAGAACAGTGCTTTGAATAATTCTAAAAGCAAAAATGATTATTTGTTAGCTTTTTTATCATAAAGCATTTTTCATTTAAAACTACAAAATTTAGCATTAAATTCGGCATTCACTACAAGCTAGCTAGCCGCAAGCCAGCCGCAGCCAGCCGCTAGCCAGCCACCAGCCAGCCGCCAGCCGCCAGCCAACCGCCAGCCAGCCAGTTTGATTTGTAAAGCAAAAAGGCAGTAATTGCTCAATCGAAAAATAAGCTTTTATTAACAAACTTTTGCTTTGTAAACCAAAAAGGCAGTAATTATTGCTTCAGCGAAAAGAAAGCCTTAACTAACTTCTCGCTTTGTAGAACAATGCTTCGAATATTTCCACCAACAAAAGCGATTATTTTTTAGCTTTTTTATCATCAAGCATTTTTTTTTAAACACCAAAATTTAACATTAAAAACAGCTTCGACTACAAGCCATCCAGCTGCCAGCAAGTCGCCAGCCAGCTGCCAGCCAGCCGCCAGCCAGCCGCTAGCCAGCCGCCAGCCAGCCGCCAGCCAACCGCCAGCCAGCCAGCCAGCTTGATTTGTACAGCGAAAAGGCAGTAATTGCATAATCGAAAAATAAGCCTTAATTCTGGTTTTGTAAAGCAAAAAGGCAGTAATTATTGCGTAATCGAAAAGTAAGACTTAATTAACATCTCGCTTTGTAGAACAGTGCTTTGAATAATTATAACAGCAAAAATGATTATTTGTTAGCTTTTTTATCATAAAACATTTTTCATTTAAAGCTACAAAATTTAGCATTAAATTCGGCGTTCACTACAAGCTAGCTAGCCGCAAGCCAGCCGCAGCCAGCCGCTGGCCAGCCGCCAGCCAACCGCCAGCCAGCCAGTTTGATTTGTAAAGCAAAAAGGCAGTAATTGCTTAAATCGAAAAATAAGCCTTAATTAACTAACTTCTGGCTTTGTAAACCAAAAAGGCAGTAATTATTGCTTCATCGAAAAGAAAGCCTTAGCTAACTTCTGGCTTTGTAGAACAATGCTTCGAATATTTCCAACAACAAAAGCGATTATTTGTTAGCTTTTTTATCATCAAGCTTTTTTTTTAAACTCCAAAATTTAACAATAAAATCAGCATCGACAACAAGCCAGCCAGCTGCCAGCAAGTCGCCAGCCAGCTGCCAGCCAGCCGCCAGCCAGCCACCAGCCAGCCGACAGGCAGCCGTCAGCCAACCACCAGCCAGCCAGCTTGATCTGTGAATCAAAAAAGCAGCAATTACTTAATCGAAAAGTAAGCCTTAATTAACTAACTTTTGGCTTTGTAAAGCAAAAAGGCTGTAATTGCTTTATTGAAATGAAAGCCTTGACTAACCTCTGGGTTTGTAGAACAGTGCTTTGAATAATTCCAACAACAAGTGTGATTATTTATTAGCTTTTTGTCATCAAGCATTTGTTATTTAAAACCCCAAAATATAACATTAAAATCAGCATCCACTACAAGCCAGCCAGCCGCCAGCCAGTCGCCAGCCAGCTGCCAGCCAGCCGCCAGGCAGCCGTCAGCCAACCGCCAGCCAGCCAGCTTGATCTGTAAAGCAAAAAGGTAGTAATTGCTTAATCGAAAAGTAAGTCTTAATTAACAAATTTCTGACTTTGTAGAGCAAAAAGGCTGTAATTGCTTTATTGAAAAGTAAGCTTTGACTAACCTCTTAGTGCAGTAAAAGTAGTGGTTTAACCTGGAATAAATTGTTAACAGAGGTATTTTTGGTGTTTATGTCTCAGAGGGGCCTGCTGAACAAATTCTGAGCAGCAAAATACTATAACTTTTGAAATTATTAACTTAGAAAGTTAATTTTTGTGTCTACACCCATGTTTTCTACCCCGTAGAATTTGAATAAGTCGGTACTGAATACCCCAGACCTTTCTAATTACCATGATTTAGCATAACTTTCTATAATTAATCATAACATTGCTAAAATTTTTTATAATATATTAAATATTTCACTTCAAATGTTGATTTTGTTGTCTGTACCGATATTTCTCACCTGCTTGAATTCTGTAAAAATATTTGAATGCCCTGGAGGCTTCTGATTAGCATAAATAAGCATTTTTATTATATGCTAATTAGCATAATTACCCTAATTTGCACTATTAATTGGGAAAAACTTGAAAATGCTATAACTTTTCAAATAATTTTAACCTTAGAAAGCTAATTTTTGTGTCTACATCAATGTTTTCCCCCCCGTAGAATTTGAATAAGTCGGTATTGAATACTCCAGACTTTCCTAATTAGCATACATTTGCATAAATTTGCATAATTATTCATGAAATTGCTAAAAAATCGATAATTTATCAAACGGTTCACTTCAAATATTTATTTATGTCTGCACCTATATTTCTCACCCGCTTAAATTCTGTAAAAAGTTTTTTTTAAATACATTGGAACCTTCTAATTAGCATTATGATCATATGTTAATTAGCAGAATCAGCCTAATTTGCATAAATTATTAGGAAACATTTGAAAATGCTATAACTTTTGAAATAATTAACTTAGAAAGGTGATTTTTGTGTCTGCACTCATGTTTTCTACCTCGTAGAATTCGAATAAGTCGATATTGAATACAACAGACCTTTCAAATTAGCATAAATTTGCATACATTTTCATAATTAATCATGAAATTGCTAAAAAAATATAATTTATTAAATATTTCACTTTGATTGTTGATTTTGTTGTCTGGGCCGATATTTATCCAATAAAAACATTTTTAATACCCTGGAGCCGTCTTATTAGCATAAATCAGCATTTTTATCATAGGCTAATTAGCATAATTACCCTAAATTAATTGGAAAAAACTTGAAAATGCTATAACATGTTTTCCACCCCGTAGCATTCGAATACGTCGGTATTGAATACTCCAGACCTTTATAATTAGCATAAATTACCATAAATATTGCATAATTAATCATGAAATTGCTAAAAATTCTATAATTTATCAAATAGTTTACTTCATTTGTTCCACCTTCACTTAGAATGGTTCATAAGCTCCATCCCGCTAAGTTCGTTTAAGTTAATGGTGAACTTCCCAAGGAATTTTAACCTTATATGGCTCCTGCTGAGCAAATTCTGAGCAGTGGGTTCATAATTCGCCTAATTTGTGTAATAATTAGGAAAAAACTTGAAAGTGCTGTAACATTAGAAATTCTGAGCAGCATGTTCCTTGTATCAATCTGATATGCCAATTAGCAAAATGTGTCTAATTTGCATAATTAATTAAGAGCAACTTGAAAAAGCTCAAACTTTGCTAATTTAATTAAGTTGTCCAGCCCGTATAATTCAATCAAGTTGATATTAAAAACCCCAAATCTTTCTAATTAGCATTCATGTGCATAATTAATCAAGACATTGTTAAAAATTATATATTATTTTAAATAAATTCACTTTAAAAAAACTTTAGAGTGAGACATGTGGCAATGTTTGGAGCGTGGCGCTCTCCAGATGTCGCTGCCTACTGTGCGGTTTCGAATCCCGCTTGGTGCAGGATTTTCAGAGAAATATCATGTTTCTTCCCTCTCAATCTTGGGACATTGGTAAGATGGTGTGTCCTTGGGCAAGACACTTCACCCTCAAATGCTTCACTTGACTCAGGTGAAAATGAGTACCTTGTAGGACAGAGATGGCGATGTGTACGATAAGTTCAATGCGCCGAAACGGCTGCAGGACTGTATGCTCCCCGGGGAGTTGAAATGACACTGGAATTAACAGGTCCAGTGACCAGGGGGTAAAATGTAAAGTCCGATGATAGGTCTTCAGACTTGATATCAGACTATAAAAAAAAACTGCACCTAAATGTTGATTTTGATGTCTTGACCTTATCATATATTTATCACATTTATGCACCAGGGTCTTCTGAACCATAAAAACCCGAAATACCTCTGTTAACAATTTATTCCAGGTTGAGATAATTTTGAAGCTAGATTTCCTGGACTATCTGGCTTTGTAGAACATTGCTTTGAATAATTTCAACAACAAAAGTGATTATTTGTTAGCTTTTTTATCATTAAACATTTTTCATTTAAAACTCCAAAATTTAGCATTAAAATCGTCATCCACTACAAACCAACAAGCCGCCAACCAGCCAGCAAGACGCCTGCCAGACGCCAGCCAGCCAGCCAGCTTGATTTGTCAAGCAAAAAGGCAGTAATTGCCTAAGCGAAAAGTAAACCTTAATTAACTTCTGGCTTTGTAAAGCAAAAAGGCAGTAATTATTGTTTAATCGAAAAGTAAGCCTTAATTAAACTCTGACTTTGTAGAACAGTTCTTTGAATAATTCTAACAGCAAAAATGATTATTTGTTAGCTTTTTTATCATAAAGCATTTTTCATTTAAAACTACAAAATTTAGCATTAAAATCGGCATTCACCACAAGCTAGCTAGCCGCCAGCCAGCCGCAGCCAGCCGTTAGCAAGCCGCCAGCCAGCCGCCAGCCAGCCGCCAGCCAGCCGCCAGCCAGCTAGTTTGACTTGTAAAGCAAAAAGTCAGTAATTGCTTCATCGAAAAGAAAGCCTTAACTAACTTCTGGCTTTGTAGAACAATGCTTTGAATATTTCCAACAACAAAAGCGATTATTTGTTAGCTTTTTTATTATCAAGCATTTTTTCTTAAACTCCAAAATTAAACATTAAAATCAGCATGTACTACAAGCCAGCCAGCCGCCAGCAAGTCGCCAGCCAGCTGCCAGCCAGCCGCCAGCCAGCCGCTAGCCAGCCGCCAGCCAGCCGCCAGCCAGCCGCCAGCCAGCCAGCTTGATTTGTACAGCGAAAAGGCAGTAATTGCTTAATCGAAAAGTAAGTCTTAATTAACTAATTTCTGACTTTGTAAAGCAAAAAGGCTGTAATTGCTTTATTGAAAAGTAAGCTTTGACTAACCTCTGGCTTTGAAGAACATTGCTTTGATTAATTTCAACAACAAAAGTGATTATTTGTTAGCTTTTTTATCATTAAACATTTTTCATTTAAAACTCCAAAATTTAGCATTAAAATCGTCATCCACTACAAACCAACCAGCCGCCAACCAGCCAGCAAGACGCCTGCCAGACGCCAGCCAGCCAGCCAGCTTGATTTGTCAAGCAAAAAGACTGTAATTGCCTAATCGAAAAGTAAACCTTAACTAACTTCTGGCTTTGTAAAGCAAAAAGGCAGTAATTATTGCTTAATCGAAAAGTAAGCCTTAACTAACCTCTGGCTTTGTAGAACAGTGCTTTGACTAATTCTAACAGCAAAAATGATTATTTGTTAGCTTTTTTATCATAAAGCATTTTTCATTTAAAACTACAGAATTTAGCATTAAATTCGGCATTCACTACAAGCTAGCTAGCCGCAAGCCAGCCGCAAGCCAGCCGCTAGCCAGCCGCCAGCCAGCCGCCAGCCAACCGCCAGCCAGCCAGTTTGATTTGTAAAGCATAAAGGCAGTAATTGCTTAATCGAAAAATAAGCCTTAATTAACTAACTTCTGGCTTTGTAAACCAAAAGGGCGGTAATTATTGCTTCATCGAAAAGTAAGCCTTGACTAACCTCTGGCTTTGTAGAACAATGCTTCAAATATTTCCAACAACAAAAGCGATTATTTGTTAGATTTTTTATCATCAAGCATTTTCATGGTTCATAAGCCTACAGCCATGTATTCCATCCCGCTAAGTTCGTTTAAGTTAATGGTGAACTTCCCAAGGAATTTTAACCTTATATGGCTCCTGCTGAGCAAATTCTGAGCAGTGGGTTCATAATTCGCCTAATTTGTGTAATAATTAGGAAAAAACTTGAAAGTGCTGTAACATTAGAAATTCTGAGCAGCATGTTCCTTGTATCAATCTGATATGCCAATTAGCAAAATGTGTCTAATTTGCATAATTAATTAAGAGCAACTTGAAAAAGCTCAAACTTTGCTAATTTAATTAAGTTGTCCAGCCCGTATAATTCAATCAAGTTGATATTAAAAACCCCAAATCTTTCTAATTAGCATTCATGTGCATAATTAATCAAGACATTGTTAAAAATTATATATTATTTTAAATAAATTCACTTTAAAAAAACTTTAGAGTGAGACATGTGGCAATGTTTGGAGCGTGGCGCTCTCCAGATGTCGCTGCCTACTGTGCGGTTTCGAATCCCGCTTGGTGCAGGATTTTCAGAGAAATATCATGTTTCTCCCCTCTCAATCTTGGGACATTGGTAAGATGGTGTGTCCTTGGGCAAGACACTTCACCCTCAAATGCTTCACTTGACTCAGGTGAAAATGAGTACCTTGTAGGACAGAGATGGCGATGTGTACGATAAGTTCAATGCGCCGAAACGGCTGCAGGACTGTATGCTCCCCGGGGAGTTGAAATGACACTGGAATTAACAGGTCCAGTGACCAGGGGGTAAAATGTAAAGTCCGATGATAGGTCTTCAGACTTGATATCAGACTATAAAAAAAAACTGCACCTAAATGTTGATTTTGATGTCTTGACCTTATCATATATTTATCACATTTATGCACCAGGGTCTTCTGAACCATAAAAACCCGAAATACCTCTGTTAACAATTTATTCCAGGTTGAGATAATTTTGAAGCTAGATTTCCTGGACTATCTGGCTTTGTAGAACATTGCTTTGAATAATTTCAACAACAAAAGTGATTATTTGTTAGCTTTTTTATCATTAAACATTTTTCATTTAAAACTCCAAAATTTAGCATTAAAATCGTCATCCACTACAAACCAACAAGCCGCCAACCAGCCAGCAAGACGCCTGCCAGACGCCAGCCAGCCAGCCAGCTTGATTTGTCAAGCAAAAAGGCAGTAATTGCCTAAGCGAAAAGTAAACCTTAATTAACTTCTGGCTTTGTAAAGCAAAAAGGCAGTAATTATTGTTTAATCGAAAAGTAAGCCTTAATTAAACTCTGACTTTGTAGAACAGTTCTTTGAATAATTCTAACAGCAAAAATGATTATTTGTTAGCTTTTTTATCATAAAGCATTTTTCATTTAAAACTACAAAATTTAGCATTAAAATCGGCATTCACCACAAGCTAGCTAGCCGCCAGCCAGCCGCAGCCAGCCGTTAGCAAGCCGCCAGCCAGCCGCCAGCCAGCCGCCAGCCAGCCGCCAGCCAGCCGCCAGCCAGCTAGTTTGACTTGTAAAGCAAAAAGTCAGTAATTGCTTCATCGAAAAGAAAGCCTTAACTAACTTCTGGCTTTGTAGAACAATGCTTTGAATATTTCCAACAACAAAAGCGATTATTTGTTAGCTTTTTTATTATCAAGCATTTTTTCTTAAACTCCAAAATTAAACATTAAAATCAGCATGTACTACAAGCCAGCCAGCCGCCAGCAAGTCGCCAGCCAGCTGCCAGCCAGCCGCCAGCCAGCCGCTAGCCAGCCGCCAGCCAGCCGCCAGCCAGCCGCCAGCCAGCCAGCTTGATTTGTACAGCGAAAAGGCAGTAATTGCTTAATCGAAAAGTAAGTCTTAATTAACTAATTTCTGACTTTGTAAAGCAAAAAGGCTGTAATTGCTTTATTGAAAAGTAAGCTTTGACTAACCTCTGGCTTTGAAGAACATTGCTTTGATTAATTTCAACAACAAAAGTGATTATTTGTTAGCTTTTTTATCATTAAACCTTTTTCATTTAAAACTCCAAAATTTAGCATTAAAATCGTCATCCACTACAAACCAACCAGCCGCCAACCAGCCAGCAAGACGCCTGCCAGACCCCAGCCAGCCAGCCAGCTTGATTTGTCAAGCAAAAAGGCAGTAATTGCCTAATCCAAAAGTAAACCTTAACTAACTTCTGGCTTTGTAAAGCAAAAAGGCAGTAATTATTGCTTAATGGAAATGTAAGCCTTAATAAACCTCTGGCTTTGTAGAACAGTGCTTTGAATAATTCTAAAAGCAAAAATGATTATTTGTTACCTTTTTTATCATAAAGCATTTTTCATTTAAAACTCCAAAATTTAGCATTAAAATCGGCATTCACTACAAGCTAGCAAGCCGCCAGCCAGCCGCAGCCAGCCGCTAACCAGCCGCCAGCCAGCCGCCAGCCAGCCGCCAGCCAACCGCTAGCCAGCCAGTTTGATTTGTAAAGCAAAAAGGCAGTAACTGCTTAATGGAAAAATAAGCCTTGATTAACTAACTTCTGGCTTTGTAAACCAAAAAGGCAGTAATTATTGCTTCATCGAATAGAAAGCCTTAACTAACTTCTGGCTTTGTAGAACAATGCTTTGAATATTTCCAACAACAAAAGCGATTATTTGTTAGCTTTTTTATCATCAAGCATTTTTTTTAACTCCAAAATTTAACATTAAAATCAGCATCGACTACAAGCCAGCCATCGTCAGCAAGTCGCCAGCCATCGTCAGCAAGTCGCCAGCCAGCCGCCAGCTAACCAACAGCCAGCCGCCAGACAGCCGTCAGCCAACCGCCAACCAGCCAGCTTGATCTGTAAATCAAAAAGGCAGCGATTGCTTAATCATAAAGAAAAGCCTTAATTAACTAACTTCTGACTTTGTAAAGCAAAAAGGCTGTAATTGCTTTATTGAAAAGCAAGCCTTGACTAACCTCTGGGTTTGTAGAACAGTGCTCTGAATAATTTCAATAAATCGCATTAAAATCATCTTCCACTACAAGCCAGCCAGCCGCCAGCCAGTCGCCAGCCAGCTGCCAGCCAGCCGCCAGGCAGCCGTCAGCCAACCGCCAGCAAGCCAGCTTGATCTGTCAAGCAAAAAAGGAGTGATTGCTTAAACGAAAAGTAAGTCTTAGTTAACTAATTTCTGACTTTGTAAAGCAAAAAGGCAGTAATTGCTCAATCGAAAATTAAGCCTTAGCTAACTTCTTGCTTTGTAGAGCAAAAAGGGCAGCAATTGCTTAATCGAAAAGTAAGCCTTTACTAACTTCCAGCTTTGTAGAGCAGTGCTTTGAATAATTCCAACAATAAAACTGATTCTTTATGAGCTTTTTTATCATCAAGTATTTTTCTATTTAAAATTTCAAAATTTAACATTAAAATCGTCGTCCACTACAAGACAGGCAGCCGCCAGCCGCCAGCCAGCCGCCATCCAGCCGCCATACAGCCGCCAGATGCCAGCCAGCTAGATGCTAGCCAGCCGCTAGCCACCAGCCAGCCACCAGCCAGCCGCCAGCCATTTGCCAGGCAACCGCAAGACGCCGGCCAGCTATCCAGCCACCTTGATTTGTAAAATAGAAAAGCAGTAATTACTCAATCGAAAAGTAATTGTTAACTAACTTCAGGATTTGTAAGGCAAAAAGGCAGCAATTGTTTAATCGAAAAATAAGCCTCAACTAACTACTGGTTTTGTAGAATAAGGCTTTGAATAATTCCGACAAAAAAAACTATTATTTGTTAGCTTTTTTATCATCAGACATTTTTTTATTTAAAACCTTAAAATTTAACATTAAAATCGGCATCCACTACAAGCCAGTCAGCCGCCAGCCAGCCACCAGCCAGCTGCCAGCCAGCCGCTAGCCAGACGCCAGACAGCCGCCAGCAATCTGCCGGCCAGCCAGCTTGATTTGTAGAGCAAAACGACAGTCATTGCTTAATCGAAAAGTAAGCCTTAACTAAATTCTGGCTTTGTAAAGCAAAAAGGCAGCAATTGCTTCATCGAAAAGTAGCCTTAACTAACTTCTGGCTTTTTAGAACAGTGCTTTGAATAATTCCAACAACAAAAACGATAATTTGTAGATTTTTTTTTATGAAAATTGTTTTCTTAAACCCCAAAATATAACATTAAAATCAGCATCCACTACAAGCCAGCCAGCTGCCAGCCAGTCTCCAGCCAGCTGCCAGCCTGCCGCCAGCCAGCCGCCTAGTAGCCGCCGGCCAACCGCCAGCCAGCCAGCTTGATCTGTAAAGCAAAAAGGGAGTATTTTGAATAATTTCAACACCAAAAGATTATTTTTTAGCTTTTTTATCATAAAGCATTTTTCATTTAAAACTCCAAAATTTAGCATTAAAATCAGCATCCACTACAAGCCAGCCAGCCGCCAGCCAGTTGCAAGCCAGCTGCCAGCCAGCCGACAGCCAGCCGCAAGGCAGCCGTCATCCAACCACCAGCCAGCCAGCTTGAATTGTAAAGCAAAAAGGTAGTAATTGCTTAATTGAAAAGTAAGCCTGAACTAACTTCTGGATGTATAAAGTAAAAAGACAGAGAAGTAAGCTTTAACTAACTTATGGCTTTGTAGAACAGTGCTTTGAATAATTCCAACAACAAAAGCGTTCATTTGTTATATTTTTATTATCAAGCATTTTTATTTAAAACCCCAAAATTTTACATTAAAATAGGCATCCACTACAAGTCAGCCAGCCGTCAGCCAGCCGCCAGCCTGCCGCTAGCTAGCCGCCAGTCAGCTGCCAGCCAGCCCCCGGACGCCAGCCAGCTTGATTTGCAAAGCGAAAAGGCAGTAATTGCTCAATCGAAAAGTAAGCCTTTACTAACTTCTGGTTTGTAATGCAAAAAGGCTGTAATTGCTTAATCGAAAAGTAAGCCTTAACTAACTTCTGGCTTTGTAGAGCAGTGCTTTGAATAATTCCAACAACAAAAGTGATTATTTGTTATATTTTTTATCATAAAGCATTTTTTTATTTAAAACTCCAACATTTAACACTACAAGCCAGGCAGCCTCCAGCCGCTAGCCAGCCACCATCCAGCCGCCATCCAGCCGCCAGCTAGCCGCCAGATGCCAGTCAGCCAGTGGCTAGTCAGACGCTAGCCACCAGCCAGTCGCCAGCCAGCCACCGCCAGCCGCCAGCCAGCCGCAAGACGCCTGCCAGCTATCCAGCCACCTTGATTTGTAAAGCAGAAAGGCAATAATTGCTCAATCGAACAGTGGGTCTTAACTAACTTTTGAATTTGTAAAGCAAAAAGACAGCAATTACTTAATCGAAAAATAAGCCTTAACAAACTCTACTCTTGTAGAAAAAATGCTTAGAATATTTCCAACAACAAAAGCGATTATTTGTTAGCTTTTTTACCATCAAGCATTTTATATTTATAACCCTAAAATTTAACATTAACATCGGCATCCACTGCAAGCCAGCCAGCCGCCAGCCAGCCACCAGCCAGCCGCCAGCTAGCTGCTAGCCAGACGCCAACAAACCGCCAGCCAGCCAGCTATCTAGCCAGCTTGCTTTGTAAAGCGAAAAGGCAGTAATTGCTAAATTGAAAAGTAAGCCTTTATTAACTTCTGGCTTTGTAAAGCAAAAAAACAGTAATTGCTTAACTGAAAAGTAAGCTTTGACTAATTTCTGGCTTTGTAGAGCAGTGCTTTGAATAATTCCAACAACAAAAGTGATTATTTGTTATATTTTTTATCATAAAGCATTTTTTATATAAAAATCCAGAGTTTAACATTTAAATCGTCGTCCACTACAAGCCAGGCAGCCGCCATCCAGCCGCCATCCAGCCGCCATCCCGCCGCCAGCCAGCTGCCAGATGCCAGCCAGTTAGCTGCTAGCCAGCCGCTAGCCAGCTGCAAGCCAGCCGCCAGCCAGCCGCCGCCAGCACCAGCCAACCGCAAGACGCCGACCAGCTATCCAGCCACCTTGATTTCTAAAGCAGAAAGGCAGTAATTGCTCAATCGAAAAGTGGGTCTTAACTAACTTCTGGATTTGTAAACAAAAAGGCAGCAATTGCTTAATCGAAAAATAAGCCTTAACTAACTTCTTGTCATTTAGAATAATGCTTTGAATAATTTTAACTGACCTCTGGCTTTGTAGAACAGTACTTTGAAATATTCCAAAAACGAAAGTGATTATTTGTTAGCTTTTTTATCATAAAGCATTTTTTATTTAAAACCCTAAAATTTAAAATTTAAATCGGCATCCACTACAAGCCAGCCAGCGCCAGCCAGCCACCAGCCAGCCGCCAGGCAGCCGTCAGCCAACCGCCAGCCAGCCAGCCTGATCTGTAAAGCAAAAAGGCAGTAATTGCTTAATCGAAAAGTAAGCCTTAATTAACTAACGTTTGGCTTTGTAAAGCAAAGAGGCTGTAATTGCTGTCAGCCGGTAGCTGCCTGGCTGACAGCTGGCTGGCGTCTGGCTGGCTGGTTTGCGGCTGGCTGGCTTGTGGTGGATGACGATTGTCATGCTAAGTTTTGGAGTTTTAAATGAAAAATGCTTTATGATAAAAAAGCTAGCAAATAATCACTTTTGTTGTTGGAATTATTCAAAGCACTGTTCTACAAAGCTAGAGGTTAGCTAAGGCTTACTTTACAAAAGTCAGAAGTTATTTTGGGCTTCAACTAAAAAATGCTTCATGATAAAAAAGCTAACAAATAATCGCTTTTGTTGTTGGAATTATTCAGAACACTGTTCTACAAAGCCAGAAGTTAGTTTAAGGCTTACTTTTCGATTAGGCAATCACTGCCTTTCTGATTTACAGATCAAGCTGGCTGGATGGCTGACGACTGGCTGGCGGCTAGCTGGCTGCTGACTGGCTTGTAGTGGAAGTCGATTTTAATGTTAAATTTCAGGGTTCTAGCTAAAAATTGCTTGATGATAAAAAAGCTAACAAATAATCTCTTATGTTGTTGGAATTATTCAAAGCACTGCTCTTCAAATTCAGAAGTTTGTTAAGGCTTACTTTTAGATTAGGCAATTACTGCCTTTTTGCTTTACAAACCAGAAGTTAGTTAAGGCTTACTTTTCGATTAAGCAATTACGGCCTTTTTTGCTTTACAAAGCCTGAAGATAGTTAAGGCTTTCTTTTCAATTAAGCAATTACTGCTTTTTTTACATAGCCAGAAGTTAGTTAATGCTCACTTTTTTGTTTAGGCAATTACTGCATTTATGCTTTACAAATCAAGCTGGCTGGCTGGCTGGCTGGCTGGCTGGCTGGCTGGCTGGCTGGCTGGCTGGCTGGCTGGCTGGCTGGCTGGCTGGCTTGCGACTAGCTGACTCGTAGTAGATACCGATTTTAATGGTAAATTTTAGGGTTTTAAATAATAAATGCTTCATGATAAAAAAGCTAACAAATAATCACTTATGTTGTCGGAATTATCAAAGCACTGTACTTTAAAGCCAGAAGTTAGTGAAGGCTTACTTTTCAATTAAGCAATCACTGCCTTTTTGCTTTTCAAATAAAGCTGACTGGATAGCTGGCTGGCGTCTGGCGTCTGGCTGGCTGGCGGCTGCCTGGGGGCTGGCTGGATAGCTGGCGGCTGGATGGCCGCTTGCTGGCGGCTGGGTGGCTTGTAGGGGATGCCAATTTTAAGGTTAAATTTTGGGGTTTAAGTTAAGAATTTTTTGATGATAAAAAAGCTTACAAATAATCGCTTTTGTTGTTGGAATTATTCAAAGCACAATTCTACAAAAACGAGAAGTTAGTTGAGGCATACTTTTCAATTAAGTAATTACTGCCTTTTCGCTTTACAAATCCAGAAGTTCGTTAAGGCTTACTTAAACAATAGTGTGCTAAGTGACATTTTTGGCCCTTAGAATAATAACCAGCTAAGTCAACTATAATATGTATAAAATCTGAATTTATTCCAAATTCAGATTAAAACAACAGATCAAGTCGACTTAGCGCATTGTTATTCTCATGAAAGGGAGCACATATCAGCATACTATCTGTCCAACACAGGACCAATTCGACTTGACACATTGTTTTTCTGGTGCTATATGCCTATGGGCTCACTCTTCAAGTGCACTTAGCGCATTGTTATTCTGAGACTTGTGGAGACAACACAGGGAAAATGCCTCGACTAAGTTTATTGTTAATCTAGGAACAATCTCTGAATATTCTGTGTTCCTGAAGCAACAAGTCAACTTGATGTCTTGTTGGTCCCAATTTTGCTTCTGTAAATCGTTTGGGAGTTAAAAAAATACTCTGATAACTTCACTTGATCTACTGTCAAATTATAATCGCTGTTTGTCTCGTCATTATAAGTCCAAGTCCACATGCTCATAAGTGGATTTAGCAGACTGTAGCTCTAAGCAAACACAATTTCGCTGCCAAGTCGACTTGACCCACTATCGTTTTAAACCATCGATTTTTTGTTTAAGCAATTACTGCCTTTCGCTTCAAAAATCAAGCTGGCTGGCTGGCTGGCGGCTGGTTGGCTGATGGCTGGCTGGCGTCTAGCTGGTTTCTGGCTTGCTGGCTGGCTGCGGCTGGCGGTTGGCTCGCCGCTGACTGCCAGCTATCTGGCTGCAGGCTGGCTGGAGGCTGGCTGGCGGCTGGCTGGCTTGTAGTGGACGACGATTCTAATGTTAAATTTTGAGGTTTTAAATAAAAAATGCATGATGATAAAAAAACTAACAAATAACTTTTGTTGTTTGAATTATTCAAAGCACTGCTCTACAAATTCAGAAGTTCGTTAAGGCTTACTTTTCGATTAAGCAATTACTGCCTTGATGCTTTACATATCAAGCTGGCTGGCAGGCTGGCTGGCGGCTGGCTGGCGGGTGGCTGGCGGCTGGCTGGCTGGCAACTGGCTGCCGGTTGGCGCACAGATGGCTGGTGGCTGCCTGTCGGCTGGTTGGCGGCTGCTGGCGACTGGCTGGCTGGCTGGCTTATAATGGATGACGATTTTAAATTTTGGGGTTTTAAATAAAAAAATGCTTAATGATATAAAAGCTAACAAATAATCGCTTTCGTTGATGGAGTTATTCAAAGCACTGTTCTACAAATCCAGAAGCTCTTTAAGGCTTACTTTTTGATTAAGCAATTACCGCCTTTTTTCTTTATAGATCAAGCTGGCCGACTGGTGGCTGGCTGGCGGCTGGCTGGCGGCTAGCTGGCGCCTGGCTTGCGGCTGGCTGGCGGCTGGCTGACTCGTAGAAGATGCCGATTTTAATGTTAAATTTTGGGGTTTCAAATAAAAAACGCTTCATGATAAAAAAGCTAACAAATAATCGTTTTTGTTGTTGGAATTATTCAAAACACTGTTATACAAAGCCAGAAGTTGGTTTAAGGCTTATTGTCCAAGCTAGAGATGACCTAACCTTGTTTTGTGACATATACAATGTTTTTATGATGTTTCGTATAGATTTTTTTGTGCTGAATTTAAATCCGATGAATGCCAGCTTGAAAAATTTGAGCATTTTTGTAGATTCAAGTTCAAAGGTCAATCTCAAGGTCAAATATGATTTTTCAAGAAATAAAGCTAGGAATAAGTGTAATACCTCATTTCTATGTGATTTTGACTGGGCAATCCATTTCTGAAACTATTTTAATTATTTAAGGTCATCTTCAAGGTCAAAGGTCAATTTCAAGTTCAAGTCAGAGAAAAATAACAAATAAAGCTAGGAAAATGTGTAATACCTCTTTTTCATGGGATTTTGAATGGAAAATCAATTTAAAGAATTATTTTGGGGATTTAAGGTCATGTGCAAGGTCAATTTCAACTCAAGGTCATATAAAAGTCAATCCCAAGGTCAAAAATGTGAAAATATGATTTTTAGCAAATACAAATATCAGAAGAAGTGTGGTACGTCGTTTTGATGTCATTTTGACTGAATAATCCATTTCTGTTACTATTTTGACGATAAAGGATAATTTCAAGGTCATTGCGTCAATTCCAAGGTCAGGTAAACAAAAATATGATTTCTAACAAATAAAGCTAGAAACAAGTGTAATACCTCTTTTTTTCGTGTGATTTTGCCTGAAAAAAAATCCTTTTCTGGTAAGATTTTGGTGATTTTAGATGATCCTCTAGGTCAAAAGGTCAATTTCAAGGTTAAATATAATTTTAACATATCTGCTACAAATTGTAGCACGTATAATACATTGTTTTGGTGTGATTTTGACTGGACAATCTAATTCTAGTAGGGTTTTGATGAATCAACATCATCAAATGAAATGATCAGGCGACGAGAAGTCATTAAAGGTAGTGGAGAGCCGTTAAAGAGCGACAGGAAAGCTATACATGTCAATGGAGAGGCGTTAAAAAGCAACATGGCGGCGTTAAAAGGCGCTAAAAGGTGGAGAAAAGGCGTTAAAGGTTGATGGAGATGCATTAAAGGGCGATAGAGGGGTGTTAAATGACAATGGGAAGACGGTAAATGCGATGAGGAGGCACTAAAAGGCGATCATGAAGCGTTAAATGGTGATGGCAAGGCATTAAGGTCGATGGGGAGGAGTTAAAGTGTGATGTATGGTATGCATTTAGGGCGAGGAGAAGGCGGCAAGGGAAACGGAGAGGCTTTAAGTGGCGACGGAGAGGCACTAAGGATGACGGAAGGCGCCGTGTATTCGTAAAATTGCGATAGAAAGGCTTTAAAAATCGATGGTGAGGCGGTGAATATTGATGGAGAGGTGTTAGCCCTTTGGATCTTTACGATGCATCAATGCATCATTTTGCATCTCTGAAAAATCACTTTATTGCATACACCTAGGGGTTTTAGAACGAACATTTTCATAGAACTCTTTTAATAATAACGATATATTTTTCTATATCTGTCACCCACTTCAAGTCATGATTACATGAGATAACTATGACGTTATCAATTAATCTGGTATATGCAAGAGTGCAGCAGCAATTTATTGCGATAGTCAATGGGTTACATGGCGACGGAGAGGTGTTAAAGGGCAATGGAGATGTAGTCAGGGCGTTTAAGGGCAATGAAATGGCCTTCAATTGCATCAAAGAGGCGTTAAACTAAAAGCCCTACGAAAACGAATAAAGGACGACGACAAAAATCGTAAAGTGCGATGGCAGTGTGTTTCCATCACCCTTCAATGCTGCTCCATCGCCCTTTAACGCATTTCCATTGTCCTTTTATTCTTCCTGGTAGCCTTTTAACACCTCTCCATAGCCCCTTAACCCTTAAAGCGCTGAAATAATTTGCAAAAAAACATCGCAACCAATGGCTTCTTTCAATTTGAAATCATAATAAATGTCTTCGTTAGCTCTTTCTGATTCATTTGAATACCTATATTATGGGTCTACGGCCATTAGAAATATTTTCACTTTTACAGTGTGCGGATAGACTTTAATCGTCAGAATCTGACGTCTACAGGCGTCAGATTCTGACGACTAAAGTCTATCCCCGCGCTGTAAGGGTTAATATCCCTCTGCCACCTTATAATACACCCAGTCTCACTTTACCGCCTCTCTGTCGCCCTTTAACGCCTCCTCATTGCCCTTTGATATGCATTCCCATTGCCCGTTAGTGCCTTCTTATTATCCTACACCTTCTCATTACCCTTTAACGCCTCCTCGTCAATATTAAAAGCTTTCCGTCGCTCTCTAATGCCTCTCCGTTGCCCTTTAATGCCTTCTTGTCGCCTTATCTTTTCAGCATGAGCATGTTTAATCATTTAAACCCAAAAGAATTAGATTATCCAATCAAATCACATCTAAGCTAAGTATATTATACGTTCTCCAAAGTTTAGCATATACGCCAAAAATCATATTTGACCTTGAAATTGACCTTTTGACTTTGAGGGTGACCTCAAATGACCAAGATAATGGAAGAAATGGGTTTTTCAGTCGAAATCACACGAAAAAGAGGTATTACACATGTTCCTAGCTGTATTAGTTAAAAATCATATTTTTTTCACTTGATCTTGAAATTGACCTTTTGACCTTGAAGATGACCTTGAAGATGACCTTTAATCATCAAAATAGTGCAAGAAATAGTTTATTTAATCAACATGACACGAAAAAGAGGTCAAAATCACACGAAAAAGACCTAAAAAAACATTTCTTCCTATTTTTCATTCTTAAAATTAATGTTTTTTTACATTTTGACTTTGGAATTGACCTTACGACCTTGAAAATGACATTGAATACCCGAAATAATACTATAAAGGGATTTTCCAGTCAAAATCCCATGAAAAAGAGGTATTACACATGTTCCTAACGTTACTTGTTAAAAATGATATTTTCACTTATTTGACCTTGAAATAGACCTTTTGACCTTGAAGATGACCAACAATAATCAAAATAATTTCAGAAATGGATTGCACAGTCAAAATCACATGAAAATGAGGTATTACACTTGTTCCTAGCTTCATTTCTTGAAAAATCATATTTGACCTTGAAATTGACCTCTGACCTTGAATATACAAAAATGCTCAAACTTTTCAAGCTGGCACTCATCGGATTTGAATTCAGCACAAAAAAACAACAATAAGAAACATCATAAAAACATTGTATATGTAACAAAACAAGGTTAGGTCATTTTTATATAAGCCCTAGCTTGGCCTAGATGTCTTCAGTCTCGAAATTGATTTCCGTTATGATGGCTTGTGGATGCAGTCGCATTGTCCATGTTTTTGTATGGTTGCTTCACTGTTTAGGTCTGCAAGGGCTTGAAGGGTTGAGTGTCCAGCAGCGATAAATTTGCTGGGATTACGTTCTTGACTGGATCCAGTTTATAAAGCTGGATTTTAAGTCTTTTTAATTTGCCTCTCGGGGTCGAATATTCTGAATATTCTGTAAATGCAGAGGCAGGGTTCACTTTGTGATAAGAGCATGAGGATTAGTACACAGTCCTATGGTTTTTGACGTGCTAAATCATATAAGAGGAAAACCCCAATAGATATGTCACTCGGATGTGGTCTAATTCTCATAAACCCAAGATGGGCCATTCTGAGCTGAGCCTGATAGTTTAGGAAAATAGTCTTTATTGTTCAGAGAGTCCAATTATTTACCACCTCATAGACTTGATGTCACTATGGTGCAATATTAGGGAGGGAAGGAGTAAATATATCGGCCTGATTGATGTAATATCATACATTCAATACCCGTGTATGGGGAGGGGGGTGGGTGACAGTGCAAGTACATATACGATTATGATCACTGCTGACTAGCGATTGTTGTGACGTTGTTGTGACGTTGAATCAACGCCAATGACGTTGATTCAACGTCGCAATAACGTCGTGTGCCCAGTGGGTGTGATGTCACGGGGGTAACAGACGACATCGACACCTGATGTTGCTTATGGCAAAGGCGGACGAAATATTTCAGTGTGTATAGTTAACACACACTGGTAATTCAGCTATAATTCATAGTCCTTTTATATTGCTGGCTTTAATTCCCATATTTAGTTTGGAATCTATGACATTCTAATTAATCCACCTTGATAATAAAACCGATGTTTGGAAACCATATTATTACCTTATCATTCAGGATAAGCCTCAAACTATAGCAAAAACAAGAAATGTGTTTCCGCAAAATGGCGGTAACAAAAGCATCCCCTCTGGCATTAGCTTTAGGCCGGTTCCACTATTATGTGTACCATAATGTTAGCTTAATTTATTAGGACTCGGTTAAGAGGACACTGAGAGAAAAGGGTTTGGGTGAGTCGGTAGGTTTACAATGTTACACAATATCAGAAAATAATTAAATTACGAATAAACACAATTACAGCTTCTCGTGCAATTACACTGTAATAATTATCACCTAATAATATTAGGACTTATTACGTAATATTATTACGTAATAAGTTGTAACAATTGTAAAGCTAGAATGTTATCCAAAAAATCTAGTTATAAACACAGATGTGCGCCTGCATCTAGTTGTGACCTCCCGATTAACAACTACACTATATTATACTATACTATGATATACTACGATTACATACATTACATAATGGATCAAATGAGAATGCTAATGAGTCAAGCACGAAAAGTAACGCGCAGGTCACTGTGAAATAAAAATAAAGGGGTGGGAGGGTGGGAAATCTATGGTGTCCGGATAGGGCCATCTCGCCCTTTCGCAGTTTCGTTGTTTCGCACTTTCGTTGTTTCGCACTTTCGTTGTTTCGCACTTTCGTTGTTTCGCATCGCCCTTTCGCTGTTTCGCTTCGCCCTTTCGCTGTTTCGCATCGCCCTTTCGCTGTTTCGCATCGCTCTTTCGCTCTTTCGCAGTTTCATTGTTTCGCAGTTTCGTTGTTTCGCATCGCACTTTCGTTGTTTCGCACTTTCGTTGTTTCGCCGTCTTGCACTTTCGTTGTTTCGCACTTTCGCGGTTTCGCACTTTCGCTGTTTCGCACTTTCGTTGTTTTCGTACTTTCGCAGTTTCATACTTTCGTTGTTTCGCTCTCTCGCAATTTCGCAGTTTCTTTTTTTCGCACTTTCGCACTTTCGCAGTCTCGCACTTTCGTTGTTTTGTACTTTCGCACTTTTGTTGTTTCGCTCTTTCGTTGTTTCGCAGTCTCGCAGTTTCGTTGTTTCGTACTTTCGCTGTTTCGCTCTTTCGTTGTTCCGTAGTCTCGCAGTTTCGTACTTTCGCTGTTTCGCACTTTCGTTGTTTCGCTCTTTCGTTGTTTCGCACTTTCGCAGTTTCGTTGTTTCGTACTTTCGCTGTTTCGCACTTTCGTTGTTTCGCACTTGCGCAGTTTCGCACTTTCTTTGTTTCGCTCTTTCGTTGTTTCGTAGTCTCGCAGTTTCGTTGTTTCGTACTTTCGCACTTTCGCTGTTTCGCTCTTTCGTTGTTTCGCACTTTCGCAGTTTCGTACTTTCGTTGTTTCGTACTTTCGCAGTTTCGCACTTTCTATTCGTACTCTCGTTGTTTTGCAATTGATGGGCGAATTTATGCCGAGCGAAATTCAAAGATTCATAAGCTATAGTTTAAGTGTGAGAGCATCTTAAGGTATATTAAAAGCTCACGTCAGCATGGAAATAATGCAAAGCTAAGGCAAAACGCGTAACAACATTTACAATATAGGTGAAAATGCAGTTTTCACTGACAAGCTAATCTTTCAGCCATTATTTTATGACCATGCACATTTGAGTGATTAGATGTTGAGTAAATAATAACCTAGTTATTTAATTTTGTTAATTTTTCCATTTTTTTTCAAAAGTGGCGAATACAAGCCTAAGGGTCCGTTCACCAATTGCGTAATGCTTAGAGGGGGGTTAAGTGATGAGTTACGGGATTTAGTCAGAATAACGTTAAAAAGTGTTACGAAGAAGAGGTGTCAAAATCGTTACGTAATTGTTGAACGGCCCACAAACACTAGCAGGCAAACTATCGTAAGTAACATGATGCCATTACGTTAGTTTACTTGGAAATAATCATTTAGGCCGTAACTGCGCTGTCATATGTCAAGTGAATTCGTCCTGTGGCGAATTACTCTGTTCTCAGTAATGTTCCTGGCGATATAAATGGGCGGGGGCCCTAGGGTAGCGCTTAGCACCGCTGCCTTTCACCCCGATACCGGGTTTGTTCCCCGGTTCGGTCCCCTGTCTCGGCGGTTTGAAAGAAACAAAAATGTTTCTTCCCCATCCACTCGTAAAAAAAAGTATTTTGGTGAGCCTATGTGACCCGTGCACGGCATCAGACCGCCAAGGCTCGAATTGCGAATCCTGTGTCTGGAGGGCAGTGTCATCTCATTCATCCCACCATCCTCATGAGGTTATCTTG
Organism: Flabesymbios commensalis; assembly: GCA_964017125.1. Classification (NCBI taxonomy): domain Eukaryota; kingdom Metazoa; phylum Annelida; class Polychaeta; order Terebellida; family Flabelligeridae; genus Flabesymbios; species Flabesymbios commensalis. Next base: position 54,422,391 of record OZ024915.1, read on the forward strand.
GCCCAGTTTAGCCTATATGTGCACACAGGTGGCCCAAAATCCCATTCATTTCGTGTTCATTTCCTGACGATATTCCGCAGAGAAATTGAAATTGTGGACAATACTAGGCATTTTGTGACCGATATACGCGGTCTGCGCCCCACTTAAAGGTGTAGTCAACTGTTGAAATTCGCAGGACAAGGGTCCCCCAGAAGGCAATAGTGCCGTGGGTAAGCCAAGGCTCTATTCCATAATAATACTAAATATGCGTTTCATACCCAAAGCCTCATTAAGAGCAAGTTCTCAAATCACAGCAAGTTCATATATACTTGAGCGACATCTATGAGTTAATAATTCAAAACCCTTGTCTTTTGCCCCTACTTGGTCGCCTACTTGCAAACAAACTGACTGTATTACTGCGGGGATTTGGAAACTGCTTGACCCCCAATTTTGTATTGTCACCCAGTAAACACAAAACATTTGTATGACTTTATGCAATGTTGGACCAACGTCGAAGACGTTGGGCCGACATTGCATAAATGTCATAGAAATGTCTTGCGCTTGCTGGGCAGGAGGACTTTCTTTCAAACATTGTACATTTATCTAATGTTGGTTCAATGTTGGGCCAGCGTCGCAGACGTTGGCCTAACATTAAAACATCATTGGATCAATGTCTCGTTTGAGTAGTATCTTGTAATCAGTTCAGTGGCTATATTAATGCCGTCAATCTGTACTCAATAGGCTACTGTTGGCCTACACTTGACCGTCCCAGGCATGCGCGTTTTGAAGCTGAATGATTCTTTAACCCTTCTCGGGGCAGGCGTGAGATTTAGGGCGTAGCGGCGCCACAGCGTATGCTAATAATAATAACGTCTCGCTGGGGCAAGCGACGTCCCTCTCTATTAAACGACAGACGTCATATTATAAGAGTAACAGATAATGTACACAATATATGTTTTCTGCGACAAAACCAGACACCTGTGAACTGATTATCAGACATAGTCGTTACCAGGGCCTGTATTCTCGTTCAAGTGACTTTTACCCGCATCATTCTTAGCCAAAAACACACAACATAGGCCCATAGCTAATTATATATTGACCAACGTTTGAGACGTTCAGATAACATTGAAGCAGCGTTGGACCAATGCACGACAAACGTGATACAAAGAGGCGAGTGGAGCGGAAGGGAGGGGAGGGGAAAAACAACGAAAGTGCGAAACAAGGAAACCGCGAAAGTGCGAAACAACGAAAGTGCATCTGCACCAGTCCAGTCCTAATACACGCAGAGCATGGTTCAAGATTGCGTGCCGCAAATCACATGGCAGTGTGAAGATGCGAAAGTGCGAAACTGCGAAAGTGCGAAACTGCGAAAGTGCGAAACAACAAGAGAGCGAAACAACGAAAGTGCGAAACAACGAAAGTGCGAAACTGCGAAAGTACGAAACAACAAAAGTGCGAAACAACGAAAGAGCGAAACAACGAAAGTGCGAAACCGCGAAAGTGCGAAAGTACGAAACAACGAAACTGCGAGACTGCGAAACAGCGAAAGAGCGAAACTGCGAAAGTACGAAACAACGAAAGTGCGAAACTGCGAAAGTGCGAAACAAAGAAAGAGCGAAACAACGAAAGTGCGAAACAACGAAAGAGCGAAACAACGAAAGTGCGAAAGTGCGAAACAACGAAACTGCGAGACCGCGAAACAACGAAATTGCGAAACAACGAAAGAGCATACGTGCGAAACAACGAAAGAGCGAAACAACGAAAGCGCGAAAGTGCGAAACAACGAGAGTACGAAACTGCGAAAGAGCGATGCGAAACAACGACGCTGGAAACAACGAAACAGCGAAAGAGCGATGCGAAACTGCGAAAGAGCGAAGCGAAACAACGAAATTGCGAAACAACGACTCTGCGAAAAAACGAAAGGGTGATGCGAAACTGCGAAACTACGAAACAACGAAAGGGCGAAACTGCAAAAGGGCAATGCGAAAGAGCGAGATTTTAAAGAGATTTTAATTTTTGAAACAGCGAAACAACGAAAGGGCGAGATGGCCCTATCCGGACACCATAGAAATCTGCTGCTGGGAAATGCAGCGCCGCTGCTCGCTTGAGTAAAACTGCCTGCTATGTACCCTGCACAGGGATGTCATGTATACATGCAGGCCTGAGAAGAGTTGGTGAAAATCCATCCACACCCCAGCCTGTGTCACTAAAATGTATGACTTGGTACTCTGGATGACCCCGCCAACCTGATCCAGGTTCCCCGCACATTTGAAGACATATATACACACCCAGCCTCCCACCCAGGGGGTGGGCCGCGGCGTCTTATAAATTAAAATAGAATTATTCAAAGAATAATTCTTTCATTAATTTATTAAGACTCGGTTAAGAAGACACAGAGAGAAAAGGGTTTGGGTGAATCGGTAGGTTTAATAAATAACATCATCGAGCCAAAACAGTTATATATGCATATATATAATTATACAATGTTACACAATATCAGAAAATAATTAAAATTACGAATAAACACAATTACAGCTTCTTGTGCAATTACACTGTGATAATTATCACCTAATATTACGTAATAAGCTGTAACAATTGTAAAGCTAGAATGTTATCCAAAAAAATATAGTTATAAACACAAATGTGCGCCTGCATCTAGTTGTGATCTCCCCAAACACCCAAACCTTATTAATAATAGTAGCCGTAAACTTGGTGTCTAAATCCGGGTCTAAATATCTTTGGTAGCAGTCGCTACGCCAATCTCCCTGTAGCTTTATTAGTTCAGTGGGCAGGTTACAGGCAAGCGCCAGACTAGCCCCGCCTCTGCAGAAACTATGACCAGCGTATTTAGTGTGGTCAACTCCCAACCCTGTCAGGATCGCCTTTAGGCGAGATATAAACAGCTCATATGATAAGGGTCGGGGCCCCGACGGAGAGGGGTAACACAACAGGGGAGCCTCATCTGAAAAAGCTGTCACAAGTTTATATACCAAGAGGACGGCAGTACAGGGGCAGAAGGGCGATCCAGGTATGTGCGGCACTGGGATAACTGCCTCACGCTCTGCACATTGAATTGTTTTACTATGGCTAATACGCAGTGTGCTCCTCTGGTTAAAAAGGTAATATATCTACGTCTTTACATGAGTCTGATATCTGCCCAGCCTGTACAAGAAAATTAGATTTGCGGAGAAACGAAAAGAATCCCAATAAGCAATCTGCCCAAAAAACAAGATCACTGGATTTTGACAAATTAATACATTTAAAAATACGTCCTAGCAACTCAATGGTCACTGGCAGTTTAGGCTTGTGATTAACACCCAATGAACGTTTACAGCCTTTTAACAGTGATTGTAAATACATCTACAGGATTGGGCAATCCCCCTTCCAGATGAATAATGCGAACAATATTTAAATATTGTTTCATGCTTGCATATGATAACTGTGAAGCTAAAAATACAATATATCTTGCTAAATTCACTTGCGAAATAGGCATTAATTGAATTCCTACAATATTACAAAAACACACATAAGTTTTCATATGAGTGCTGTAAGTTCGGTTTGTGCTCTCTGCAAATGTTTGAGTTTTATAATATGCCATGGCAGCGTCTAACTGAGCGACGATAGGCTCATTATCTACAACAATAACAGTAAGTAAATACGTTAGCAGTCACATGGTTATATAAAGGCACATGCAGTGTAGGTGATATTACGTCTATTTAATTAATCAGCAGGTTATCCAGGAGTCTGTCAAGTTGGCCAGGCTCCAGGAGGCGTGAAGCACTATCTGCTGCAACATTCTGAGTTCCAGAGACGTACCTGCCAGTCAAATGAAAACCATACGAGGCTGAGAGCCAGAAGAGACATCGGAGGGCCTCCATGGCGACGGGGTGCTTTGTGGACCCCTTGTTAATCATAGCTATATATACTGTAGCCTGATTATCACTCATTATGTAAATGCGCTTATAGTCAGGTAGCTTAACAAAAAAAACGATATTTGGCGGGTAAAAGCACCGACTTTTGCATAGCGCTCCCAAAAGACCCATTAATCAACATAAGCCTAGGAGCCCTCCTGAATTTTTAAAAGTGCTGACGTAAAACGTAAAAATCCAAAATGGCCGCCGTTTTGACCAAGGTCAAAGATTAAATTGATCTAATTTTCGATAGAATATAGGCAGATTCATGGTTGTGGTTTCTACCATGGATTTTTCAGATATACCCGACATAATGGTGTTGCAAGAAATATTTCAGACATTGCATTGTGGGTAAAATCCAAGATGGTCTCCATTTCTGCAAGGTTAAGCTTTAAATTGACATGATTCTCGACAGAATGGATGTAAATGGTGTCTACCATGGGATTTTCAGGTATGCTCGACATAGTGGTGTGGTTGGAAAGTACTTTAGCTATTGCATTATGGGTTAAATCTAAGATGGCCGCAAATTCGTGATTTTGGTAACAAACATGTAGGATCTTCATATATAAGCCCCTATGACTGGCAAGCATAATTTTAGACAGTCTATATACTAAGATTGCGGTCATTAGACAAACAAAATGGCCGTCAGTGGGTCATGACAGGGCACAAATTATGTGTCACTTGTCTTTAGGATTCAGAGCTACATACACGTAGCCGTCATTTGAGAGCCGTAATAGAGCCACGAACGAACACAAAATATGTATAACTTTAACAGGAATTGAGATGGATCAATGAGTTTAGCATTGATCATAGAGTTCTCAGGTATGGCTGACATTGTGATAATTTCAAAAATAGGCCACCAGAGATGGGAATAGTCCATATTATAATATGGTGACATCAGATAGACAGACATGTTGGGGACTATTGGTCGTATTTGGCTCTGACGTTTAAGCCTATTCACAGTAGCCGATGAACATGGATTAGACCTATTTTTTTATTTATTGTTAATGCATGTAATAATAATAATAAAATGTCAGGTTTTGTGGTTATTCGAGGTCCTCTTTGTGGGAATTAAAGCCGGTTTTTTAGCGTCAGCTCGGAACTTCAAATACTATCACATTATTTTGTTAAATATTTCAAGACATAAAGAGAGGAATTTAATCACGTTTTCAATGAGAACGACTGTTAATTACATTGACATGCACATATATTTTGAAACATGGAAGTTTTAGATATAAAATGAAATATTGCAGTGTTTTATAACGAGAGAGCTCGTTGCTAGAGACCAAGCTGGTGGTCACCATCAACAGACATGGGGGAATTGTGGCAGCACTAAAGTTTTGTCGTCACAGTCAAGTGGCAGCTTATCTGTCACGAAATTCGTCGATTATCAAATAATTTCAGTGAGATTATGTATGTTCAGTCAATGAATCATTGTGAATAACCAAGAGTTCACCACAGTTTGCAGGTTTTAAATCTATATGTGGCTAAACTATTGAACCGATCGAACAGAAAAGGTAATCCTTGTGCGACACTTTATCAAGTTCCACATGACCTCGCTACCAAACAGTTTGTAAACAAAGAAATGACAACAATGCTTCTAAATGCATATTGAATTTTGGAATAAGCGTTTTCTAGGAATAGACAAATAATTTTCTGCAACGAAACCGAAACTATGTCTAATAGTGAGTATACCTTGCTGTATCAAAAAATGCACAGCATAACATTTATTGTCCTGATGAAATGTGGCAATAATTGTTTCTCACTTCGTATAAAACGTTAGGTCGTTTAATAACTTGATGGATTTTAAACCTTAAAAAAGTAATTCAAAATGTCTTTTCTATAGATTTAACAGTTTGTTCCAGGACCAGTCTGCATGTTGAATTCGATATCTACAACATGTGCAATGCGTTATCCAAACGAGGGGAGCGGTATACTCACCAAAATATTCTCCTGTCACGGCCTCGTGGTACCCAATTTGGCTTCCTACTGGCCACTATATTTACCCCTTTCCATGTATTGCGTTCTTTATGATCACGCTACAATGCCTATAAACATACTATATAGCCACCCAAACCATCCATCTATATCCATTTCAGCAAAAGCTATATAGGCCTACATTTCCTTGAAGTCATGACACAGAAGTGGCCATTAGACCTATGGTTTTAAATATATTGATCATCTCTAAAAAAATATCCGATCATGTCAGGAGGTGTACATGAAAACCCTGTGATAGACTGCAAAATCATCAGTTTATCCTAATTCCGGCACAGGCTATACACATTTCTTGCACGGCCATGTCTCTGTGATAGTTATTTTTCTTGTCTTATAGCCGCCATCTGGGTTTTTACCACATCAACCATCTCTAAGGTTGTTTTAAATGACACGAAAATGATCACATGTCGGGCTACTTATCTGAAACCCATATGGTTGACACTAATATATGTTACTTCCAGTTATAGATATTTCCTACTCTGTCATGAATCTCCTGCTATGTTGTTTAAAATTATTAAAAAAATTGTTTGAAACAAATTGTGTTTGACCGTCACCTTGTCAAATGGCGGCCATCTTGAATTTCCCCCGCAATAAAATGTAAAACTACTCTCTGACCACACAACTAGACCGGCAATACCTGAAAAACCAACGGCATTCATCTAAATCGTGACGCTCCTTCTATTTTGCTTAAAATTATATGAATTTATTGTTTTGACCTTGAACAAATGGCGGCCATCTTGGATTTTACTCACAATGCAATACCTAATATACGCTTCGGCCACACCCCTATGTCAGACATGCTTGAAAACTCTATGGTGAACACCAAAATTATGATTGTGCTTCTATTCTGTCCAAAATAATATCAATTCATTGTTTCACCATGCACAAATGGCGACCATCTTAGATTTTATTCACAATGCAATGTCCAAAGTACTTTCTGACTACATCACTATGTCAGGCATAACTGAAGCCCGTATGCTAGACACAGGAATCAATAATCTGCATCTATTCTGTCGAAAATAATATCATTTTCTTGTTTTATCTTGTACAAATGACGGCCATCTTGAATTTTGTCAATTTCAGGTGTCTTAAGTGGAAATTTTTTTGGGCTCCTAGGCTAACTTTGCTCAGGATAGGCTACTGAGCCATCAAAAAAAATTTGGTGCTTTTATCCGCCCGATATCGCTTTTCCTAAAATTTGATGTTAAGCTACCTGACGCTCCACTTGGGCGCCCACCTTGCCGCCGCCAACACCACTGCCAGCAGTTCTTTATGGTTGATGTGCAGTGAGTCCATTGTTGGCCAGTCCAATGCACAGTTACAGTAAAACCAGTCATTTCCGTAAACGCCGCCGCAACCCGCCATACAGGCATCTGTGTAAACTGTTGTGATTGGTTGCTTGTCCAACACAACTGACGTGCCATTGAATCTAGTCATAAATTCAAGCCAGAATGCTATATCATGACGCATGTCACTTGACAACAGCACTCTATCCATTTTTTGCCTGAGTGTATTAGTGAGGTCTATCACTCTGCGGAGAAATACTCGCCCGCCGTAAATGACCGCTGCCGCCCAGTTCATAACCCCGACTAGGGATTGAAGTTGCCGCTTTGAAGCTCGCCGACGCTTAGAAAATTCCAGCAATTTTTGTCGTATTTCTTCCAACTTAGTAGTGCAAGAGCATTAGGGTTGAACCTGGAATAAAATTGCAGAAAGCTGATTTTTTCAGGAATGATACATGGACATCTCCCCAGACGAATTCCGAAGATGCCCCAAAAATCCCCCTTGTGCATTTTTTTTAATTCAAGATGGCCGCCACCATGTAACGCCATTATCGAAAAAAACAGGGGTATACCAGAATTCCTCACTTTTGCAGTTCGAAAAAAATATTTAGTTGTCTCTACTTATGTTTGAGGACACAAAGAGTTCATCCAGATGATCTGAAATGATATCAGTACTTTTCTCAATACCAAAAATCTAAGATGGCCGCCATATTGATATAGTGAGTATGTTGAGCGATCTCTTAAAAAAAACGAAAATATGAGGTAACTATCTCGTTGTTGAGCCTAAAATGTATTTTTTGTCTAAACCCATGGAGTCTAGCACTTATTTAGATCACCAATATTTTATTATATTGAATTTATCAACATAAATCCCACATACCGGTAGTTTAATGTTATGTAACACCATATAACGTCATTTTTCCAAAAAAAACAGGAATATACCACAATTCCTCACTTTTGCAGTTAAAAAAAAATATTTTGTTGCCTCTACACAAAAAGCTCATCAACAGGATCAGAAATGTTATCATTCCTTTTCTTATTTCCACAAATCCAAGATGGCGACCATTATGTGAAGCGTCCCCCCCTCCTCAGAAAATCACGTACATGCCATAATCATCATGTTGTTGAAACTTTTTTTTCAGGGCCATGGAATCTAGAATTTATTTCTATCACCAATTTTTTAAATAGAATGTGCTTATCAACACAAAATCCAACATGGCTGCCATATTGGTTAGCTCTTTTAGCGCAGATGCCACGATTAAGCGATGTCCAACTGCTTTTTATATGGGAATATAGATATAGATTGATCAAATTTACAAAATATCATATGTCAGAAATCATTGATTAAAAATTCTAACATCTCTCATCTTTAAATATAAGGGTATTTTTCATTCATTTGAAGCTTGAGATAGCGTAAGAAATTTCAGTTTCAAACACAGCGACTAATTCCAATGTAGGTATTTTATATAGTAGGCCTATATAAAATGTTTTTCGATTTTGGTTAAGTATTAGTTGTGATTATTATTGTGAATGTACATAATAACAGAGCTAAGTACAATATTATACCAGATTGAACACGTTAAACGTCAGGATATGATAGTTTTATGTCAGGATATATGAATATGATATCAGGATATGACACTTTAATATCATGATATGTAATATAATGTCCAAACATTGGTGTTTAATATAGCAAAATCACGTTATGATGGCTCAATACAGCTTTATAAAGGCAGTATATAGTGGCTAAACATCACGTTGCTGTATTAAAATGAAAAGATATACATCATATTATCACGAAATACATTACAATTTCGTGATATATCATTTTAACATCACTATGACATTTTAATGTCAGGATATGACATTTGAATATTAGGATATGGTACTTGAATATTTTGATGTGACTTTATACATTGATGAAATGACACATTGAGGTCACAATATAGCATTGTAATGTGATGGTGTGTCATTATAATGACAAACATGCTATTTAATATCGAATATTGTATAATAGACTTGTCGGATTATGACATTAAAATAGGAAAAACATAAGAAACAGTTCGAAGTCAGGATCTGGCATATTTATGCCAGGATATTGGATTGTAATTTATCAGAATATGACACTTTAACGTCATGAGTTGGTATTATAATGTCCAAATTTTGTCCTTTTATATCACACAATAAGATTTGAATGTCAAGATATTCTAATGTGACATTATAATGACTAAATATGACACTACAATATTTTAATGTGACCATAGAATGTCAGGCTTTGTCACTTTGAAGTCTGGATATGGCATTTTAATGTCAGGATATTATATTGTCATGTCAAGGTATAACATTTCAATAACATTATATTGACAGACGCACGTTACCATATGGTAATACAGAATCGACATAGAACATTCCAATATCAGGCTGGCACATGTCAGCTCAACATATATATCGCAATATAATTCAGTAAGTAAAGGCCTCTACATTGCTCAAATACCGGTACTCCAAAACTGCCAACAACAAAAGCACTTCGAAAGATTCAATAAAATGGAAAGTAATTAGATAGCGTTAAGACACATGCTCTTTGAACAGCATGTGGCCTTGCCCTCTTTTACTTTCATTTCCTCTTACACTAAAATGTCATATTGTGATGTTAATATGCTATATCATGATATTTAATATCGTGACAATACACTAAAAGATCCTGTCACTTTAATACCATACCGTGATGCTTAACCACCATATCCTGCATTTATAAAGCTGTATCCAGACATCATAACGTCATTTTACTATAATAAAGAGCAATATTTGGACATTACAGAACCATATCATGACGTTAATGTTTCTTGTCCTCATATTATCGTGACATAAAGAGATCATATCCTGACGATAAACTGTGACATCAATTAATTTAATGTCATATTCCGATATTCTGATGTAAAATCATCTCATTACAACACCATACAATGCCATAACTTCATTACGAAATATATATATCCTAATATTCAAAATGTATTATCTTGATATTTAAATGATATATTTCATGATATTAAACATATTGACATTCGCAGATCAAGGACAAAAGTAAGTATTTAAAAGAGCATTGTTACAGGACGATTATCAAAGATGTCATGTACATGTAACGTGTGAGGCGCAAGTCCTTATCTTGTAATTGATTTTTGCTAGAAAGCCTCCCTTCAACGTCACCTACTGCCCCAACCAACACGGGGCATTAATCCAATTCTGTTTAATTTTTGTGCCAGCGTCGAAGACGGTCAGCCCATATTAAAACAGCATTGGATGAATGCCTCGTGTTTAAACTCCATTATGATACAGAGCATATTTTGCTGTACAGGAGGGTGTGGAATCTACAGTCTGGGAACGGATTTTATATCATGGTCGTTTGTAACCAACGCAAACTGAAAGAGCAGTCGCCCCAGAAAGAGTTCTGAAAAGGGTGAGTTGCGGGTGCAGAGTGGCTTGTTCAAAGGGGGGGGGGGATCTCACAAATCTAGACTATATTGTACAACGATGTGCTCTTTTTGTATTGGCCAAACATGTAGAAACTGTGACAGCTCGGATGATTGAAACGCAATAATTTCATTATTTACCTGAGATTAATTTGTTAACTTGACGAATCTCAATCTACATTTCTAGTGGGAAAGCAGTTCGAGAACACTCCAAAGCGTCACCCACCATGGTAGAATTAACTATAACTACCATGTGGGATTTATGTCGATAAACACAATATAATAAAATATGGTCATCTGAATAAGTTCCAGACTCCATGGGTTCGGCTAAAAAATACATTTTAGTTTCAACAACGAGATAGTTATCGCATATTTTCGGGTTTTTTAAGAGATCGCTTAACAAAATATTATGGCGGCCATCTTGAATTTGTGGTATTAGGAAAAGTACTGATATTATTTCTGATCATCTGGATAACCTCCTTGTACTTTAAAACATAGGTAGAGACACGAAAATCATTGTTTTAAAAGTGGGGGATTGGGGTATAACCCTTTTTTTTAAATGGCGTTACGTGGTGTTATTTTGAATTAACTACTATGTGGGACTTATGTTGATAAATTCAATATAAGAAAATAATGGTGATCTAAATAAGTGTTAGATTCCATGGGTTTGGCCAAAAAATACATTTTAGGTTCAACAACGAAATAGATATCTCATAGTTTCGTGTTTTTTAGATGATCGCTTAACATAATCAGAACAATATGGCGGCCATCTTGGATTTTTGGTATTGAGAAAAGTGCTGATATCATTTCTGATCATCTGTATCAACTCTTTGTGCCTTAAAACATAAGTAAAGACACCAAAATATTTTTTTCCTAACTACAAAGGTGAAGAATTAGGGTATACCCCTGTTTTTTGAAAATGGCGTTACATGGTGGCGGCCATCTTGAATTTAAAAAAATGCACAAGGGGGATTTTTGGGGCATCTTCGGAATTCGTCTGGGGAGATGTCCAGGTATCATTCCTGAAAAAATCAGCTTTCTGCAATTTTATTCCAGGTTCCTGTGTTTTTTTCACTAATGCTCTTGTACTATTAGTGGGAATACGAGAACACATATTAACAGTATCTAATTCAATTCCTATTCAGCCCGTGATGGGGATATAATAAAAAAGTCATCGAGATAAACTACTAGGTCAGTTTGAGCTTTTCTGTGCATCATTCTTCTCACATTTTGTGTTATGCGATGAAAATTTTGAGACGAATGGTAGTTTAGTGCCTTTAAAATAAACTGGCTGTCCTTCAAACTGCCATTTGAAGCCTGTGAACTGTTGACTATGCTTGCTGATTGATACTGATCTGCAGGCTGCTTTCAGGTCAACCTTCGCCATATAGTAACCCGGCCACATCAACTTTGTGGCATCATCAACAGTCTGGAATCGATAATGAGTCTCCAGTTTGGCATGGTCATTCATACTGCCGCCCTTTGGCTGACTTCCATAATGTATGAGTCTCACACCGCCATCTGGTTTCGGGATAACTGACAGCGGACTAATGATGGCCGGTTTATCGTCGCACACAACATAGTTTCCTTCAGTAATTTCTGCCAATATCTGTTTAGAAGCCTGCTCATACATCGGGGCGCCTGGTCGTGCCGATATATTATTGTTGGTCTCCACGGCCAGGGGGATTTCATCAGTACTCACAATATAAAATCCGTTACTAATGCCATTCAAGATAAAATCCCCATCGCTGTCACTAGTCAACTCATCTTCCCACACAGCAAAGTTAAGGCCTGCGCTATAGGCGTCACAGCAGGCAACGCTACTAGTTTATTGAGTCTGTAGATAGATCGTGGGCTACTGCGGCACTATGTTTCTGCAAACAACCTGGTCTTGAACATTTATGAACAAATTTACAATCACTGAAGTGACAGCCAGATTTAGCGTTGAAGAGCTTACAGATAATTTTGCCCTCGGCAGTCACATGTCCTTTGGTCTTGTTGGCGTTGGTGGTAGAGGTACGCTGGCTCTGGGGCTGTAGTTCTTTCAACCAGATGACCTGTAGATGGCCCACCTCCGTCCCCCAGCGGAAGCCCAGCTGGGCCTGTAGCTTCCTGTACTCTCTGTCATACAGGTACACGGAAGTGGCTTCATAGCGCTGAAACAACTGGTATACACGTGTGGTGTATGACAGGTAGTCCATAGTGGCGCAGTTATCCAACTTTACCTCCTCCTTCAGTCGGCTCAGAATGGCTAGGTTAGCTACTAACCATCGGGGAATGCTCAGACTGGACAGCTTGGGCTTTTGCTTGTCAGTGCGCCAAACAAGCTGTGCCCCACCAGCACTGCTGCCTACCACCTCCTGGATTACAGCACTGGCCAAATTGGCAAACTCTGTGATGTCATAATACGATGGTAAGCCTGTCTTACCTGCTGCTATCTTGAGCCCTAGCTGAGGGTCATTCCATGACAGATTTGAGGTGGTGGGAATTCCTGGCTGCTGCGATGTAGGTGCCGCACTTTGCGCTGTCTGTAGCTGTGTCAATACCTCATTGACGTAGCTAGTCTGTCCTGCTACCATATCCTCTTCTGGCTTGTCGTCCTGGAACCGTGGTTGGTGCGCAGTGTCGTCCGATTTCGCTGCAGCTGCCTTCATCTCGGACACAGCATTCATTATTAGCCGGTTTTACTACGTGGAATCTTCGGTCCCAATTCCTCTTTCTCGAATAGAGAAATTGCCTCCATGGATGTAAATTCTTCCTTTAACAATATCTTGACACATTCGTCAGATATCTTGTGGCTTTTCGCCCACTCAGCAACTGCATCTTGATCCGTGACTGCAGTCATTCTCAATTAAAAAAACATAAAACAAAGCAAGAAAATCTGCTGCTGGGAAATGCAGCCCCGCTGCCCGTTTGAGTAAAACTGCCTGCTATGTACCCTGCACAGGCCTGAGAAGAGGTGGTGAATATCCACCCACACCACAGCCTGTGTCACTAAAATTTATGACTTGGTACTCTGGATGACCCCACCAACCGGATCCAGGTTTCCCGCACATGTGAAGACATATATACACACCCAGCCTCCCACCCAGGGGGTGGGCCGCGGCGTCTTATAAATTAAAATAGAATTAATCAGAGAATAATTCCTTCAATTAATATTATTATTATTATTAATAGCTCCCGCCGTCACCGTAGGTGAGACGGAGGGAGCTATGGATTCCGCCTCCGTTCTGTTTTTACCTCTTCTTTTGCCTATAACTTTGTAAGAAAATAAGCTAGGATAACCATTTTTGCTATGTGGGTTACTTCCAGGTGGAGGGCGGGGGCCCTAGGGTAGTGGTTAGCACCGCTGCCTTTCACGCCAGAGTTCGGGGTTCGGTTCCCGGTCTCGGCGGTTTGAAAGAAACAAAAATGTTTCTTCCCCATCCACGTGTGAAAGTCAGTATTGTGGGGAGCCTCCGTGACCGAGAGGTAGCGTGCTCGGCCTCAGACCACCAGGGCTCGAATTTCGAATCCTGTGTCTGGAGGACAGTGTCATCTCAATCATCTCACCATCCTCAGGAGGTTCTCTTGGCCCAGTTTAGCCTATATGTGCACAAAGGTGGCCTAAAGCCCGATTCATTTCATTTCATTTACTTCCAGGTGGATAATGGACAGGTTGAAATATTTTTAATCTGAATTCAATACGCAAGATCGCAGAGGAGAAAATGATGATGTTACGGTGTTGGGCTGTTGGGCCGTTGGGCCGTCCGTGAACAATTCGTTTCCGGAGCATATCTCTGAAAGTACTTGTCCGATTGTCTTCAAATTTTACACACAACACCTCTAGGGAGTTTAGTTGTGCCTTTTAAGGTATATGAACTTTGACCTACTTTTGTTTCAGAACTATGACCTATTTAGACGTTTTAACGCACACTTTGTTTCCGGAGCAGATCTCGAAAAGTACTGGGCCGATTACAGTCATATTGCACATACATGTTCTCTAAGGTCCCTAGTGCCTTTTCAGGTTTTTGGAATTTGACCTTGAAGTTGACCCAGCACTTTGACCTAATTTATAACATCGGTAAATCCGATTGAAAGATTTTGCGGAATATCATGAAAACCGCTCAAGATAGCTACACCATTACTATGGAACAAACTGTGAGGTTTCAGGAGAGGATGCATCTTAAAAAATTTCAAGATGATAAAATTAAAAATGGCCGCCTATCGGCCATTATTCACAGGCCTGATATTGCGGAATATCATGAAAACCGCTCAAGATAGCTACACCATTACTATTAAACAAATTGTAAGGTTTCAGGAGAGGGTGCATTTTGAAAAAATGTCAACTCGATCAAGTTCAAAATGACCGCCTATCGGCCATTAATCACTTTCACATGGACGTTATTTGGTAAACCGTGCTAGATGGCCAGACCATTACTATAAAAAAAATGTGTGATTTCAGGAGAGGATGCATCTTGAAAAATTTTGACTTGATAAAAATCAAAATGGCCGCTTATCGGCCATTATTCACTTTTCCATGGCCGATATTTGGTAAACCGTGCTAGATGGCTAGACCATTACTATAAAACGAAATGTGATATTTCAGATGAGGATGCATCTTGAAAAATTTCGACTTGATCAAATTCAAAATGGCCGCCTTTAGGCCATTATTCACTTTCACATGGCCGTTATTTGGTAAACCGTGCTAGATGGCTAGACCATTACTATAAAACAAAATGTGAGATTTCAGGAGAGGATGCATCTTGAAAAAATTAGACTCGATCAAATTCAAAATGGCCGCTTATTGGCCATTATTCACTTTCACATGGCCGATATTTGGTAAGCCGTGCTAGATGGCTAACCATTACTATAGAATGAAATGTGAGCTTTCAGCTGAGGATGCATCTTAAAAAATTCCGACTTGATCAAATTCAAAATGGCCCCCTATCGGCCATTATTTACTTTCACATGCCCAATATTTTGAAAACTGTGTTAGATTCTAGTCCATTACTATAAAACAAAATGTGAGGTTTCGGGGGAGGATGCACCCTTAAATTTTTTAACTAGGCCTAGTCTATATCGAATTCAAAATGATCGTAAATCAGCCATTATTTACCTCGATTGGCCTGATATCGGGTAAACCGTGCCAGATAGGTAGACCATTACTGGGATACTGATTAGGATCATTAATTTCAATGGAGGTTTGCAACCTCTGACAGACTGTCTAGTTCTTATCTTACTCTTGGTCTGAGCCTCTTAGATCCAGTTGTCTTGCGTCTTGATTTTTGACAAAGCCTAGGACTACATTAATAACCCTACACAAAATTGCTTAAATCAAATTCTAATTCAGAGCGGGAGCCCCTGGACTTATGTAGTCTTGTTATTATTGCAAATTACATTTTTTCGCTTAGTATAGGAAAGAGGAAATATGTGTTCTTGTAGATTACCATACTGCTATATAGTACACAAAATTTCTGTGAAGAATCTTGAAAACTTAAAATTACCAAAACTTAGTGAAAAACCCGTCAAATCAGGCGTAAAAAACATATCGTGGCGAAATGTCATGTTTTGTACATATTTTTATCAACATCCTTTAATTATTTTCTCAGACCGGTAGGCCCTATCTGCCTCAATACACATCATTGCATTTCGACATAACAAAATTAAATATGACTGCAACAATACTGCCTTTGCAATTAACTTTTAATTGTGAAAGGTAGATACTGTCATAAATTGTTTGCCTTGCAGATACAATCTATAGCTACACATTATTCTATGCTAGTAAATAGTAAACAAGGAGAAGGCGGCCATGTTTAAAACTAAATATGTAGCCTACAGTAATTGATCAACGTTTATACGCAAGCATTGAAAAAACATAAAACAGACAACGAATGACTAGTCAATCATCATTTTATTATAATTTAACACGTTTAAAACAAACAAATAATATTCGTAACATCTACAGTGCTGTTTGAGGTTAAAATAAAGTATCCGTACCTGAATGATTTTCGTTATATACTCAAAGGAGCTGACCCGGATCTTGGGCATATGATTGGTTAAGATGCAATCTCGACCAATTAGCACATGCCTAAGATCTAGCTCGTAGGCTTTTAGAATGCCCGCCCTGAACTCACACAAAATACGACTTACGTTTACAACAGCTAAACGGTGTCTGAGACAAAATCAAAACAGCACTATTTCCCTTGCCACATTCATACACATGTATGTGACCTGGCAGTCCCAAATAGACTGTGAAAACGCAAATCATTATCTTTATCACTCAGGGTACATACGGACAGAATGATACAGAGAAAACAGGGGAAATTGCTATAAAAAATCCCTTGCAGGGAAAACACAGGGAATTATAGAATTTGGCCAAATACAAGGAAAAGACAGGGAATTATAACTAGTGGATGAATGATATTTCAGAACTCAAAAATGGATGACATACAGATAAATCAGATTTAAACAAAAATAGTTATTTAAGAACAAATATTTTATCAATGAATCTTTGCATGTATAGTATCTACTCGACGTTAGGAGGCAATCGTGAGGCCATCCAGTAAACACAAAACATTTGTATGACATTTGTACAATGTTGGACTAACCTCGGATACGTTGGGCCGACGTTGTACAAATGTTATACAAATGTTTTGTGTTTGCTGGGTAGGCCTATACCCAGCAAACACGAGACGTTGAACCGATGCTGGGTTAATGTTGGCCCATCGTCTACGACGTTGGCCCAACATCAACCCAGCATTGGTTCAACGTCTCGTGTTTGCTCGGAATCAGGTTGGTGGATGCCGTTTATTGATAACTAACACAGGAAAATATAAATCTTGACAGCGAAAAATCTACAGAGAATTTTAAAATTAAAATTATGTGGGTACTCTAGCAGTCACGATTCATTTATATTAAGATATTTGCATAAAGGAACCATAAGCTATTCTCATATTGCATACGATGTAGTTTCAAATACAGTAATTTAAACTCATACGCCAGTATATCCATTCATAAATAACTAAATGTATTTACACATGATCTTATATAATAAGATATAATATATATTCCTAAACATCATTGATATAATTATTAAATAAATCAATTAAATATAATTATATAAAGAAATTGATTTATATGTTATACAAACAATATATTACCAAATTAAAATTAATTGTCATTCTTGCGTGAATTATTTTTTTGGAAAATTAAAGAACCTATCATTTAACAGCCAATGTGTAGCCTACGTATGTAAGTGACATTCGTTTTGTGCAAGATACACATACACTAAGTATGCTCACCGGAACCAGGATATATGCTGCTGCGTTAAGTCAATTATTGTATCTGAATATGAACGCTTATAATTAGATGACCTATATAGTAAAATGTCTTGTCAAGTTGAAAAAAAAATACAAAAATCCGAGAAAAACTTGGATTGGCCAGACGCCACCCACCCACCCCCTATCCTTTTTTTTAATTTTAATTGAACATGAAAACAACACAAAAAAACACAAAAAACACACAACAACACAAATTTTCAAAAAAATAATAAGCCGAGTTAGGGCTTGACCCACCCACCCACTTCCGAGTTTTTCTCGGATTTTTGGATTTTTTTAAACTTGACAAAACCCCTAAGCCCTACTGCTGTTCGCCTCTGTCTGTGAAACATTTTGTTTTAAATTATCAGACCACAAACACTTTGCTTATTTTTTCTACTTACGATTATAATTACATTCATTGTAGAGAGCAAGCTATCACTACAGCAAGTGTATCTATATTTCTTTCTGACAGTAAATAATTACAGTGATATTTTTTCATTGGATTGAATCAATGGGTAGGTATGGTGACTCATTGGGTGTGAATACTTTGATATTTTCTCAGCGTTTACTGACACTGGGATCGCTGTTTTGCTTCTTCTTACCCCTCCTCTTCCTTTCTGTAAAAACGCAGCAATTACATATATAGGCATTGATAGTTACTGAATGAACATTATGTTTGATCACAATACGGACGAGCTGGCCTATTACTTGCAAGAACGGGTAATATTCTCAAAGAGCAACGACGATCCAGTTAATGGGAAATAAAATAGGGAGAAAATGGAAAAGAGGGAGAACTATATACATTAGAAGATATCGACAGTGAGCAGTGACAGTGAGTCAATATTTTATTGTTTTCATTGACTGGAACGTTCACTTTTAAATCAACTTATGCCGTAAGCCATATGCATTATGTCAAGGTGAAAGAGCCAAATTTTATAGATTCGTAGATCTGAATGTACGAGGCGCGCACCGCCGAGTATATCGTCGCCTCGGAGCTAAAGGATCCTATCTGCCACTCTGACGAGTGTCAGATAGGATCCTTTAGCTCCGAGGCGACGATATACAGATCTATGCATGTATCGTATTTGAATTCTTTTGTCTACATAAAATCCACATAATCACTGATAATAGGTAGGCTACATACATGGCTCGAAGATTTGATAGGCAATCCCTGTTTCCCTATCAGCATGTTCGAACCTCAATACCGTGGTCAACAGCTATGTCATTCAAAAAATTAGAGAAATATATTGTTTTTTCTGACTCATTCGTGAAGATTCAATATTGTGGGGATCCTTCGTGACCGAGAGGTGGCGTGCTCGGCCTCAAACCGGGGCTCGAATTTCGAATCATGTGTCTGGAGGGCAGGAGGTCATCTCATTAATCTCACCATCCTCAGGAGCTTTTCCTGGCCCCGTGCAGCCTACATGTGCACAAAGGTGGCCAAAAACCACATTCATTTCATTTCACTTTGTGAACTCCTTTAAGATAATGATAATTGTGTAGACCCTTTGAAAATTTACCACTTTATATAATATGGTCAATAATAATATCACCTATAGGATCTAATGCTCCAGGAGGTCGGAATTGAGAAGTAGTTATCCCCAAGAGGCCAGGGGTCAAAGGGTTTAGCCAAATTACAGAACAGATTCCTAATTATGCACTCTGCCATCCCAGCAAGGACGAGACGTTGGCTCAATGTGCAGTTAATATTGGCCTAACGTCGAAGATTTGACGCTGAACAATTTCCACCACAGAAGAGTAAATTTGCTTCATCATGTTTATGCAGTAGCCCACTAAGTTTACAGCACATTGAAGCACCACAAAAACACAAATGTGACCCGCCATGCGAAAAGGTACCTCCTCGCGGCTTTCAAAAAATTATCTATGACGTGATTTAAAATTTAAATTTAATGATTACATAACTATTTTTAAATTAAAAAAAGTCTCATAAAATAAAAAGTTATGAATATTTTTAAAAAAAATTTCAGTTATCGAAACAGAAAGGACGCAGCTATCATATCAACTATAAAAATCCATTTTGAATATTTTGACTTTACTGTCTTTTTCGCGTGGCGGGTCACAACATTTCTAAATACTTTTTCAGATAATATGTTTTTTATTTAAAAAACATTCACCTACTTTTCTTATTTTCAGACGTATCATCGCCACTATGTTTTTCAGTAGTTTCAGTCGAAGACTTGGACTTCAAGCGAGAATTTTCAGTAGTTTCAGACGAGGACGTGGACTTTGAGCGAGACTTTTCAGTAGTTTCAGATGATGACTTAGAATTAGAGCCAGAATTTTCAGTAGTTTCAGACGAGGACTTGGACTTTGAGCGAGATTTTTCAGTAGTTTCAGACGATGACTTGGAATTAGAGCCAGAATTTTCAGTAGTTTCAGACGAGGACTTGGACCTTGAGCGTGACTTTTCAGTAGTTTCAGACGATGACTTGGACTTAGAGCCAGACAAACTCTCTTTAGATTTATTCTTGCTCTTCGATTTATCTGAAATAAATAATAGTTTTTTTATTTGAACAAAGTGAAGGTAGTGTTAAACTCATAAATTAATATATATATTGCATATGCTGCTCTGCAACGCCAAGAAGGCAGTATTTGCTCAGTTGAAAAGTAAGCAGCTACTGCATTTAGGTGTTTCATGGCGAAGTACACGTGCATCCCTGCAAACAGTCATGGCAGCATTTCGCCCTCAGTCAATTGCGACTTATTGCACAAAGCATGCTGCACTACCCATTGAGAGTGTTTGTTCATTTAATGTTGGTATTGACAAATAAATTTGAAATGACTTTATATTTGATAACTAAATTTAATAACTAAACGTTTTAAAACATTTGTCATGGTTTTTTTAATTAGTGATTTTTTAAAAAAGTGGGGAATTAATATTAACTTCAAGTATTGATTTGAAAATGTTTGCGTCAATTTTTAAAAAAATGCCTGCTGAATAATTAAAACTCACCTTTTGGAGATGATGTTTGAGTTGGTGCTGATCTTGTCGTTGATGCTATAAACGAAACTGTGTTGCCGTCATTAGGTGAAAGTGTCTCTGCGATGTTTGTTGTTGGAGTAGTGGTTGTAGTTGTGGTAGTAGCTGTTGTAGGAGTGGTGGTTGTTGCAGGTGTGGTTGTTGTTGTCGGGGTAGTGGTTGTTGTTGGGGTAGTAGTTGTTGTTGGTGTAGTAGTTCTTGAAGGAGTGGTGGTTGTTGGGGTAGTGGTTGTTGTTGGCGTGGTCGTTGTTGTGGGTGTGGTTGTTGTTGTCGGAGTTGTTGTTGTTGTTGTTGGAGTAGTTGTTGTTGTAGAAGTTGTGGTTGTTGTTGGGGTAGTTGTTGTTGTAGGAGTAGTCGTTGTTGTAGAAGTGGTGGTTGTTGTTGGCGTGGTCGTTGTTGTAGGAGTGGTCGTTGTTGTAGGAGTGGTGGTTGTTGTTGGTGTGGTTGTTGTTGTAGGAGTGGTCGTTGTTGTAAGAGTGGTCGTTGTTGTTGGTGTGGTTGTTGTTGTCGGATTTGTTGTTGTTGTTAGTGTTGTTGTTGTTGTAGGAGTTGTGGTTGTTGTTGGAGTAGTTGTTGTTGTAGGAGTGATGGTTGTTGTAGGAATGGTGGTTGTTGTTGTTGGAGTTGTTGTTGTTGTTGGAGTAGTTGTTGTTGTAGGAGTTGTGGTTGTTGTAGGGGTGGTTGTGGTTGTAGGAGTGGTTGTTGTTGTGGGTGTAGTAGTAGTTGTTGTTGGGGTAGTCGTCGTGGTTGGAGTAGTAGTTGTTGTTGGTGTGGTCGTTGTTGTTGTAGGAGTTGTGGTTGTTGTAGGAGTGGTGGTTGTTGTAGGAGTAGTAGTTGTTGTCGGTGTTGTGGTTGTTGTAGGTGTAGTAGTTGTTGTAGGAGTGGTTGTTGTTGTAGGAGTAGTGGTTGTTGTAGGTGTTGTAGTTGTTGTAGGAGTTGTGGTTGTTGTAGGTGTAGTAGTTGTTGTAGGAGTGGTGGTTGTTGTAGGAGTGGTGGTTGTGGTAGGAGTGGTGGTTGTTGTAGGAGTAGTGGTTGTTGTCGGTGTTGTGGTTGTTGTAGGTGTAGTAGTTGTTGTAGGAGTGGTGGTTGTAGTAGGAGTGGTGGTTGTAGTAGGAGTGGTGGTTGTTGTAGGAGTGGTTGTTGTTGTAGGAGTAGTGGTTGTTGTTGGTGTTGTGGTTGTTGTAGGTGTAGTAGTTGTTGTAGGAGTGGTGGTTGTAGTAGGAGTGGTGGTTGTTGTAGGAGTGGTTGTTGTTGTAGGGGTTGTAGTTGTTGTAGGTGTAGTAGTTGTTGTAGGAGTTGTGGTTGTTGTAGGAGTAGTGGTTGTTGTAGGTGTTGTAGTTGTTGTAGGGGTTGTGGTTGTTGTAGGTGTAGTAGTTGTTGTAGGAGTTGTGGTTGTTGTAGGTGTGGTGGTTGTTGTTGGTGTTGTGGTTGTTGTAGGTGTAGTAGTTGTTGTAGGAGTGGTGGTTGTAGTAGGAGTGGTGGTTGTTGTAGGTGTTGTGGTTGTTGTAGGAGTTGTGGTTGTTGTAGGAGTGGTGGTTGTTGTAGGAGTGGTGGTTGTTGTTGGCGTAGTAGTTGTTGTAGGAGTGGTGGTTGTTGTGGGCGTTGTGGTTGTCGTCGGGGTTGTGGTTGTTGTTGGAGTAGTTGTTGTTGTAGGAGTTGTGGT
Source organism: Flabesymbios commensalis (assembly GCA_964017125.1). Taxonomy (NCBI): domain Eukaryota; kingdom Metazoa; phylum Annelida; class Polychaeta; order Terebellida; family Flabelligeridae; genus Flabesymbios; species Flabesymbios commensalis. The sequence continues at coordinate 54,444,991 of OZ024915.1, forward strand.
TGTTGTTGGTGTAGTAGTTGTTGTAGGAGTAGTTGTTGTTGTAGTAGTAGTAGTTGTTGTGGGCGTTGTGGTTGTCGTCGGGGTTGTGGTTGTTGTTGGAGTAGTTGTTGTTGTAGGAGTTGTGGTTGTTGTTGGTGTAGTAGTTGTTGTAGGAGTAGTAGTTGTTGTAGGAGTAGTAGTTGTTGTAGGAGTAGTAGTTGTTGTGGGTGTAGTAGTTGTTGTGGGTGTAGTAGTTGTTGTGGGTGTAGTAGTAGTAGTAGTTGTCGGGGTAGTAGTCGTTGTTGGCAGCTCCTCTGTAAAGATAATATTATTTTAATAATCGGGTAATATATTATGTTTTTCGAGAATATGATATCTGAAATAAGTCACCGATAGGCTCAGGTTATTTGTCCATCGTTGGTTTATAGAAAAAGACAAAGTGATGTTAAGCAAAACCTTCATTATTGTACAAGCATCACAATTTTTGCAGATCATAATGCTTCAACAGAGAACATCCGAGCTCACGAAAGAAGTTGGTTCGGAATCTAGTGATCCCTTTTCCATATTGGATGACTTTTAGGCCATGTGGGCTAAAACCACTCTACGTGCACCATCCTCCCCCCTCACAACTCACCCACACCATTTTTTTTAAACCTTGATATGTCCAAAACATGAAATAAGATGTCAACAGCAAAAAAATAGGAACCTTATATTTTGACCCCTTATAGCGGGTACCCCGAAACCTGTCTAAAATTATGGGGTAGGGCTACGCAAACGTCTGTCGTTGCTATTCTAGTTTATCAATATACACATGAAATATACCATATAAAAGTTAAATAAATTATCGTTCTAATGATGTATTACATGATGTATTAACTCTACATATAAGGTAAAACATGTTTTTTTACTACTAAATAATCAAAATTGACAACAAAACAAGCAGAGGAGCTCCTTATGTTAACAATTTTTAAACGTCAGTTTTGGTTTTATTTTTTTGTGAAGTAGTGTATCCCGCAGATCATTAATTCATTTTTTTAGATTTTTCAGATTTTCGAAAACATTTCTTAAAAATATCATAAACCCAAACATTCAGTTTGTCGCCTAAAGGATGGTTGAATGCTAGCACAGCATTGGGCCACAAGTTGATGCCGCTGGCCCAGCGTTGAGCAGACAATCACTGCTGTGGGGAACCCCCGCCCCCCCCCCCCCCGATCATCGCGTTCCCAGACCAATTAAGAGCGGCAGCTACTGATGTTGTGGTATTTTGATCATGCCGTATGAGATCTTGGGTTTTTGTAGTAGTATTGTTTACTTTTTAGTATACCTCTTGGAAATTAAAACTAGCTTAGTCGTTTTTCGTGCTTAAAAAAAATGTCATGCTTTTGTTTTTTATTTAAGATCAGTAGGCTATATAGCTTCATATGAATATTTTTTTCAAAATTGACAAAATTGAAAAATTCTCAACATAAGAAGTCGCTTTAATAAAACATTATTATCGGCCATATGTATATTTGACTATATTTATATTTTCTGAGTCCAGATGTGTATAAGACTTAAAACTGAGTGGTACTGTAATATACTTTTATTTCGCGTGGAATTAATTTTCGCGCTTTTCGCTCAAGGACCGTGAGCGCGAAATTATATTCCAAGTGAAATATTGTTCACCACATTAGTGTTTCGTGAACTTTGAGAGTGGGTTTTAAAGGGTGTGACTGACGCTGTACAGTCGATCGTGGTTATGTAATCCTTTCTGCGATGGTCACCCCTGATTTGTGAAAGTTTAAGTCCTAGGACTTATATTTAAATGACTGAAGGACAACGACTTAATGACAACATATGGATTATATTTTTATTATGACAAAAAATATAACTTGATACCCAGATTTTTTATTTTATTTCATTTTATTCTAAACCTGCTTGTACAAAGGCCTTGATAATACGTATGTATTCTGTTTGATTCACTCGATGACTGCTATTAACCAGCGGGCATGAAGGGGTTTAATGATAGATGTCTTGATGTCAACGTTGATATTTTCTATGTCAAGCTGAGGGGTGGTAACCGAGCAAGCACAAGACATTGATCCAGTGCTGGCGTGACACTGAGCCAGCGTCGAATACAGTGGGCCAGCATTTACCCAACACTGGATCAACGCGTTGTGTTTACCAGGGACAGACTCAATGTTGTTAGGGAGCTATGGACGCGTTTCTTGGCATGTGTTTTTCTAAGTTTCTGAGTTAAGTGGCAGTAGCTACTCCCAAATTTATGCAAATATTAGACAAATATGTGCACAGATATAGCTATTTTTAATTCCCACAATCAAACAGATACAATGAGCTTTATTAAAAACAAATTAAAGTCAAATATATATAGAAATATTTCACTGTAACGACGCAGTCTTGTAGTAAATCAGCAGCAGAATAATAATTAAATGACGACCTGTTGGATTGATAGGGTTAATGAGCAGCGCGTGTTAAGTGCATTAGCCTCAATAATCAGTCACCCCCTCCAGTTAATTGTTGGACCATACATTATGTTTATACCGACGACGTTGCTTCATCGTGATTACTAATCGGGAAGGGTAGTGACGTCGGGAAGGGTAGGGACAGTCGTTCCGTCGCGATAACAATTGCATGTTTCCAGACCCAAAAAAAACTAAAAAACGCGAAATGGTCTAAAATCGGGTTTACGCGAAAATTCATACCCGTGAAATTAAAGTATTTTACAGTATTTAGATTTGTACATGGCATATATAATCTCAAATGCGAGAATATTTTTAAAAATGTGTGTATTTTGCACGACATTTGATTGCAATTTTTTTCCCGCTTGTTTTCACATAATTTAATCAGGTGTGCTGAAATCGAATGTGTCGGTTAACATTCTATATTTGATGACATTCACCTTCAAATAAGCAAAACAGAAAATGGCCACCAAAACCACATCTGTTCTAATTCCCTGGTGAAATGATCATGAAATGTTCATGAACATTCATGAATAGTTCCTGAATGTTCGTGAGCAAAAAACTATGAACGTTCATGAACGTTCATCAACGCGTTCATGAACGGTTCATGCATATTCTAGAACAACAAAAGAGACTTTCATGAAAGTTCATGAATTCATGAATTTATTCTGTTCATGAACTCTCACTTTGTTCATGAACATGGGTTGCTCATGAACGGTCATGGACTCAGATAATTCATGAACCAGGCCTAGTTCATGAAAGACCATGAATTCAACAAATTCATGAACCAGATATTAATGAACATTCATGAACGTTCATTAAATGTGTTCATGAACTATTCATGAATGTTCCCGAATAACTAATGAGTCATTCATGAAATTCATGAATTGTCAACCTAGTTCATGAACGGCCATTCATGAACCAGATGGTCAATAAACATTCATGAACGGTCATCAAATGTTTTCATGACCTATTCACGAATGTTCTTGAACAGCAAATGAGACTTCAGGTTGACAGTTCCTGAAATTCAGGAACTGTCCACCTGAAGGTCCGAGCCTAATGTTTATGGAATTGAGGTTGTTCATGAACAAGCAGAACTCGGGTGGTTCAATAATGAAGTTAAGTCAGCAACGCTCAAAATAAGTTCATGATGTTCACAAGCTAAGTTCGTGTTGATGTTCATTAATTTTCACGAATTGTTCATTAAAATGCATTAACTTTCAAGTCTAAGTATGTTGACCCGTGGTATTTTGATTGAGGATTACTGTAAGGAAGACCCTGGCGCTGTAGGCGTTGAGAGTATCTAATAACTGTGTATAATCCCCACAGGCAAAATAACCTTAGGGGGGAACATTCAGCCAACTAGTGTTTTTTATATTTGCTTGTGGTCTTCAACTATGATTTTGAGGATTATATTTTTCTTAGGTTACTTCTTACTCAAACACAGCAAGCTCAATAAGCATCATTGTGTTCATTAAAAAAGACCCCCCCCCCCTCACGGTATTACACATTACTGAACAGAAGGCTGAGAAACTAATTATTTTAAAATCTTATGCATTCTGTCGTTGATAATCTAACTCAATTTGCTAATTAATCAGCCATTGCGTAGTTGACACCATACTCGCCAGGGTAATTAGGCTGTCATTCACCACATTTAACAATTAATCGCAGGTTATGAAACTGTCCCTCGTGAACTTTTATGAAATAGCCATGAACTGAATAGAGACTTAATAATAATAATAATAATAATAATATATTTATTTTCGTACTCAGGGTACATGCAATAAAACAATAACATTTGGTGAGATGATCATGAAATGTTCATGAACATTCATGAATAGCTCCTGAATGTTCGTGAGCAAAAAACTATCAACGTTCATGAACGTTCATCAACGCGTTCATGAACGGTTCCTGAATATTCTAGAACAACAAAAAAGACTTTTATGAAAGTTCATGAATTCATGAATTTATCCTGTTAAGTTAATAATAATTCATTAAAGTGGTGAACTTTAACGAAAAAGCATGAACTAAATAAAGAGACTAATCAAGCTCTTAACAATTCACCACAGTTCATGAAACAGTCCCTCATGAACTTTCATGAACTAACCGTGAACCGAATTAAGACTTATCAAGCTCATTTAATTTATCAAGGTGGTGAACTTTAACCAAGAACCATGAATTAAATAATGAGACTAATCAAGTTCAAAACAATTCATCACAGTTCATGAAACAGTCCATCGTGAACTTTCGTGAACTAGAGATGAGAACCGAATTAAGACTTATCAAGTTCATAATAATTCATCAAAGTTTATGAAACTAACCTATGAACTTTCACGAACGAATCGATTCTACCAAGTTCATAAAAATTCATGACTGTTCATCAAACTCTCCATATGAACTGCATGAACTAAACCATGAACAACATTAGTTCATAAAGTGTTCACTTATATTCGTGATTTGTCATGAACTGTTTTTGATGAACATGAACGATTGATAAACCATTCATAAACTATTGATGAATGTTCATGAATGTTCATGAACATTCATCATCGTTCATCACTTGATGAACTTCATTTCGCTGGGGATATTCTGCTACACATTATTGCACGAGTGCAGGTTTCTGCATGATTTAGCATGTTTAGATTTGAGTAATTTATGTCTCATGTTTTTCGATCAAAATGACCTATATTTGACCTACAAATGCAAAATGGTTAACACCAAAACACACAAAAACGGTTTTTATGCACCTGAACTATAATATCATAAACAACATTTGAAAACTAAAAAAAATAGACTACCTAATACAGCAGATTAGGCTGCAAGGCATTCGAAACTGTTTAAGCACAGTATATTCTAACATGCTTTGATGTGCTTAGTATTTAAAATGACGTCATTATTTTTATTAGTAATTATGTAAAATGGCGTCCATCCTGGATTTTACGATAAACTATAGGTCAAGCGATGAACAGTAAACATCAGAAATGTTTTTTTAGCTCCCCCCCCCCCCCAAGTCGAACAAAATTAAAAAAATTAACAATTTCGTGCCACAACTAAAAAAAAGGTTTATTTTACTTTTGATAGTCATTTTGTTACTTGTTCATATGAAGGTGAATTTCGCGGCCATTTTGGATTTTTTCATTCAAATTTACTCTTCAGTAATGTTTTGTTTCTGATCCACTTATTAGTTACTACAAATAGATCTTATTATTGTCAACATTTTTAGCGGTAGGCCTATACTTCTAGTAACAGTAAATATATAAAAAACGACGGACCTATTGTATTTAGTGGTCAAATAAAGGTTATGCTTTTCCAAAGACACTAGAAAAAAAATAAAATAAAAATCTTGCAGAAACTATTAATTGTGCTTATATGTAAAAAAAACGTAGACAATTCGGGGGTTTATTTACATTTTGGTAGCCATTTAGTGTTTTGCTAATTTAAAGGTGAAGGTCACCAAATATAGAATACTATCTATACTATAATAGAGTTTTCAGGCTTCGTGGGTCGTTGAACAAACCCCCTGACCAAATCGTTATTTCCCGACAAATCTTTGACATTCAACATGGTTGTAATAACAATAAAAAAATATTACGATTTTTTTTCGTGCCGTAATTTCGCTTTTATTCGATATTCATCACAATGTCTAGCTGATGTCTGTGTCCACTACAAGTCGGCACGACACTAACCCAATGTCGTTTCAATGCTGGGCCAACCTCTCCGGCGCTGGCCAGCAATGGGCAGTGTTTTAAGCTGGCGGCAGCGTTTTTTCACAGAGTACGATCCAATGTCGGTTAAATGTTGGGCCAGCGTCGTCGGCGCTGGCCAAAATCTATTCAACTCTGGGCAATGCCTCAGTAGCTGTCTACGTGCTCGTGACTACAATAGGGGCCTACACTGTGTACATACGATACACCGATACAATGTCGCCTCTATGTTATAGTGCAAGAGCATTAGGGTTGAACCTGGAATAAAATTGCAGAAAGCTGATTTTTTCAGGAATGATACATGGACATCTCCCCAGACGAATTCCGAAGATGCCCCAAAAATCCCCCTTGTGCATTTTTTTTAATTCAAGATGGCCGCCACCATGTAACGCCATTATCGAAAAAAACAGGGGTATACCAGAATTCCTCACTTTTGCAGTTCGAAAAAAATATTTAGTTGTCTCTACTTATGTTTGAGGACACAAAGAGTTCATCCAGATGATCTGAAATGATATCAGTACTTTTCTCAATACCAAAAATCTAAGATGGCCGCCATATTGATATAGTGAGTATGTTGAGCGATCTCTTAAAAAAAACGAAAATATGAGGTAACTATCTCGTTGTTGAGCCTAAAATGTATTTTTTGTCTAAACCCATGGAGTCTAGCACTTATTTAGATCACCAATATTTTATTATATTGAATTTATCAACATAAATCCCACATACCGGTAGTTAAGTTTGGACGTCATCGTCCAAGCTTATTAGTATCCAAAAGAGACTTTCTTTTTCTTATTATTATTATTATTATTATTATTATTATTATTATCTTTCTTAGTCCGCGATTACAGAGACAGTTTACAAGTAATCTACTTCAAACTTCGGCACAATGGTCCTTAGGTATACATCTTCCAGACTAGATCTTTTTTTCATTTGTCCCGCCAGGGGATCTGGATCCTGATCCCGATTTCGTCGATCCACTGTATGGACTACCATTGACGATTTTTGCAAGGGCTATTTCTCACTCAGTTTACAAGTAATCGACGTCAAACTTTGGCACAATGATCCTTAGGTATTCAGGTACCAGGCTATATCTTTTTTCAGTGATCCCGCCAGTGGATCCAGAATTATTCTGGATTCTGTAAATCCAATATGTGTACTAATGTTGGTAGAGTGTTTTACAGGGCGGTTGGTAACCTATTGATGAATTCTATGGGAGAGTCGGTCATCACAATGGCTCTTTGTATTGGCCGGCCGCCTCTCACAATGGGTCATTGTATTGGCGACTTAACCCTCTCATCACATTACCATTTAATAATAACATTTTAAATGCTAACTATTAAAATAACAGTTGTAATTACAGGGGGGATGAATCAATGCAGTTTTAAGCCAACTTTGTGCACATACAGGCTGAACTGGACAAGGACAACCTCCTGAGGTTAGCGAGATGAATAATATGACAGTGGAGGAGAGAAAGGAGGAAGTTCGTAGGCAAAAAGTCAAAAAATCAAAAAAGTCAAAAAAATTAAAAAAAAGTAAAAAAAGTCACAAAAGTCAAAAAAAGTCAAAAATCTTAAAAACGTCACAAAAAGTCACAAAAAGTCAAAAAAGTCATAAAAGTCAAAATCTCAAAAAAGTCAAAAAAGTCAAAAAAAAGTCAAAAAACTAAAAAAAAAGTCACAAAAGTCAAAAAAGTCACAAAAAGTCAAAAAAGTCACAAAACTGAAAAAAGTCAAAAAAAGTCAAAAAAGTCAAAAAAGTCAAAAAAGTCAAAAAAAGTAAAAAAAAAAGTCAAAAAAAAGTCAAAAAAAAGTCAAAATGTTAAAAAAATTCAAAAAAGTCAAAAAAATTCAAAAAAGTCAAAAAAGCCCAAAAAGTCAAAAAAGTCAAAGTCCAAACTTTACTGTTACTTGAAAAGTAAAAGTCATTTCTAGTGTTAATATTACACACCCACCAAAAAACAGGACGTCAAACGGTTCGCGGGCCTATTTCTCCCACAGTTCCACACCGATCAACTTCATATTTGGACACTTTCATCGTCTGGCGGGTGGGCATTTGGCTATAACTTTTTTAGAGGATCCAACCAATAACATGGCCGTAAGCGCGGGTCAAAGTTCGCACCTTGTAAGTGCCAAAGCTCCACGAATTTTCAAAATTTTTAAAATCCCTTTTTTCGTGCATGCTCTCCTTGACTTGACCTTGAACATGGTGGGTCGCGGTACTGGTCAATATTGTACGGTTCAAAAGTTATTCGCTTCCGCGTTTTGCGGAAATTCGCATTGAAATACATTACGCTAAAATGCTGTTTTAATGCGTTATTGCAGCGCTCATAGTGTCTTTATTATTCGAGATTTCGGCGTTCCGATTTTTGCTACGGATTCGCCAATTCAAGCTCTCCAATTCCATAATTTTATCTCTAAAGAAATTATGTATACTTTTTGTGTCAATTGCGTGCGAGCACACGGGGGATAAATGAGGTATTTTCCATTCATTTAGAATGGGCACCTTCTGGACCTTCAGATCTAAAAAAACATCTATTTTTGCTTTCAAAGCCGTCAAAATGACCCGAATTACATGTCCCTTGGATCCCAATGAACCCACATATTGGTGAGAGCAGTTGACCAGCAGACCGCATTGAGCCGACGTTGCGCCAACGTTGGCGCGGCTTTGAAAATGTGGGCCCATCATTTAAAAAACACTGCTCAGCCAGCAAAACATTGCCAGCCACCAGTCATGAGCATTTCAAAAAGAAATACTCTGACCGCATTGGCCCAGCATTCAGCCAACGTTGCCAGTCCACAGCAGTGGACAGTGCCTGCCTGCCAAGCAAGGGTTCGAACCCCATTTGCCCAGTGTAGCCCGGCTTAAATTGTCAAGTCAATCAACTCAACTCAACTAGGATGTCTGGTGATCAGATATATCTGTCTTGATATGAAGAATAAAAATTTCCTGGCCCCTTAATCGCAGTTGCTGCATCAAAATTCTCCTTCACACTTCCACCTTCTTTAATTTTAATTAACAGTCTTACTGTTCTCAAACTCTCACAAAACAAAGAACACACCTCAGATACTCGTCATATTCCAATATTCTGCATTCCGTGTTTGTCTGTCCAACTTAGAATGGTCGAATTTGATGATTAATAAGCTGATTACCCACTAATTGCTCACTGATTGAGAGACAAAGGGACGTTAATCATGCGATTAGTAGTACTCAACCACTCCATAGGGTATTTTGGGTCTAGGACTAAGAGTTCAAAACACCTTGTTCTCCCTCAGTTTTCAAGCTTTTTTCAATCTGTTTTTTCCTAATAATACGTCTTGGCAAGGCGCACCTTATGGGATGTATCCCCAGTTGTCTGTCTATATGCCACCGTTTAACCGCTAGAAGATTAAATAGATTAAATCGCGTAAAAAATCATAACTTTTTAACGGAGCGACATAGGGCTTTCTGGGTGGGCTCGTTGAAGAGCTCGTGAAAAAGTAGAAGATGAATTGTTGCAAGTAAAACGCCGTATCTATAAAAGTCACCGAGTTATCGGCCCCTCAATATTTACGAAATAAATTGGTGACGCCGCAGGGCTCGAACCAAGCGTCGCAGGACTGTCTGGGTGGGCTTGTTGAAAAGCTTGCAAAAAATTAACCAAGTAAATGTCAGGTTAAAAATCTCATAAGTGCAACCGAAACTGAGGTGCGCTAGGAAAAAACGCAGGTCCAAACTTTATCACTTTTGCCTCAGCAAAAGTAAGTCTAGTGTTAATATTACACACCCACCAAAAAACAGGACGTCAAACGGTTCGCGGGCCTATTTCTCCCACAGTTCCACACCGATCAACTTCATATTTGGACACTTTCATCGTCTGGCGGGTGGGCATTTGGCTATAACTTTTTTAGAGGATCCAACCAATAACATGGCCGTAAGCGCGGGTCAAAGTTCGCACCTTGTAAGTGCCAAAGCTCCACGAATTTTCAAAATTTTTAAAATCCCTTTTTTCGTGCATGCTCTCCTTGACTTGACCTTGAACATGGTGGGTCGCGGTACTGGTCAATATTGTACGGTTCAAAAGTTATTCGCTTCCGCGTTTTGCGGAAATTCGCATTGAAATACATTACGCTAAAATGCTGTTTTAATGCGTTATTGCAGCGCTCATAGTGTCTTTATTATTCGAGATTTCGGCGTTCCGATTTTTGCTACGGATTCGCCAATTCAAGCTCTCCAATTCCATAATTTTATCTCTAAAGAAATTATGTATACTTTTTGTGTCAATTGCGTGCGAGCACACGGGGGATAAATGAGGTATTTTCCATTCATTTAGAATGGGCACCTTCTGGACCTTCAGATCTAAAAAAACATCTATTTTTGCTTTCAAAGCCGTCAAAATGACCCGAATTACATGTCCCTTGGATCCCAATGAACCCACATATTGGTGAGAGCAGTTGACCAGCAGACCGCATTGAGCCGACGTTGCGCCAACGTTGGCGCGGCTTTGAAAATGTGGGCCCATCATTTAAAAAACACTGCTCAGCCAGCAAAACATTGCCAGCCACCAGTCATGAGCATTTCAAAAAGAAATACTCTGACTGCATTGGCCCAGCATTCAGCCAACGTTGCCAGTCCACAGCAGTGGACAGTGCCTGCCTGCCAAGCAAGGGTTCGAACCCCATTTGCCCAGTGTAGCCCGGCTTAAATTGTCAAGTCAATCAACTCAACTCAACTAGGATGTCTGGTGATCAGATATATCTGTCTTGATATGAAGAATAAAAATTTCCTGGCCCCTTAATCGCAGTTGCTGCATCAAAATTCTCCTTCACACTTCCACCTTCTTTAATTTTAATTAACAGTCTTACTGTTCTCAAACTCTCACAAAACAAAGAACACACCTCAGATACTCGTCATATTCCAATATTCTGCATTCCGTGTTTGTCTGTCCAACTTAGAATGGTCGAATTTGATGATTAATAAGCTGATTACCCACTAATTGCTCACTGATTGAGAGACAAAGGGACGTTAATCATGCGATTAGTAGTACTCAACCACTCCATAGGGTATTTTGGGTCTAGGACTAAGAGTTCAAAACACCTTGTTCTCCCTCAGTTTTCAAGCTTTTTTCAATCTGTTTTTTCCTAATAATACGTCTTGGCAAGGCGCACCTTATGGGATGTATCCCCAGTTGTCTGTCTATATGCCACCGTTTAACCGCTAGAAGATTAAATAGATTAAATCGCGTAAAAAATCATAACTTTTTAACGGAGCGACATAGGGCTTTCTGGGTGGGCTCGTTGAAGAGCTCGTGAAAAAGTAGAAGATGAATTGTTGCAAGTAAAACGCCGTATCTATAAAAGTCACCGAGTTATCGGCCCCTCAATATTTACGAAATAAATTGGTGACGCCGCAGGGCTCGAACCAAGCGTCGCAGGACTGTCTGGGTGGGCTTGTTGAAAAGCTTGCAAAAAATTAACCAAGTAAATGTCAGGTTAAAAATCTCATAAGTGCAACCGAAACTGAGGTGCGCTAGGAAAAAACGCAGGTCCAAACTTTATCACTTTTGCCTCAGCAAAAGTAAGTCTAGTGTTAATATTACACACCCACCAAAAAACAGGACGTCAAACGGTTCGCGGGCCTATTTCTCCCACAGTTCCACACCGATCAACTTCATATTTGGACACTTTCATCGTCTGGCGGGTGGGCATTTGGCTATAACTTTTTTAGAGGATCCAACCAATAACATGGCCGTAAGCGCGGGTCAAAGTTCGCACCTTGTAAGTGCCAAAGCTCCACGAATTTTCAAAATTTTTAAAATCCCTTTTTTCGTGCATGCTCTCCTTGACTTGACCTTGAACATGGTGGGTCGCGGTACTGGTCAATATTGTACGGTTCAAAAGTTATTCGCTTCCGCGTTTTGCGGAAATTCGCATTGAAATACATTACGCTAAAATGCTGTTTTAATGCGTTATTGCAGCGCTCATAGTGTCTTTATTATTCGAGATTTCGGCGTTCCGATTTTTGCTACGGATTCGCCAATTCAAGCTCTCCAATTCCATAATTTTATCTCTAAAGAAATTATGTATACTTTTTGTGTCAATTGCGTGCGAGCACACGGGGGATAAATGAGGTATTTTCCATTCATTTAGAATGGGCACCTTCTGGACCTTCAGATCTAAAAAAACATCTATTTTTGCTTTCAAAGCCGTCAAAATGACCCGAATTACATGTCCCTTGGATCCCAATGAACCCACATATTGGTGAGAGCAGTTGACCAGCAGACCGCATTGAGCCGACGTTGCGCCAACGTTGGCGCGGCTTTGAAAATGTGGGCCCATCATTTAAAAAACACTGCTCAGCCAGCAAAACATTGCCAGCCACCAGTCATGAGCATTTCAAAAAGAAATACTCTGACCGCATTGGCCCAGCATTCAGCCAACGTTGCCAGTCCACAGCAGTGGACAGTGCCTGCCTGCCAAGCAAGGGTTCGAACCCCATTTGCCCAGTGTAGCCCGGCTTAAATTGTCAAGTCAATCAACTCAACTCAACTAGGATGTCTGGTGATCAGATATATCTGTCTTGATATGAAGAATAAAAATTTCCTGGCCCCTTAATCGCAGTTGCTGCATCAAAATTCTCCTTCACACTTCCACCTTCTTTAATTTTAATTAACAGTCTTACTGTTCTCAAACTCTCACAAAACAAAGAACACACCTCAGATACTCGTCATATTCCAATATTCTGCATTCCGTGTTTGTCTGTCCAACTTAGAATGGTCGAATTTGATGATTAATAAGCTGATTACCCACTAATTGCTCACTGATTGAGAGACAAAGGGACGTTAATCATGCGATTAGTAGTACTCAACCACTCCATAGGGTATTTTGGGTCTAGGACTAAGAGTTCAAAACACCTTGTTCTCCCTCAGTTTTCAAGCTTTTTTCAATCTGTTTTTTCCTAATAATACGTCTTGGCAAGGCGCACCTTATGGGATGTATCCCCAGTTGTCTGTCTATATGCCACCGTTTAACCGCTAGAAGATTAAATAGATTAAATCGCGTAAAAAATCATAACTTTTTAACGGAGCGACATAGGGCTTTCTGGGTGGGCTCGTTGAAGAGCTCGTGAAAAAGTAGAAGATGAATTGTTGCAAGTAAAACGCCGTATCTATAAAAGTCACCGAGTTATCGGCCCCTCAATATTTACGAAATAAATTGGTGACGCCGCAGGGCTCGAACCAAGCGTCGCAGGACTGTCTGGGTGGGCTTGTTGAAAAGCTTGCAAAAAATTAACCAAGTAAATGTCAGGTTAAAAATCTCATAAGTGCAACCGAAACTGAGGTGCGCTAGGAAAAAACGCAGGTCCAAACTTTATCACTTTTGCCTCAGCAAAAGTAAGTCTAGTTATGTTTGGACCTTATGGTCCAAGCATGTTGGAGTCGCAAAGCAACTTTCTTCATCTTATTATTATTATTATTATCTTTCTTAGTCCGCGATTACAGAGACAGTTTACAAGTAATCTACTTCAAACCTCGGCACAATGGTCCTTAGGTATACATCTCCCAGACTAGACCTTTTTTTCATTTATCCCGATAGTGGATCTGGATTTGATCCAGATTTCATAAATCCACTATATGGATTACCATTGACCATTTTTGCAAGGGCTATTTCTCCTTCATTTTAGGAGTAATCGACGTCAAACTTTGGCACAATGATCCTTAGGTATTCAGGTACCAGGCTATAGCTTTTTTCAGTGATCCCGCTAGTGGATCCAGAATTGTTCAGGATTTAGTAAATCCCCTATGTGTACCAATGTTGGTAGAGTGATTTATAGGGCGGTTGGTAACCTATTGATGAATTCTATGGGAGAGTCGGTCATCACAATGGCTCTTTGTATTGGCCGGCCGCCTCTCACAATGGGTCATTGTATTGGCGACTTGACCCTCTCATCACATTACTATTTAATAATAACATTTTAAATGCTAACTATTAAAATAACAGTTGTAATTACAGGGGGAATGAATCAATGCAGTTTTAAGCCAACTTTGTGCACATACAGGCTAAACTGGACAAGGAGAACCTCCTGAGGTTAGTGAGATGAATGATATGCCAGTGGAGGAGAGAAAGGAGGAAGAGCGTAGGCAAAAAGTCAAAAAATCTAAAAAGTCAAAAATCTAAAAAAAATCAAAAAAAAGTCAAAAAAGTCAAAAATCATAAAAAAGTCAAAAAAGTAAAAAAAAGTCAAAAAACTAAAAAAAGTCACAAAAAGTCAAAAAAGTAAAAAAAAGTCAAAAATCTTAAAAAAGGTAAAAAAAGTCAAAAAAAAGTCAAAAAACTAAAAAAAAAGTCACAAAAAGTCAAAAAAGTGACAAAAATTTAAAAAAGCCACAAAAGTAAAAAAAAAGTCAAAAAAAGTTAAAAAAAAGTCAAAAATCTTAAAAAAAGTCAAAAAAGTCAAAAAAAAGTCAAAAAATACACAAAAAGACAAAAAAGTCAAAAAAGTAAAAAAAAAGTAAAAAAAACTCGAAAAAGTCAAAAAAAGTCACAAAAAGTCACAAAAAGTCAAAAAAAAGTGAAAAAAAGTCAAAAAAGTCAAAAAAAAGTCAAAAAGTAACAAAAAGTAACAAAGTAACAAAAAGTAACAAAAATTCAAAAAGTCAAAAAAATTCAAAAATGTTAAAAAAAATTCAAAAATGTTAAAAAAAATAAAAAAGGCGCAAAAAGTCAAAAAAGTCAAAGTCCAAACTTTACTGTTACTTGAAAAGTAAAAGTCATTTCTAGTGTTAATATTACACACCCACCAAAAAACAGGACATGAAACCGTTCGCGGGCCTATTTCTCCCACAGTTCCACACCGATCAACTTCAAATTTGGACACTTTCATCGCCTGGCGGGTGGTCATTTGGCTATAACTTTTTTAGGGGATCCAACCAATAACATGGCCGTAAGCGCGGGTCAAAGTTCGCACCTTGTAAGTGGCAAAGCTCCACGAATTTTCAAAATTTTTAAAATCCCTTTTTTCGTGCATGCTCTCCTTGACACGACCTTGAACATGGTGGGTCGCGGTACTGATCAATATTGTACGGTTCAAGAGTTATTCGCTTCCGCGTTTCGCGGGAATTCGCATTAAAATACATTACGCTAAAATGCTGTTTTAATGCGTTATTGCAGCGCTCATAGTGTCTTTATTATTTGAGATTTCGGCGTTCCGATTTTTGCTACGGATTCGCCAATTTAAGCTCGCCGATTCCATAATTTTATCTATATAGAAATTATTTATACTTTTTGTGTCAATTGCGTGCGAGCACACGGGGGGTAAATGAGGTATTTTCCATTCATTTAGAATGGGCACCTTCTGGACCTTCAGATCTAAAAAAATACATCTATTTTTGCTTTCAAAGCCGTCAAAATGACCAGAATTACATGTCCCTTGGATCCCAATGAACCCACATATTGGTGAGAGCAGTTGACCAGCAGACCGCATTGAGCCGACGTTGCGCCAACGTTGGCGCGGCTTTGAAAATGTGGGCCCATCATTTAAAAAACACTGCTCAGCCAGCAAAACATTGCCAGCCACCAGTCATGAGCATTTCAAAAAGAAATACTCTGACCGCATTGGCCCAGCATTCAGCCAACGTTGCCAGCCAGTCCACAGCAGTGGACAGTGCCTGCCAAGCAAGCAAGGGTTCGAACCCCATTTGCCCAGTGTAGCCAGGCTTAAATTGTCAAGTCAAGTCAATCGAACCCCATTTGCCCAGTGTAGCCAGGCTTAAATTGTCAAGTCAAGTCAATCAATCAACTCAACTCAACTAGGATGTCTGGTGATCAGATATATCTGTCTTGATATGAAGAACAAAAATTTCCAGGCCACTTAATCGCAGTTGCTGCATCAAAATTCTCCTTCACACTTCCACCTTCTTTAATTTCAATTAACAGTCTTACTGTTCTCAAGCTCTCACAAAACAAAGCACGCACCTCAGATACTCGTCATATTCAAATAATCTGCATTCCGTGTTTGCCTGTCTAACTTAGAATGGTCGAATTTGATGATTAAAAGGCTAATTACCCACTAATTGCTCACTGTTTGAGAGACAAAGGGACTTTAATCATGCGATTAGTAGTACTCAACCACTCACTAGAATATTTTGGGTCTAGGACTAAGAGTTCAAAACACCTTGTTCTCCCTCAGTTTTCAAGCTTTTTTCAATCTGTTTTTTCCTAATAATACGTCTTGGCAAGGCGCACCTTATGGGATGTATCCCCAGTTGTCGTCCATCTGCCACCGTTCAACCGCTGGAAGATTAAATAGATTAAATCGCGTAAAAAATCATAACTTTTTAACGGAGCGACATAGGGCTTTCTGGGTGGGCTCGTTGAAGAGCTCGTGAAAAAGTAGAAAATGAATTGTCGCAAGTAAAACGCCGTATCTATAAAAGTCACCGAGTTATCGGCCCCTTAATATTTACTAATTAAATTGGTGACGCCGCAGGGCTCGAACCAAGCGTCACAGGACTGTCTGGGTGGGCTCGTTGAAAAGCTTGTAAAAAATTAACCAAGTAAATGTCAGGTTAAAAATCTCATAAGTGCAACCGAAACTGAGGTGCACTAGGAAAAAACGCAGGTCCAAACTTTATCACTTTTGCCTCAGCAAAAGTAAGTCTAGTGTTAATATTACACACCCACCAAAAAACAGGACATGAAACCGTTCGCGGGCCTATTTCTCCCACAGTTCCACACCGATCAACTTCAAATTTGGACACTTTCATCGCCTGGCGGGTGGTCATTTGGCTATAACTTTTTTAGGGGATCCAACCAATAACATGGCCGTAAGCGCGGGTCAAAGTTCGCACCTTGTAAGTGGCAAAGCTCCACGAATTTTCAAAATTTTTAAAATCCCTTTTTTCGTGCATGCTCTCCTTGACACGACCTTGAACATGGTGGGTCGCGGTACTGATCAATATTGTACGGTTCAAGAGTTATTCGCTTCCGCGTTTCGCGGGAATTCGCATTAAAATACATTACGCTAAAATGCTGTTTTAATGCGTTATTGCAGCGCTCATAGTGTCTTTATTATTTGAGATTTCGGCGTTCCGATTTTTGCTACGGATTCGCCAATTTAAGCTCGCCGATTCCATAATTTTATCTATATAGAAATTATTTATACTTTTTGTGTCAATTGCGTGCGAGCACACGGGGGGTAAATGAGGTATTTTCCATTCATTTAGAATGGGCACCTTCTGGACCTTCAGATCTAAAAAAATACATCTATTTTTGCTTTCAAAGCCGTCAAAATGACCAGAATTACATGTCCCTTGGATCCCAATGAACCCACATATTGGTGAGAGCAGTTGACCAGCAGACCGCATTGAGCCGACGTTGCGCCAACGTTGGCGCGGCTTTGAAAATGTGGGCCCATCATTTAAAAAACACTGCTCAGCCAGCAAAACATTGCCAGCCACCAGTCATGAGCATTTCAAAAAGAAATACTCTGACCGCATTGGCCCAGCATTCAGCCAACGTTGCCAGCCAGTCCACAGCAGTGGACAGTGCCTGCCAAGCAAGCAAGGGTTCGAACCCCATTTGCCCAGTGTAGCCAGGCTTAAATTGTCAAGTCAAGTCAATCGAACCCCATTTGCCCAGTGTAGCCAGGCTTAAATTGTCAAGTCAAGTCAATCAATCAACTCAACTCAACTAGGATGTCTGGTGATCAGATATATCTGTCTTGATATGAAGAACAAAAATTTCCAGGCCACTTAATCGCAGTTGCTGCATCAAAATTCTCCTTCACACTTCCACCTTCTTTAATTTCAATTAACAGTCTTACTGTTCTCAAGCTCTCACAAAACAAAGCACGCACCTCAGATACTCGTCATATTCAAATAATCTGCATTCCGTGTTTGCCTGTCTAACTTAGAATGGTCGAATTTGATGATTAAAAGGCTAATTACCCACTAATTGCTCACTGTTTGAGAGACAAAGGGACTTTAATCATGCGATTAGTAGTACTCAACCACTCACTAGAATATTTTGGGTCTAGGACTAAGAGTTCAAAACACCTTGTTCTCCCTCAGTTTTCAAGCTTTTTTCAATCTGTTTTTTCCTAATAATACGTCTTGGCAAGGCGCACCTTATGGGATGTATCCCCAGTTGTCGTCCATCTGCCACCGTTCAACCGCTGGAAGATTAAATAGATTAAATCGCGTAAAAAATCATAACTTTTTAACGGAGCGACATAGGGCTTTCTGGGTGGGCTCGTTGAAGAGCTCGTGAAAAAGTAGAAAATGAATTGTCGCAAGTAAAACGCCGTATCTATAAAAGTCACCGAGTTATCGGCCCCTTAATATTTACTAATTAAATTGGTGACGCCGCAGGGCTCGAACCAAGCGTCACAGGACTGTCTGGGTGGGCTCGTTGAAAAGCTTGTAAAAAATTAACCAAGTAAATGTCAGGTTAAAAATCTCATAAGTGCAACCGAAACTGAGGTGCACTAGGAAAAAACGCAGGTCCAAACTTTATCACTTTTGCCTCAGCAAAAGTAAGTCTAGTGTTAATATTACACACCCACCAAAAAACAGGACATGAAACCGTTCGCGGGCCTATTTCTCCCACAGTTCCACACCGATCAACTTCAAATTTGGACACTTTCATCGCCTGGCGGGTGGTCATTTGGCTATAACTTTTTTAGGGGATCCAACCAATAACATGGCCGTAAGCGCGGGTCAAAGTTCGCACCTTGTAAGTGGCAAAGCTCCACGAATTTTCAAAATTTTTAAAATCCCTTTTTTCGTGCATGCTCTCCTTGACACGACCTTGAACATGGTGGGTCGCGGTACTGATCAATATTGTACGGTTCAAGAGTTATTCGCTTCCGCGTTTCGCGGGAATTCGCATTAAAATACATTACGCTAAAATGCTGTTTTAATGCGTTATTGCAGCGCTCATAGTGTCTTTATTATTTGAGATTTCGGCGTTCCGATTTTTGCTACGGATTCGCCAATTTAAGCTCGCCGATTCCATAATTTTATCTATATAGAAATTATTTATACTTTTTGTGTCAATTGCGTGCGAGCACACGGGGGGTAAATGAGGTATTTTCCATTCATTTAGAATGGGCACCTTCTGGACCTTCAGATCTAAAAAAATACATCTATTTTTGCTTTCAAAGCCGTCAAAATGACCAGAATTACATGTCCCTTGGATCCCAATGAACCCACATATTGGTGAGAGCAGTTGACCAGCAGACCGCATTGAGCCGACGTTGCGCCAACGTTGGCGCGGCTTTGAAAATGTGGGCCCATCATTTAAAAAACACTGCTCAGCCAGCAAAACATTGCCAGCCACCAGTCATGAGCATTTCAAAAAGAAATACTCTGACCGCATTGGCCCAGCATTCAGCCAACGTTGCCAGCCAGTCCACAGCAGTGGACAGTGCCTGCCAAGCAAGCAAGGGTTCGAACCCCATTTGCCCAGTGTAGCCAGGCTTAAATTGTCAAGTCAAGTCAATCGAACCCCATTTGCCCAGTGTAGCCAGGCTTAAATTGTCAAGTCAAGTCAATCAATCAACTCAACTCAACTAGGATGTCTGGTGATCAGATATATCTGTCTTGATATGAAGAACAAAAATTTCCAGGCCACTTAATCGCAGTTGCTGCATCAAAATTCTCCTTCACACTTCCACCTTCTTTAATTTCAATTAACAGTCTTACTGTTCTCAAGCTCTCACAAAACAAAGCACGCACCTCAGATACTCGTCATATTCAAATAATCTGCATTCCGTGTTTGCCTGTCTAACTTAGAATGGTCGAATTTGATGATTAAAAGGCTAATTACCCACTAATTGCTCACTGTTTGAGAGACAAAGGGACTTTAATCATGCGATTAGTAGTACTCAACCACTCACTAGAATATTTTGGGTCTAGGACTAAGAGTTCAAAACACCTTGTTCTCCCTCAGTTTTCAAGCTTTTTTCAATCTGTTTTTTCCTAATAATACGTCTTGGCAAGGCGCACCTTATGGGATGTATCCCCAGTTGTCGTCCATCTGCCACCGTTCAACCGCTGGAAGATTAAATAGATTAAATCGCGTAAAAAATCATAACTTTTTAACGGAGCGACATAGGGCTTTCTGGGTGGGCTCGTTGAAGAGCTCGTGAAAAAGTAGAAAATGAATTGTCGCAAGTAAAACGCCGTATCTATAAAAGTCACCGAGTTATCGGCCCCTTAATATTTACTAATTAAATTGGTGACGCCGCAGGGCTCGAACCAAGCGTCACAGGACTGTCTGGGTGGGCTCGTTGAAAAGCTTGTAAAAAATTAACCAAGTAAATGTCAGGTTAAAAATCTCATAAGTGCAACCGAAACTGAGGTGCACTAGGAAAAAACGCAGGTCCAAACTTTATCACTTTTGCCTCAGCAAAAGTAAGTCTAGTGTTAATATTACACACCCACCAAAAAACAGGACATGAAACCGTTCGCGGGCCTATTTCTCCCACAGTTCCACACCGATCAACTTCAAATTTGGACACTTTCATCGCCTGGCGGGTGGTCATTTGGCTATAACTTTTTTAGGGGATCCAACCAATAACATGGCCGTAAGCGCGGGTCAAAGTTCGCACCTTGTAAGTGGCAAAGCTCCACGAATTTTCAAAATTTTTAAAATCCCTTTTTTCGTGCATGCTCTCCTTGACACGACCTTGAACATGGTGGGTCGCGGTACTGATCAATATTGTACGGTTCAAGAGTTATTCGCTTCCGCGTTTCGCGGGAATTCGCATTAAAATACATTACGCTAAAATGCTGTTTTAATGCGTTATTGCAGCGCTCATAGTGTCTTTATTATTTGAGATTTCGGCGTTCCGATTTTTGCTACGGATTCGCCAATTTAAGCTCGCCGATTCCATAATTTTATCTATATAGAAATTATTTATACTTTTTGTGTCAATTGCGTGCGAGCACACGGGGGGTAAATGAGGTATTTTCCATTCATTTAGAATGGGCACCTTCTGGACCTTCAGATCTAAAAAAATACATCTATTTTTGCTTTCAAAGCCGTCAAAATGACCAGAATTACATGTCCCTTGGATCCCAATGAACCCACATATTGGTGAGAGCAGTTGACCAGCAGACCGCATTGAGCCGACGTTGCGCCAACGTTGGCGCGGCTTTGAAAATGTGGGCCCATCATTTAAAAAACACTGCTCAGCCAGCAAAACATTGCCAGCCACCAGTCATGAGCATTTCAAAAAGAAATACTCTGACCGCATTGGCCCAGCATTCAGCCAACGTTGCCAGCCAGTCCACAGCAGTGGACAGTGCCTGCCAAGCAAGCAAGGGTTCGAACCCCATTTGCCCAGTGTAGCCAGGCTTAAATTGTCAAGTCAAGTCAATCGAACCCCATTTGCCCAGTGTAGCCAGGCTTAAATTGTCAAGTCAAGTCAATCAATCAACTCAACTCAACTAGGATGTCTGGTGATCAGATATATCTGTCTTGATATGAAGAACAAAAATTTCCAGGCCACTTAATCGCAGTTGCTGCATCAAAATTCTCCTTCACACTTCCACCTTCTTTAATTTCAATTAACAGTCTTACTGTTCTCAAGCTCTCACAAAACAAAGCACGCACCTCAGATACTCGTCATATTCAAATAATCTGCATTCCGTGTTTGCCTGTCTAACTTAGAATGGTCGAATTTGATGATTAAAAGGCTAATTACCCACTAATTGCTCACTGTTTGAGAGACAAAGGGACTTTAATCATGCGATTAGTAGTACTCAACCACTCACTAGAATATTTTGGGTCTAGGACTAAGAGTTCAAAACACCTTGTTCTCCCTCAGTTTTCAAGCTTTTTTCAATCTGTTTTTTCCTAATAATACGTCTTGGCAAGGCGCACCTTATGGGATGTATCCCCAGTTGTCGTCCATCTGCCACCGTTCAACCGCTGGAAGATTAAATAGATTAAATCGCGTAAAAAATCATAACTTTTTAACGGAGCGACATAGGGCTTTCTGGGTGGGCTCGTTGAAGAGCTCGTGAAAAAGTAGAAAATGAATTGTCGCAAGTAAAACGCCGTATCTATAAAAGTCACCGAGTTATCGGCCCCTTAATATTTACTAATTAAATTGGTGACGCCGCAGGGCTCGAACCAAGCGTCACAGGACTGTCTGGGTGGGCTCGTTGAAAAGCTTGTAAAAAATTAACCAAGTAAATGTCAGGTTAAAAATCTCATAAGTGCAACCGAAACTGAGGTGCACTAGGAAAAAACGCAGGTCCAAACTTTATCACTTTTGCCTCAGCAAAAGTAAGTCTAGTGTTAATATTACACACCCACCAAAAAACAGGACATGAAACCGTTCGCGGGCCTATTTCTCCCACAGTTCCACACCGATCAACTTCAAATTTGGACACTTTCATCGCCTGGCGGGTGGTCATTTGGCTATAACTTTTTTAGGGGATCCAACCAATAACATGGCCGTAAGCGCGGGTCAAAGTTCGCACCTTGTAAGTGGCAAAGCTCCACGAATTTTCAAAATTTTTAAAATCCCTTTTTTCGTGCATGCTCTCCTTGACACGACCTTGAACATGGTGGGTCGCGGTACTGATCAATATTGTACGGTTCAAGAGTTATTCGCTTCCGCGTTTCGCGGGAATTCGCATTAAAATACATTACGCTAAAATGCTGTTTTAATGCGTTATTGCAGCGCTCATAGTGTCTTTATTATTTGAGATTTCGGCGTTCCGATTTTTGCTACGGATTCGCCAATTTAAGCTCGCCGATTCCATAATTTTATCTATATAGAAATTATTTATACTTTTTGTGTCAATTGCGTGCGAGCACACGGGGGGTAAATGAGGTATTTTCCATTCATTTAGAATGGGCACCTTCTGGACCTTCAGATCTAAAAAAATACATCTATTTTTGCTTTCAAAGCCGTCAAAATGACCAGAATTACATGTCCCTTGGATCCCAATGAACCCACATATTGGTGAGAGCAGTTGACCAGCAGACCGCATTGAGCCGACGTTGCGCCAACGTTGGCGCGGCTTTGAAAATGTGGGCCCATCATTTAAAAAACACTGCTCAGCCAGCAAAACATTGCCAGCCACCAGTCATGAGCATTTCAAAAAGAAATACTCTGACCGCATTGGCCCAGCATTCAGCCAACGTTGCCAGCCAGTCCACAGCAGTGGACAGTGCCTGCCAAGCAAGCAAGGGTTCGAACCCCATTTGCCCAGTGTAGCCAGGCTTAAATTGTCAAGTCAAGTCAATCGAACCCCATTTGCCCAGTGTAGCCAGGCTTAAATTGTCAAGTCAAGTCAATCAATCAACTCAACTCAACTAGGATGTCTGGTGATCAGATATATCTGTCTTGATATGAAGAACAAAAATTTCCAGGCCACTTAATCGCAGTTGCTGCATCAAAATTCTCCTTCACACTTCCACCTTCTTTAATTTCAATTAACAGTCTTACTGTTCTCAAGCTCTCACAAAACAAAGCACGCACCTCAGATACTCGTCATATTCAAATAATCTGCATTCCGTGTTTGCCTGTCTAACTTAGAATGGTCGAATTTGATGATTAAAAGGCTAATTACCCACTAATTGCTCACTGTTTGAGAGACAAAGGGACTTTAATCATGCGATTAGTAGTACTCAACCACTCACTAGAATATTTTGGGTCTAGGACTAAGAGTTCAAAACACCTTGTTCTCCCTCAGTTTTCAAGCTTTTTTCAATCTGTTTTTTCCTAATAATACGTCTTGGCAAGGCGCACCTTATGGGATGTATCCCCAGTTGTCGTCCATCTGCCACCGTTCAACCGCTGGAAGATTAAATAGATTAAATCGCGTAAAAAATCATAACTTTTTAACGGAGCGACATAGGGCTTTCTGGGTGGGCTCGTTGAAGAGCTCGTGAAAAAGTAGAAAATGAATTGTCGCAAGTAAAACGCCGTATCTATAAAAGTCACCGAGTTATCGGCCCCTTAATATTTACTAATTAAATTGGTGACGCCGCAGGGCTCGAACCAAGCGTCACAGGACTGTCTGGGTGGGCTCGTTGAAAAGCTTGTAAAAAATTAACCAAGTAAATGTCAGGTTAAAAATCTCATAAGTGCAACCGAAACTGAGGTGCACTAGGAAAAAACGCAGGTCCAAACTTTATCACTTTTGCCTCAGCAAAAGTAAGTCTAGTGTTAATATTACACACCCACCAAAAAACAGGACATGAAACCGTTCGCGGGCCTATTTCTCCCACAGTTCCACACCGATCAACTTCAAATTTGGACACTTTCATCGCCTGGCGGGTGGTCATTTGGCTATAACTTTTTTAGGGGATCCAACCAATAACATGGCCGTAAGCGCGGGTCAAAGTTCGCACCTTGTAAGTGGCAAAGCTCCACGAATTTTCAAAATTTTTAAAATCCCTTTTTTCGTGCATGCTCTCCTTGACACGACCTTGAACATGGTGGGTCGCGGTACTGATCAATATTGTACGGTTCAAGAGTTATTCGCTTCCGCGTTTCGCGGGAATTCGCATTAAAATACATTACGCTAAAATGCTGTTTTAATGCGTTATTGCAGCGCTCATAGTGTCTTTATTATTTGAGATTTCGGCGTTCCGATTTTTGCTACGGATTCGCCAATTTAAGCTCGCCGATTCCATAATTTTATCTATATAGAAATTATTTATACTTTTTGTGTCAATTGCGTGCGAGCACACGGGGGGTAAATGAGGTATTTTCCATTCATTTAGAATGGGCACCTTCTGGACCTTCAGATCTAAAAAAATACATCTATTTTTGCTTTCAAAGCCGTCAAAATGACCAGAATTACATGTCCCTTGGATCCCAATGAACCCACATATTGGTGAGAGCAGTTGACCAGCAGACCGCATTGAGCCGACGTTGCGCCAACGTTGGCGCGGCTTTGAAAATGTGGGCCCATCATTTAAAAAACACTGCTCAGCCAGCAAAACATTGCCAGCCACCAGTCATGAGCATTTCAAAAAGAAATACTCTGACCGCATTGGCCCAGCATTCAGCCAACGTTGCCAGCCAGTCCACAGCAGTGGACAGTGCCTGCCAAGCAAGCAAGGGTTCGAACCCCATTTGCCCAGTGTAGCCAGGCTTAAATTGTCAAGTCAAGTCAATCGAACCCCATTTGCCCAGTGTAGCCAGGCTTAAATTGTCAAGTCAAGTCAATCAATCAACTCAACTCAACTAGGATGTCTGGTGATCAGATATATCTGTCTTGATATGAAGAACAAAAATTTCCAGGCCACTTAATCGCAGTTGCTGCATCAAAATTCTCCTTCACACTTCCACCTTCTTTAATTTCAATTAACAGTCTTACTGTTCTCAAGCTCTCACAAAACAAAGCACGCACCTCAGATACTCGTCATATTCAAATAATCTGCATTCCGTGTTTGCCTGTCTAACTTAGAATGGTCGAATTTGATGATTAAAAGGCTAATTACCCACTAATTGCTCACTGTTTGAGAGACAAAGGGACTTTAATCATGCGATTAGTAGTACTCAACCACTCACTAGAATATTTTGGGTCTAGGACTAAGAGTTCAAAACACCTTGTTCTCCCTCAGTTTTCAAGCTTTTTTCAATCTGTTTTTTCCTAATAATACGTCTTGGCAAGGCGCACCTTATGGGATGTATCCCCAGTTGTCGTCCATCTGCCACCGTTCAACCGCTGGAAGATTAAATAGATTAAATCGCGTAAAAAATCATAACTTTTTAACGGAGCGACATAGGGCTTTCTGGGTGGGCTCGTTGAAGAGCTCGTGAAAAAGTAGAAAATGAATTGTCGCAAGTAAAACGCCGTATCTATAAAAGTCACCGAGTTATCGGCCCCTTAATATTTACTAATTAAATTGGTGACGCCGCAGGGCTCGAACCAAGCGTCACAGGACTGTCTGGGTGGGCTCGTTGAAAAGCTTGTAAAAAATTAACCAAGTAAATGTCAGGTTAAAAATCTCATAAGTGCAACCGAAACTGAGGTGCACTAGGAAAAAACGCAGGTCCAAACTTTATCACTTTTGCCTCAGCAAAAGTAAGTCTAGTGTTAATATTACACACCCACCAAAAAACAGGACATGAAACCGTTCGCGGGCCTATTTCTCCCACAGTTCCACACCGATCAACTTCAAATTTGGACACTTTCATCGCCTGGCGGGTGGTCATTTGGCTATAACTTTTTTAGGGGATCCAACCAATAACATGGCCGTAAGCGCGGGTCAAAGTTCGCACCTTGTAAGTGGCAAAGCTCCACGAATTTTCAAAATTTTTAAAATCCCTTTTTTCGTGCATGCTCTCCTTGACACGACCTTGAACATGGTGGGTCGCGGTACTGATCAATATTGTACGGTTCAAGAGTTATTCGCTTCCGCGTTTCGCGGGAATTCGCATTAAAATACATTACGCTAAAATGCTGTTTTAATGCGTTATTGCAGCGCTCATAGTGTCTTTATTATTTGAGATTTCGGCGTTCCGATTTTTGCTACGGATTCGCCAATTTAAGCTCGCCGATTCCATAATTTTATCTATATAGAAATTATTTATACTTTTTGTGTCAATTGCGTGCGAGCACACGGGGGGTAAATGAGGTATTTTCCATTCATTTAGAATGGGCACCTTCTGGACCTTCAGATCTAAAAAAATACATCTATTTTTGCTTTCAAAGCCGTCAAAATGACCAGAATTACATGTCCCTTGGATCCCAATGAACCCACATATTGGTGAGAGCAGTTGACCAGCAGACCGCATTGAGCCGACGTTGCGCCAACGTTGGCGCGGCTTTGAAAATGTGGGCCCATCATTTAAAAAACACTGCTCAGCCAGCAAAACATTGCCAGCCACCAGTCATGAGCATTTCAAAAAGAAATACTCTGACCGCATTGGCCCAGCATTCAGCCAACGTTGCCAGCCAGTCCACAGCAGTGGACAGTGCCTGCCAAGCAAGCAAGGGTTCGAACCCCATTTGCCCAGTGTAGCCAGGCTTAAATTGTCAAGTCAAGTCAATCGAACCCCATTTGCCCAGTGTAGCCAGGCTTAAATTGTCAAGTCAAGTCAATCAATCAACTCAACTCAACTAGGATGTCTGGTGATCAGATATATCTGTCTTGATATGAAGAACAAAAATTTCCAGGCCACTTAATCGCAGTTGCTGCATCAAAATTCTCCTTCACACTTCCACCTTCTTTAATTTCAATTAACAGTCTTACTGTTCTCAAGCTCTCACAAAACAAAGCACGCACCTCAGATACTCGTCATATTCAAATAATCTGCATTCCGTGTTTGCCTGTCTAACTTAGAATGGTCGAATTTGATGATTAAAAGGCTAATTACCCACTAATTGCTCACTGTTTGAGAGACAAAGGGACTTTAATCATGCGATTAGTAGTACTCAACCACTCACTAGAATATTTTGGGTCTAGGACTAAGAGTTCAAAACACCTTGTTCTCCCTCAGTTTTCAAGCTTTTTTCAATCTGTTTTTTCCTAATAATACGTCTTGGCAAGGCGCACCTTATGGGATGTATCCCCAGTTGTCGTCCATCTGCCACCGTTCAACCGCTGGAAGATTAAATAGATTAAATCGCGTAAAAAATCATAACTTTTTAACGGAGCGACATAGGGCTTTCTGGGTGGGCTCGTTGAAGAGCTCGTGAAAAAGTAGAAAATGAATTGTCGCAAGTAAAACGCCGTATCTATAAAAGTCACCGAGTTATCGGCCCCTTAATATTTACTAATTAAATTGGTGACGCCGCAGGGCTCGAACCAAGCGTCACAGGACTGTCTGGGTGGGCTCGTTGAAAAGCTTGTAAAAAATTAACCAAGTAAATGTCAGGTTAAAAATCTCATAAGTGCAACCGAAACTGAGGTGCACTAGGAAAAAACGCAGGTCCAAACTTTATCACTTTTGCCTCAGCAAAAGTAAGTCTAGTGTTAATATTACACACCCACCAAAAAACAGGACATGAAACCGTTCGCGGGCCTATTTCTCCCACAGTTCCACACCGATCAACTTCAAATTTGGACACTTTCATCGCCTGGCGGGTGGTCATTTGGCTATAACTTTTTTAGGGGATCCAACCAATAACATGGCCGTAAGCGCGGGTCAAAGTTCGCACCTTGTAAGTGGCAAAGCTCCACGAATTTTCAAAATTTTTAAAATCCCTTTTTTCGTGCATGCTCTCCTTGACACGACCTTGAACATGGTGGGTCGCGGTACTGATCAATATTGTACGGTTCAAGAGTTATTCGCTTCCGCGTTTCGCGGGAATTCGCATTAAAATACATTACGCTAAAATGCTGTTTTAATGCGTTATTGCAGCGCTCATAGTGTCTTTATTATTTGAGATTTCGGCGTTCCGATTTTTGCTACGGATTCGCCAATTTAAGCTCGCCGATTCCATAATTTTATCTATATAGAAATTATTTATACTTTTTGTGTCAATTGCGTGCGAGCACACGGGGGGTAAATGAGGTATTTTCCATTCATTTAGAATGGGCACCTTCTGGACCTTCAGATCTAAAAAAATACATCTATTTTTGCTTTCAAAGCCGTCAAAATGACCAGAATTACATGTCCCTTGGATCCCAATGAACCCACATATTGGTGAGAGCAGTTGACCAGCAGACCGCATTGAGCCGACGTTGCGCCAACGTTGGCGCGGCTTTGAAAATGTGGGCCCATCATTTAAAAAACACTGCTCAGCCAGCAAAACATTGCCAGCCACCAGTCATGAGCATTTCAAAAAGAAATACTCTGACCGCATTGGCCCAGCATTCAGCCAACGTTGCCAGCCAGTCCACAGCAGTGGACAGTGCCTGCCAAGCAAGCAAGGGTTCGAACCCCATTTGCCCAGTGTAGCCAGGCTTAAATTGTCAAGTCAAGTCAATCGAACCCCATTTGCCCAGTGTAGCCAGGCTTAAATTGTCAAGTCAAGTCAATCAATCAACTCAACTCAACTAGGATGTCTGGTGATCAGATATATCTGTCTTGATATGAAGAACAAAAATTTCCAGGCCACTTAATCGCAGTTGCTGCATCAAAATTCTCCTTCACACTTCCACCTTCTTTAATTTCAATTAACAGTCTTACTGTTCTCAAGCTCTCACAAAACAAAGCACGCACCTCAGATACTCGTCATATTCAAATAATCTGCATTCCGTGTTTGCCTGTCTAACTTAGAATGGTCGAATTTGATGATTAAAAGTCAACCACTCCATAGGGTATTTTGGGTCTAGGACTAAGAGTTCAAAACACCTTGTTCTCCCTCAGTTTTCAAGCTTTTTTCAATCTGTTTTTTCCTAATAATACGTCTTGGCAAGGCGCACCTTATGGGATGTATCCCCAGTTGTCTGTCTATATGCCACCGTTTAACCGCTAGAAGATTAAATAGATTAAATCGCGTAAAAAATCATAACTTTTTAACGGAGCGACATAGGGCTTTCTGGGTGGGCTCGTTGAAGAGCTCGTGAAAAAGTAGAAGATGAATTGTTGCAAGTAAAACGCCGTATCTATAAAAGTCACCGAGTTATCGGCCCCTCAATATTTACGAAATAAATTGGTGACGCCGCAGGGCTCGAACCAAGCGTCGCAGGACTGTCTGGGTGGGCTTGTTGAAAAGCTTGCAAAAAATTAACCAAGTAAATGTCAGGTTAAAAATCTCATAAGTGCAACCGAAACTGAGGTGCGCTAGGAAAAAACGCAGGTCCAAACTTTATCACTTTTGCCTCAGCAAAAGTAAGTCTAGTTATGTTTGGACCTTATGGTCCAAGCATGTTGGAGTCGCAAAGCAACTTTCTTCATCTTATTATTATTATTATTATCTTTCTTAGTCCGCGATTACAGAGACAGTTTACAAGTAATCTACTTCAAACTTCGGCACAATGGTCCTTAGGTATACATCTTCCAGACTAGATCTTTTTTTCATTTGTCCCGCCAGGGGATCTGGATCCTGATCCCGATTTCGTCGATCCACTGTATGGACTACCATTGACGATTTTTGCAAGGGCTATTTCTCACTCAGTTTACAAGTAATCGACGTCAAACTTTGGCACAATGATCCTTAGGTATTCAGGTACCAGGCTATATCTTTTTTCAGTGATCCCGCCAGTGGATCCAGAATTATTCTGGATTTTGTAAATCCAATATGTGTACTAATGTTGGTAGAGTGATTTACAGGGCGGTTGGTAACCTATTGATGAATTCTATGGGAGAGTCGGTCATCACAATGGCTCTTTGTATTGGCGGCCGCCTCTCACAATGGGTCATTGTATTGGCGACTTAACCCTCTCATCACATTACCATTTAATAATAACATTTTAAATGCTAACTATTAAAATAACAGTTGTAATTACAGGGGGAATGAATCAATTCAGTTTTAAGCCAACTTTGTGCACATACAGGCTAAACTGGACAAGGAGAACCTCCTGAGGTTAGTAAGATGAATGATATGACAGTGGAGGAGAGAAAGGAGGAAGAGCGTAGGCAAAAAGTCAAAAAATCAAAAAAGTCAAAAATCTAAAAAAAAATAAAAAAAAGTCACAAAAGTCAAAAAAAGTAAAAAAAAGTAAAAAAAGTCAAAAATCTTAAAAAAGTCAAAAAAAGTCAAAAAACTAAAAAAAAGTCACAAAAAGTCCAAAAAGTCAAAAAAGTCAAAAAAAGTCAAAAAAAGTCAAAAAAGTCAAAAAAAAGTCAAAAAAAAGTCAAAAAAGTCAAAAAAAGTCAAAAAAGTCAAAAAAGTCAAAAAAGTCAAAAAAGTACAAAAAGTCCAAAAAGTCACAAAAGTCAAAAAAGTCAAAAAATCAAAAAAAAGTCAAAAAAAAGTCAAAAATGTTAAAAAAATTCAAAAAAGTCAAAAAAATAAAAAAGGCGCAAAAAGTCGCAAAAGTCAAAGTCCAAACTTTACTGTTACTTGAAAAGTAAAAGTCATTTCTAGTGTTAATATTACACACCCACCAAAAAACAGGACGTCAAACGGTTCGCGGGCCTATTTCTCCCACAGTTCCACACCGATCAACTTCATATTTGGACACTTTCATCGTCTGGCGGGTGGGCATTTGGCTATAACTTTTTTAGAGGATCCAACCAATAACATGGCCGTAAGCGCGGGTCAAAGTTCGCACCTTGTAAGTGCCAAAGCTCCACGAATTTTCAAAATTTTTAAAATCCCTTTTTTCGTGCATGCTCTCCTTGACTTGACCTTGAACATGGTGGGTCGCGGTACTGGTCAATATTGTACGGTTCAAAAGTTATTCGCTTCCGCGTTTTGCGGAAATTCGCATTGAAATACATTACGCTAAAATGCTGTTTTAATGCGTTATTGCAGCGCTCATAGTGTCTTTATTATTCGAGATTTCGGCGTTCCGATTTTTGCTACGGATTCGCCAATTCAAGCTCTCCAATTCCATAATTTTATCTCTAAAGAAATTATGTATACTTTTTGTGTCAATTGCGTGCGAGCACACGGGGGATAAATGAGGTATTTTCCATTCATTTAGAATGGGCACCTTCTGGACCTTCAGATCTAAAAAAACATCTATTTTTGCTTTCAAAGCCGTCAAAATGACCCGAATTACATGTCCCTTGGATCCCAATGAACCCACATATTGGTGAGAGCAGTTGACCAGCAGACCGCATTGAGCCGACGTTGCGCCAACGTTGGCGCGGCTTTGAAAATGTGGGCCCATCATTTAAAAAACACTGCTCAGCCAGCAAAACATTGCCAGCCACCAGTCATGAGCATTTCAAAAAGAAATACTCTGACCGCATTGGCCCAGCATTCAGCCAACGTTGCCAGTCCACAGCAGTGGACAGTGCCTGCCTGCCAAGCAAGGGTTCGAACCCCATTTGCCCAGTGTAGCCCGGCTTAAATTGTCAAGTCAATCAACTCAACTCAACTAGGATGTCTGGTGATCAGATATATCTGTCTTGATATGAAGAATAAAAATTTCCTGGCCCCTTAATCGCAGTTGCTGCATCAAAATTCTCCTTCACACTTCCACCTTCTTTAATTTTAATTAACAGTCTTACTGTTCTCAAACTCTCACAAAACAAAGAACACACCTCAGATACTCGTCATATTCCAATATTCTGCATTCCGTGTTTGTCTGTCCAACTTAGAATGGTCGAATTTGATGATTAATAAGCTGATTACCCACTAATTGCTCACTGATTGAGAGACAAAGGGACGTTAATCATGCGATTAGTAGTACTCAACCACTCCATAGGGTATTTTGGGTCTAGGACTAAGAGTTCAAAACACCTTGTTCTCCCTCAGTTTTCAAGCTTTTTTCAATCTGTTTTTTCCTAATAATACGTCTTGGCAAGGCGCACCTTATGGGATGTATCCCCAGTTGTCTGTCTATATGCCACCGTTTAACCGCTAGAAGATTAAATAGATTAAATCGCGTAAAAAATCATAACTTTTTAACGGAGCGACATAGGGCTTTCTGGGTGGGCTCGTTGAAGAGCTCGTGAAAAAGTAGAAGATGAATTGTTGCAAGTAAAACGCCGTATCTATAAAAGTCACCGAGTTATCGGCCCCTCAATATTTACGAAATAAATTGGTGACGCCGCAGGGCTCGAACCAAGCGTCGCAGGACTGTCTGGGTGGGCTTGTTGAAAAGCTTGCAAAAAATTAACCAAGTAAATGTCAGGTTAAAAATCTCATAAGTGCAACCGAAACTGAGGTGCGCTAGGAAAAAACGCAGGTCCAAACTTTATCACTTTTGCCTCAGCAAAAGTAAGTCTAGTTAAGTTTGGACGTCATCGTCCAAGCTTTTTAGTATCCAAAAGAGACTTTCTTTTTCTTATTATTATTATTATTATTATTATTATTATCTTTCTTAGTCCGGGATTACAGAGACAGTTTACAAGTAATCTACTTCAAACCTCGGCACAATGTTCCTTAGGTATACATCTACCAGGCTGTAGCTTTTTTCATTTTTCCCGCCAGTGGATCTGGACCTGATCCAGATTTCATAAATCCACTATATGGATTACCATTGACAATTTTTGAAGCGCTATTTCTCATGCAGTTTACGAGTAATCGACGTCAAACTTTGGCACAATGATCCTTAGGTATTCAGGTACCAGGCTATATCTTTTTTCAGCCGTCCTGCAAGTGGATCCGGAATTATAGCAGATTTTGTAAATCCACTATGTGGACCATTGCCGGTTCAGTGCAATACATGCCGGTTGAGAGTCTATTCAGGAAATTCAATGGCCTAGTCGCCACTCACAAAAGCCCTTTGTTATCTGCACGCCGCCCCAGGGCTGGGCTGTTTGAGTGACGGGCCAGCGTCGCGAACAGTGGCCCGGCAATCAACCAACATTGTGTGTTTTGTTTGAACAGTAGAAACATTAAATGCTAGATTTTCATCCGTTTTTCGCTGATATCTAAGTCAATTCTGAACCGTTTTTCTTGTAATTTTGCAGACACCATTCCCAGCCATTATGACGACGGCCCTGAAAATTTGGCGAAGTTTGATTGAGTACTTCAAAAGTTATTAATGCGATGCACTGAAACAACACTTCTTCAACCATTTTTTTTCGTTTTTCGCTGATATCTAAGTCAATTCTGAACCGTTTTTCTTGTAATTTCGCAGACACCATTCCCAGCCATTATGACGACGGCCCTGAAAATTTGGCGAAGTTTGATTGAGTACTTCACAAGTTAATAATGCGATGCACTGAAACAACACTTCTTCAACCATTTTTTTTCGTTTTTCGCTGATATCTCAGTCAATTCTCAACCGTTTTTCACGTAATTTCGCAGGCCCCCTCCCCAGCCATGGCGGCGACTGCCCTGAAAATTTGGCGAAGTTTGATTGAGTACTTCAAAAGTTATTACCGCGATGCACTGAAACAGCACTGTTTCAACGCCGGCAGAGCGCTGTAAATGCCGGGCCGTCACTAAAACAACACTGAGTCAGTGCCCCCCATCTTACATGTATGACTGAGCAGTTCAGACTGACTGGCAGATCATCCAGAGTAAGAGAGTAATTGCCAACACTCCAGCGACATTGATCCATTATCTAAGCCCTAGCTTTTTTTTTTTTTTTTTTTTTTTTTTTTTTAAGTTATGATACCTACCTGAAAATGAACGAGAAGAGGTTGCTTTCCCGAAATACCCGTTATTGAGGGAGTTGTAAATCAAGTTTCGAAATAAACTGATGACGTCACAGGGCTCGAACCGAGCGTCGCAGGGCTCTCTGGGTAGGCTCGTTGGAAAGCTTGTAAAAAACATATTCTAGCAAATGTGAGGTTAAAACGTCGTCAGTGCAACCAAAACTGAGCATTAATAAAAAAAAAAAAACGATCGTCCAAACTTGTGTCACTTTTGCCAGCAAAGGTAAGTCTAGTTAAGTTTGGACGTCATCGTCCAAGCTTTTTAGTATCCAAAAGAGACTTTCTTTTTCTTATTATTATTATTATTATTATTATTATTATTATCTTTCTTAGTCCGCGATTACAGAGACAGTTTACAAGTAATCTACTTCAAACTTCGGCACAATGGTCCTTAGGTATACATCTTCCAGAGTAGACCTTTTTTTCATTTGTCCCGCCAGTGGATCTGGATCCTGATCCCGATTGCGTCGATCCACTGTATGGATTACCATTGACGATTTTTGCAAAGGCTATTTCTCACTCAGTTTACGAGTAATCGACGTCAAACTTTAGCACAATGATCCTTAGGTATTCAGGTACCAGGCTATAGCTTTTTTCAGTGATCCCGCTAGTGGATCCAGAATTGTTCAGGATTTAGTAAATCCACTATGTGTACCAATGTTGGTAGAGTGATTTACATGGCGGTTGGTAACCTATTGATAAATTCTATGGGAGAGTCGGTCAACACAATGGCTCTTTGTATTGGCCGGCCGCCTCTCACAATGGGTCATTGTATTGGCGACTTGACCCTCTGATCACCATTACCATTTAATAATAACATTTTAAATGCTAACTATTAAAATAACAGTTGTAATTACAGGGGGAATGAATCAATGCAGTTTTAAGCCAACTTTGTGCACATACAGGCTAAACTGGACAAGGAGAACCTCCTGAGGATGGTGAGATGAATGATATGACAGTGAAGGAGAGAAAGGAGGAAGAGCGTAGGCAAAAAGTCAAAAAATCAAAAAAGTCAAAAATCTAAAAAAAAGTCACAAAAGTCAAAAAAAGTCAAAAAAAGTCAAAAAAGTCAAAAAAGTCAAAAATCTTAAAAAAGTCAAAAAAGTCAAAAAAAGTCAAAAAACGAAAAAAAGTCACAAAAAGTCAAAAAGTCAAAAAAGTCAAAAAAGTCACAAAAGTCAAAAGAAAGTAAAAAAAAGTCAAAAAGTAACAAAAAGTCAAAAAGTCAAAAAAAGTCAAAAATGTTAAAAAAAATTCAAAAAAGTCAAAAAAATAAAAAAGGCGCAAAAAGTCGCAAAACCAAAGTCTAAAAAAGTCAAAAAAGTCAAAAATCTTAAAAAAGTCAAAAAAAAGTCAAAAAAACTAAAAAAAAGTCACAAAAAGTCAAAAAAGTCACAAAAGTAAAAAAAAGTAAAAAAAAGTAAAAAAAAAGTCAAAAAAGTAAAAAAAAGTGAAAAAGTCACAAAAGTCAAAAAAGTCTAAAATTAAAAAAAAAGTCAAAAAAAGTCAAAAAAAAGTCAAAAAGTAACAAAAAGTCAAAAAGTCAAAAAAAGTCAAAAATGTTAAAAAAATTCAAAAAAGTCAAAAAAATAAAAAAGGCGCAAAAAGTCGCAAAAGTCAAAGTCCAAACTTTACTGTTACTTGAAAAGTAAAAGTCATTTCTAGT
The DNA here is from genome assembly GCA_964017125.1 of Flabesymbios commensalis. Lineage (NCBI taxonomy): Eukaryota > Metazoa > Annelida > Polychaeta > Terebellida > Flabelligeridae > Flabesymbios > Flabesymbios commensalis. The sequence continues at coordinate 54,480,927 of OZ024915.1, forward strand.
GTTAATATTACACACCCACCAAAAAACAGGACGTCAAACGGTTCGCGGGCCTATTTCTCCCACAGTTCCACACCGATCAACTTCATATTTGGACACTTTCATCGTCTGGCGGGTGGGCATTTGGCTATAACTTTTTTAGAGGATCCAACCAATAACATGGCCGTAAGCGCGGGTCAAAGTTCGCACCTTGTAAGTGCCAAAGCTCCACGAATTTTCAAAATTTTTAAAATCCCTTTTTTCGTGCATGCTCTCCTTGACTTGACCTTGAACATGGTGGGTCGCGGTACTGGTCAATATTGTACGGTTCAAAAGTTATTCGCTTCCGCGTTTTGCGGAAATTCGCATTGAAATACATTACGCTAAAATGCTGTTTTAATGCGTTATTGCAGCGCTCATAGTGTCTTTATTATTCGAGATTTCGGCGTTCCGATTTTTGCTACGGATTCGCCAATTCAAGCTCTCCAATTCCATAATTTTATCTCTAAAGAAATTATGTATACTTTTTGTGTCAATTGCGTGCGAGCACACGGGGGATAAATGAGGTATTTTCCATTCATTTAGAATGGGCACCTTCTGGACCTTCAGATCTAAAAAAACATCTATTTTTGCTTTCAAAGCCGTCAAAATGACCCGAATTACATGTCCCTTGGATCCCAATGAACCCACATATTGGTGAGAGCAGTTGACCAGCAGACCGCATTGAGCCGACGTTGCGCCAACGTTGGCGCGGCTTTGAAAATGTGGGCCCATCATTTAAAAAACACTGCTCAGCCAGCAAAACATTGCCAGCCACCAGTCATGAGCATTTCAAAAAGAAATACTCTGACCGCATTGGCCCAGCATTCAGCCAACGTTGCCAGTCCACAGCAGTGGACAGTGCCTGCCTGCCAAGCAAGGGTTCGAACCCCATTTGCCCAGTGTAGCCCGGCTTAAATTGTCAAGTCAATCAACTCAACTCAACTAGGATGTCTGGTGATCAGATATATCTGTCTTGATATGAAGAATAAAAATTTCCTGGCCCCTTAATCGCAGTTGCTGCATCAAAATTCTCCTTCACACTTCCACCTTCTTTAATTTTAATTAACAGTCTTACTGTTCTCAAACTCTCACAAAACAAAGAACACACCTCAGATACTCGTCATATTCCAATATTCTGCATTCCGTGTTTGTCTGTCCAACTTAGAATGGTCGAATTTGATGATTAATAAGCTGATTACCCACTAATTGCTCACTGATTGAGAGACAAAGGGACGTTAATCATGCGATTAGTAGTACTCAACCACTCCATAGGGTATTTTGGGTCTAGGACTAAGAGTTCAAAACACCTTGTTCTCCCTCAGTTTTCAAGCTTTTTTCAATCTGTTTTTTCCTAATAATACGTCTTGGCAAGGCGCACCTTATGGGATGTATCCCCAGTTGTCTGTCTATATGCCACCGTTTAACCGCTAGAAGATTAAATAGATTAAATCGCGTAAAAAATCATAACTTTTTAACGGAGCGACATAGGGCTTTCTGGATGGGCTCGTTGAAGAGCTCGTGAAAAAGTAGAAGATGAATTGTTGCAAGTAAAACGCCGTATCTATAAAAGTCACCGAGTTATCGGCCCCTCAATATTTACGAAATAAATTGGTGACGCCGCAGGGCTCGAACCAAGCGTCGCAGGACTGTCTGGGTGGGCTTGTTGAAAAGCTTGCAAAAAATTAACCAAGTAAATGTCAGGTTAAAAATCTCATAAGTGCAACCGAAACTGAGGTGCGCTAGGAAAAAACGCAGGTCCAAACTTTATCACTTTTGCCTCAGCAAAAGTAAGTCTAGTTTAATGTTATGTAACACCATATAACGTCATTTTTCCAAAAAAAACAGGAATATACCACAATTCCTCACTTTTGCAGTTAAAAAAAAATATTTTGTTGCCTCTACACAAAAAGCTCATCAACAGGATCAGAAATGTTATCATTCCTTTTCTTATTTCCACAAATCCAAGATGGCGACCATTATGTGAAGCGTCCCCCCCTCCTCAGAAAATCACGTACATGCCATAATCATCATGTTGTTGAAACTTTTTTTTCAGGGCCATGGAATCTAGAATTTATTTCTATCACCAATTTTTAAATAGAATGTGCTTATCAACACAAAATCCAACATGGCTGCCATATTGGTTAGCTCTTTTAGCGCAGATGCCACGATTAAGCGATGTCCAACTGCTTTTTATATGGGAATATAGATATAGATTGATCAAATTTACAAAATATCATATGTCAGAAATCATTGATTAAAAATTCTAACATCTCTCATCTTTAAATATAAGGGTATTTTTCATTCATTTGAAGCTTGAGATAGCGTAAGAAATTTCAGTTTCAAACACAGCGACTAATTCCAATGTAGGTATTTTATATAGTAGGCCTATATAAAATGTTTTTCGATTTTGGTTAAGTATTAGTTGTGATTATTATTGTGAATGTACATAATAACAGAGCTAAGTACAATATTATACCAGATTGAACACGTTAAACGTCAGGATATGATAGTTTTATGTCAGGATATATGAATATGATATCAGGATATGACACTTTAATATCATGATATGTAATATAATGTCCAAACATTGGTGTTTAATATAGCAAAATCACGTTATGATGGCTCAATACAGCTTTATAAAGGCAGTATATAGTGGCTAAACATCACGTTGCTGTATTAAAATGAAAAGATATACATCATATTATCACGAAATACATTACAATTTCGTGATATATCATTTTAACATCACTATGACATTTTAATGTCAGGATATGACATTTGAATATTAGGATATGGTACTTGAATATTTTGATGTGACTTTATACATTGATGAAATGACACATTGAGGTCACAATATAGCATTGTAATGTGATGGTGTGTCATTATAATGACAAACATGCTATTTAATATCGAATATTGTATAATAGACTTGTCGGATTATGACATTAAAATAGGAAAAACATAAGAAACAGTTCTAAGTCAGGATCTGGCATATTTATGCCAGGATATTGGATTGTAATTTATCAGAATATGACACTTTAACGTCATGAGTTGGTATTATAATGTCCAAATTTTGTCCTTTTATATCACACAATAAGATTTGAATGTCAAGATATTCTAATGTGACATTATAATGACTAAATATGACACTACAATATTTTAATGTGACCATAGAATGTCAGGCTTTGTCACTTTGAAGTCTGGATATGGCATTTTAATGTCAGGATATTATATTGTCATGTCAAGGTATAACATTTCAATAACATTATATTGACAGACGCACGTTACCATATGGTAATACAGAATCGACATAGAACATTCCAATATCAGGCTGGCACATGTCAGCTCAACATATATATCGCAATATAATTCAGTAAGTAAAGGCCTCTACATTGCTCAAATACCGGTACTCCAAAACTGCCAACAACAAAAGCACTTCGAAAGATTCAATAAAATGGAAAGTAATTAGATAGCGTTAAGACACATGCTCTTTGAACAGCATGTGGCCTTGCCCTCTTTTACTTTCATTTCCTCTTACACTAAAATGTCATATTGTGATGTTAATATGCTATATCATGATATTTAATATCGTGACAATACACTAAAAGATCCTGTCACTTTAATACCATACCGTGATGCTTAACCACCATATCCTGCATTTATAAAGCTGTATCCAGACATCATAACGTCATTTTACTATAATAAAGAGCAATATTTGGACATTACAGAACCATATCATGACGTTAATGTTTCTTGTCCTCATATTATCGTGACATAAAGAGATCATATCCTGACGATAAACTGTGACATCAATTAATTTAATGTCATATTCCGATATTCTGATGTAAAATCATCTCATTACAACACCATACAATGCCATAACTTCATTACGAAATATATATATCCTAATATTCAAAATGTAATATCTTGATATTTAAATGATATATTTCATGATATTAAACATATTGACATTCGCAGATCAAGGACAAAAGTAAGTATTTAAAAGAGCATTGTTACAGGACGATTATCAAAGATGTCATGTACATGTAACGTGTGAGGCGCAAGTCCGTATCTTGTAATTGATTTTTGCTAGAAAGCCTCCCTTCAACGTCACCTACTGCCCCAACCAACACGGGGCATTAATCCAATTCTGTTTAATTTTTGTGCCAGCGTCGAAGACGGTCAGCCCATATTAAAACAGCATTGGATGAATGCCTCGTGTTTAAACTCCATTATGCTACAGAGCATATTTTGCTGTACAGGAGGGTGTGGAATCTACAGTCTGGGAACGGATTTTATATCATGGTCGTTTGTAACCAACGCAAACTGAAAGAGCAGTCGCCCCAGAAAGAGTTCTAAAAAGGGTGAGTTGCGGGTGCAGAGTGGCTTGTTCAAAGGGGGGGGGATCTCACAAATCTAGACTATATTGTACAACGATGTGCTCTTTTTGTATTGGCCAAACATGTAGAAACTGTGACAGCTCGGATGATTGAAACGCAATAATTTCATTATTTACCTGAGATTAATTTGTTAACTTGACGAATCTCAATCTACATTTCTAGTGGGAAAGCAGTTCGAAAACACTCCAAAGCGTCACCCACCATGGTAGAATTAACTATAACTACCATGTGGGATTTATGTCGATAAACACAATATAATAAAATATGGTCATCTGAATAAGTTCCAGATTCCATGGGTTCGGCTAAAAAATACATTTTAGTTTCAACAACGAGATAGTTATCGCATATTTTCGGGTTTTTTAAGAGATCGCTTAACAAAATATTATGGCGGCCATCTTGAATTTGTGGTATTAGGAAAAGTACTGATATTATTTCTGATCATCTGGATAACCTCCTTGTACTTTAAAACATAGGTAGAGACACGAAAATCATTGTTTTAAAAGTGGGGGATTGGGGTATAACCCTTTTTTTTAAATGGCGTTACGTGGTGTTATTTTGAATTAACTACTATGTGGGACTTATGTTGATAAATTCAATATAAGAAAATAATGGTGATCTAAATAAGTGTTAGATTCCATGGGTTTGGCCAAAAAATACATTTTAGGTTCAACAACGAAATAGATATCTCATATTTTCGTGTTTTTCAGGAGATCGCTTAACATAATCAGAACAATATGGCGGCCATCTTGGATTTTTGGTATTGAGAAAAGTGCTGATATCATTTCTGATCATCTGTATCAACTCTTTGTGCCTTAAAACATAAGTAAAGACACCAAAATATTTTTTTCCTCACTACAAAGGTGAAGAATTAGGGTATACCCCTGTTTTTTGAAAATGGCGTTACATGGTGGCGGCCATCTTGAATTTAAAAAAATGCACAAGGGGGATTTTTGGGGCATCTTCGGAATTCGTCTGGGGAGATGTCCAGGTATCATTCCTGAAAAAATCAGCTTTCTGCAATTTTATTCCAGGTTCCTGTGTTTTTTTCACTAATGCTCTTGTACTATTAGGCCAGCGTCGCAGGCGATTACGCCAGTGATTCGTAATGAATGGGCACTGGCTCAATTCTGGGTTAATGCTGGCCCGCCATCTGTGACGCTGACCCACAGTTCCCGGCGCCAGGCTTTACCTTAACCCTGTTGACCCAGCATTGGGGAATCACCGCACAGATTGATGGCAGCTGTGGTACTGCACCTGTACTGTTTGCATAGTCTTTTAAAAGTCAGACCAGACTTTTCAATCCAATATCGGGTTAAAGTTGGGGAAGCCCGCTGGCCCACTGAGTCATAAATATTTATATAAGAAATATATATATTATTTATACCAGGGAAGCCTACTTAACTAGCTTTGCCCGTGCGGAGCACGGGTCAAATCTAGTCAGATAGATTCGAATTCAGCACACACAAATTATGTAAAAACAAATGGATGAAAAATAATACTAAACAATTCTGAGAAAAACATCATGTTTCAGATTTCGGCCCATGCTAAATACACATATTCTCATGAAAGGCCCCAATATTTCTTCATTAAAAAATATATGACATTTATAAATACAAATAACACTCATTCATGCACACATCTAGGTTGAGTAAATATAGGCCAGACATGGATATGTCCAATAAGTATATTTTATTAAGTCGTTTCCTTTCATCATGTTGAATCGTTTGTTTCGTTGTTCATTTTGATTATTGTATAATACAAAATCCTGTTTGAGCGACTTATTCTACTGCGATTTGTGATATATCATTAGAACGTGAATTTAATTACCTGTTATATGTATTTCGTATTTTTTGTTAACACAAACATCAAACCGTTTGCGTGACCTTACCCCCTAATTTTAGACAGGTTTGGGGGTTGGAGGTGGAGGGGTGGGTGTTGGAGTTTTTGAACTGGACAAGTAAATTATTTCACCTCCTGTCTGCAATATTTTATTTTATTTGCTGCAAAATATTTATGTCACTTTCTTGGATTTTTTTTATCTCTCTACAGAGTTGGATTCGAAACTAGGCTTAGTATCGATGTTGTGGTTAATGAGACGAGCGAAGCAATGTTTTACAAATTGTAGTGTAATTTAATGATGCCGACCGAAGCGAGGCATTTTTTGTGCAATTTAATATTTATTTACGACATGTCCTTGAGACAATTTTTTATTTTATGAAAAATCATTTTCAAAATAGTTCTTTTGAAAATATTCCAGCACCCCTCTCCCAGCTAACACCAGACGTTGACGAAGACGACGGGCCAACATAAACCCAACACTGGGTCAATGTTTCGTGTTAGCTGGATAAAGCTACCTGGTGCAAAGTACTCTGATATTTGCAGGATGATCCCATACAATGCGGTTTGCCCGCTGACTATAATTATGGCAAGATGCCAGAGGTTGTTTTGGAGCGTCATTGAAGCGACTTATGTGTTCTTTTATTTTCTTAAATTCTGTGAAACGCAGTGACGTCATCGGAAAAACAAACTTCGCTCTTTCTTTTTGACATATTTTTTACACTTTGTGTGAACAAATTATTACACGGGGTGGCTGTGATGGGGTGTTGGGAGGCCATCTTTAGAACAATAAAATCCCGTATTTTAGTCCTATTATAAGCTATTTGGTGCTATTTTAGTCCTATTTTTTCAATGGTCCATATCCTATTTTCCCATTTTTGGGGGACCTGTCCTGACTTGAAGGCCTGGAATGGTCTTAAGCAGTTTTTTCACCTTAATGGTACATAAACATAATTAAAAAAATTCTTGTGCAGTCATACCCCAAAGTTGATCAATACGATTACATCATTATAGGCCTGATAGTGCTTATTGTTTAGAAAATGGACGTTTTATTGTCTATATTTATACAAAATATTTTGAACCTGGTGAGTATGTATTACAAAAAATATTGCATTTGTAGATTGTTTGAAAGTAGAAGTGGAGGGACAGTTTGATTTATAGTTATTGGCAGTTCATTTTAAAGCCTAGGGGCAACACAGGAGATGATCTGTCTCCGTGTTTCGTGTGTGTTGTTGGCACAGTCAACAGAGACGTTAGCCTATTGGTAGATCTCAAATGTTCTTGGTGGAGTCTAAGGAGTCAGCATTGCAGAGTATGAAGAGCACGGTATGTTGTCACAAGGATATTGTGTTTTATTCTGGTAGCCAGTGTAGATCACGGTGATGAGGAGTGACATGGTCCTTACATGAACACTTTTCAACTATTCTGGCAGCAGCGTTCTGAGCTTTCTGTAATTTATCCAATAGGCCTTCAGAAATGTCATAGAGAGAAATGTTACCATAGCCGAGGCGAGGCATTACCAGAGAACAAACAAGCCTCAGTGTCGCCTCTTTTGTACGACTGGATCTGACTGTTATAATGTTTCTGAGCTCGAACCATGCTGCTTGACACATCCTAGTGACCTGTGCAGTCATAATATTGCCCATTATTGATATCTGCCGTGCAAATGTCAATATAACAAATCATTAATGGCACAGATGCCGTTTATGCCTAGTACTCGTTGGAAGGGGAATTAAAAACTAAAATATGCTAGTATAATATTAGAACTATACTGATCAAACTATGATATGAGCCCTCCCCCCCCCCGAAAAAAAATGTAACAAACGTTTTTTTGCTTTTATCCTCGGGTCCTTGGGTCATCCCCGGAAAAGAAATCTCCCGAGATAGGACCCCGGCAAGGTAACTAATATGCATAACTTCAAAATGCCGTGACAATGGAAATTTACACTATATTTTGTTCATTCATCAAATTTTACTGCAAAAGAAATAAATTAACATAATATATAAAGATAATGAAAAAAAAAAAAATGAAGTAGCTGCTTTTTATTGGGTCACATGATAGCCAATCACCCCATATATAAGGAAACAATTATTATGCCCCATCTTGTGACAACGTTCATTTATTTGTCACAAAATTATTCATACCATATACGGGGTGATAGGTCACCTTTAATGTGTTTCAAGACCTCGCGCAAACAATTTTTCGTCCGTAGACATAGAGATCAAAGGGTTATATGGATATTAAAATGTTTTAAGACATCGGGTTAGCAATTTTCCACGTTAGTTACCATAGACATGATAGAGACTTATATAATGTTAACAAATTAGTTTTGACTAGTTGCCCTGAAACACAAAGGGTTATAATTATAGAGATTAAATTAAGTGTCTCCTAAAATGTCCCAATATCAAATGATGAAAATATAAAATATAATATTATTGTCATCATTGATAATTAGCCAGTAAAAATGAGGGGTAATTTGAAACTAGAGGGGGTAACTTGAAACTAGTTTCAGATTACCACCGGGGGTTACCTGAACAGGGGGTAATCTGAAACTGTTACACCGGCCAATTTTCAGTATGACTGGAGTATGAGTATGGTGTTTCAATGAGCTACAATAAAGGCCCGTGCCCAGGCAAATGGCATGTCTTTGTTTTAGCTCTGTTATATCTGTTTGAGTCTTTAAATCAGCAAAGGCAACGTTCCGATAGATTACAACTTTTAGAAACATCCGTTGGCAACGTAATCAGGTTTCGAAAAAGACGAATTATGACAAAATGTCGGTCATTACATTTTTGTCTTTTAGATCCATCCGTTTTTCAATGCCATGTTTTCCGTTTGCCAAGATTGACAGGAATGTTGTATCGTGTCAACGATTTGATTATTTCGTTCTAAAGATAGTTGTTTTTATAATTTCGTCGCCTCGGAGCTAAAGGATCCTATCTGACACTCGTTAGAGTGGCAGATAGGATCCTTTAGCTCCGAGGCGACGATTTACTAGCCGTAATCTATGAAAAAAAAGTTCCTCGTATTAGGATAAGAATGTAAGGTCTTACATCGTCAAATACGTTGCTAGTTTAACTACAATGTCATCGGAAAATCGCCGTTTAACGGCGCTTTTCTAACGAGTCTCTTCTCTTTTCTTTTCAGAACAGGAAAGTTCAAAACAAGTCATCTAGACCCCCAGCGGCTTGGTCAAAGCCATTATAATAAAGAGATGGTTGTCATTAATTGTATGACCATTCCGAAATACACTTATCGGGTTCATATCTTTTTCAAATGAAGGGTGGAGAAAGATAATATAGATTTACGATGATATAAGCCTAAATAACACAAATTCAAACTTGTCAACTTTTAGCCGTGCTGATATACATCTAGGCCTACCCAACCAACACAAAACATTTGCATAACATTTATAGGGTGTAAAAAGGTCAATACTGTTAAAATTGGGCTATAATCCGTGCTCTCTTTCACAGAAGAGACACACATCATTTTAACCCACTGTATCCATAGTAGCATCCATACTTAAATTCACTATTTTTTCTTTTTATTTGGGCCCATATGACAATCAAACTATCAACCAGGCATTTCATCTATGACTTAAATCTCCAAAACACGGCCTCTTCAGATCTTTTCTAGACATAGTTATCACATTTATTCACCAATTATATACTTTTTATCAAAACTATTACACTTAAATTGTTACAGCGATGGTAAAACTCAACAAAAATATAGATATCAAGCTGCAGATTTGTTATCAAGCAGCTGGAATATGTCAAGGAAGGATCAGAACACGCAAACCCCTTGTGTCTACTGATGGTCTCACCCCCCCCCCCCCCCAATGCCAGTCCCATTGAAACAGATGTAAACTGCCTCAATTCCGCAAGCCGATTTCACCATTTTTCACCCTATTAGATATTTAGTGTAACATATCAGGATAAAGCTTGCGATGTCCTTGTTAAAAAACAGGCCCGCTATGGGTACGCTTACCAGACAGATTTTAAGCTATGCCCCCTAGGGTGTAAAAAGGTCAAAACTGTTAAAATTGGGCTATAATCCGTGCTCTCTTTCACAGAACAGACACACATCATTTTAACCCACTGTATCCCTGCGAGGTTATCATGAAACAGTTATATCTGATATCTTTGACAAAGAAGATAACGTGGGCTAATTAAATATTCACAAAATTATTACTTCTTTGTATTTTATTTTGTTTCAATAGAGGTTGGAACAGCCGCATTAAACATATTTTGTGTGATGATTCCATCATTAGTAGACACCTCCCTGGATTTCGGCTTATTAAGAGTGGTGAGACCATATGCATGTTGCCATTATTTTAATATCTACGTCACAGTCCAGACAAAGTCGTTAATCTGTTAATTAAGACTTGGTCATTTGTTATTTTTTGTCGTCTCACATTGTGTCGATGTCTTCCAAAACCACAAAACGACTATTCATCTCGTATATGTTATATATAATTTATTATTTCGTTCTACTCCTTTTGTCCATAATATAATATAATATAATATAATATAATATAATATAATAATAAAATAATATAATATAATATAATATAATATAATATAATATAATATAATATAATATAATATAATATAATATAATATAATATAATATAATATAATATAATATAATATAATATAATATAATATAATATAATATAATATAATATATATATAATATAAATATAATGTAATGTAATGTAATGTAATGTAATGTAATAATGTAATGTAATGTAATGTAATGTAATGTAATGTAATGTAATGTAATGTAATGTAATGTGTAATGTAATGTAATTTAAGGTAACATTATATAACATAACATAATATACAATGTAACATAACATAACATACAATGTAACATAACATGCCATAATATATAGCTTACTTTACACTGCTGGTTAAGAGTTGAAAAGTCAGTTTAAAATCGGGATCATCTTCGAAAAGCTCATAACGTCCCTCACAAAAACAGCCACTTAGACAGAAAACCAGGTAAATTGTTTACGCTGCTTATGACACTAACCATAGCTCATTGTCATAATTATAAACAAGTACCATTGAAATATATCAATGTGAAAATGATTAAAGTGGTTTGGATTCTCAATAATATTTGAGAATCAAAACCAGCCTAAGTATTTCAATTAAGATTATTCCAATTAAGCTCTTTTGATTTCGAATATTCCACACAAAAGGCAGTTTTCATTAATTGTCAACCTTAGTATTCACACATACACGACGCACAGCCCACGCCTTCAGTGACACAAATTATAATGGTGCGTCGGTATATGCGTCCATCATTTTTTTCGGGATATGAAAAGAGCTGGCGAGTTCATAACAACAAGCATGCATGAATGTAGGACACATTCAGCATTCGTTCGTGTACATTACAATGCATAAATTGAGATACAATAATTAAGTAAATACCAGAAATCCTATATCGCTTAGATATCTATAATTAATTGCCGTTCACACATCAGTTTCATCAAGAACCCACGAGAAATGTCAGCTCGATAGTATTGTTTGATAGACTCAGAATAAAAAATACAATTTATTTGTATAGTTTGCGATAGAACGAACATCCACAATAAACGGTAATGATTTTGTTTAAAAAACAAACAATGTTCTGTATGATTTAAAATGTAGGCCTATGTACATACTGTATTGTCCCCTTGGATATGTAAGGGTATATCTGCCACTTTATAAAAGTGGCAGATACACCCTTTCATATCAAAGGGATCGATAATACCTCGTAATATTTACCATTGAGCGCCAACTGCGACTTAAACGGTTGGCGTTCCCAATATGAACCACAAAGCTCGAAAGCTTTAGTCTCATCAGGGAAAAAATCATTTCAGATGCAAAACAAAGCTGGATATGTAATGAAACCTTTTTATGGGTGTACTGAAACCAATTGTTTACCAAAAGCAAATAGTTATTAAGCATAGATTTCAGATATTGTGACTAAAAGGTCATAATTCCGAGACGACGATATGTTACAGAAAATTCAATTTTGAAAAATAATTTTATTCTGATTCGAGCTTATGGTATATACATAGTGTAGTCATTCTTGTAGTAAATCAAAATATATCTGGACAGATTTCTAGCAAAGATTATATGATTTTTTATGGTATATATGTGTCCCAACTGGCACTTCTGAAAAGTCCCAAGCAAAACTCCTGTTCAATTTCGAGAAATTGACTAAATCCATATTGTACAATATCACGATCTGTAGCGAAAATATAATTTTTCAAGTTCTTCTCCATTTTGCAAATGTTAGGTATCATTTTTTTGGACATTAGGAGATGATCATAGCTACACAGAATGATGGATTTAAAGTCGATTTAACTATTTTCAGATGAACTAAATAGTATTTTAAGTTTTTTTTAATTATAAAATGTACATGAGTATATTATGTATTATATTATTATTTTTGTTGGCCTATTTAATATGCTCTCGTTTTAATGGGTAGTTTAGGTTTTGTTATATTACGTAGTTTTTGGACATCAGGAATTGATTACAGCTATCAGTTTGATCATAAAAGACAGTGTGCCCCATATAAAGTAGATTTAGCGATTTTAAGAAAAACTGATATATCAAGTATTTTTTTGTCAAAGAAGATATGTAATGAACTTTTTGTGTATCCTTGCACATTATCATAAGCCTATACCAGATACTCCTGCCTTAATGGACAGTTTGTGTGACGAGATGAGCCAAAAGTCTTTGACAAAAAATAAGTCCAATATGAGAAGGGTCCAGTCACGATCGCTAGAGAATATCGGACAATTGTTTTATTTACAATATTTTTTAAAATTAGGTATCGATGTTTGTATTTATTTATGTTTTGAACCGACACAATTGTATTAAGACGAGAAAATATCATATGAGTGTATAACACTATGATTGGTATCAAGATGATGTTTGTTGTGATGTTATTATTATATGGAAGGACATGGTCAGATTATGACATTATGATGTCAGAATTGAGCATCGAATGCTAATAATTACATCATGATGGCAACATATAACAATATAATGTTATAATAATGGGATTCAAAATTACACTATATTAATTATTATAATAATGACAGTTAATAAGACATATGGCTATTGGGATATCCACTTTTCATGGCAACATATGTCATTAGAATGTCAAAATATTTAATTGTAATCCACACTATCAGAATGCCGGATGTCACACTGAAACATTTGACACAATCAATTTAAAATGTGATGTTATATTTTTTGTCATCTAATCACCATAGTGCCGTATTATGTCGTTATATTGTCAGACAATACATTTGATATCATAATAATATGGTTATACTGTCAGAATATGGCTATATGATCATGATAGTGTGAGAATTAAATAGTTGGAATGTGCCTTTATATTTCAGAATAAGCCACAATAATGTCAGGATATTACATTATTATAATAATTCGACATAACAATATTGCACAAAATATTATATTAAATTAAATATATTATATTTAAGCAATCAGCATAGCACCAGAATGCAAGCAAACATGGTATACAAATTCAATGTAACATAGATATGAATGATAATGAGTTAACTAACTTGCTGTGAGCATATGGCTGACATTTGAAGTCATTAATTATAAACTGCACTGCAAAAAAAATAGCATCAGGATGAGTTAATCTCCTCAGATTTGTTAAACGGTAATTATCCAATCAAACACCTTGAACAGTAATGAAAAACGGACTAATTACTTCTCATGAGTTCTGGTGCTGGAAGCTGCATCACGCTTTGAATTTAAATGTTGTGATTCACTCGATGCTGATATTAAGTCTAAATAATAATCAGCATAACCTCAGTATGGATATCTTACTAATGGATGTGCGTTAGCCCTTCTTATAATTATACCATGGAGACCAAAAGGTTTTTTCAATTTGAAACTGTGTCCATATGTCAGAATCTGACGTTGTCGCAAAGGAGCTACCATTGAAAAACCGTGCAGAGCCTGGAAGATTTTACCAATAACAACAAGTCTGAACTGCATTTCAACGCAACAAAGTAGTTTTTGAAATTCCAGTAATTGAAAGCTACCCATTCGATAAGAGAGCATTGTACTATCTAGGGCAACAATAGTAACACAACAATACATATACTCATACTTTGTAAGATTAAAATCACCAGTAATAATATCAAATTTTGTTCTAAAAAATCACAAAATCCGTAGTAAATCGACTTAAAGCAACTATTTGTGTGGGCCTATTTAAAGGTAAACTGATAGCTGCAATCGATTCCCGGTATCCAAGCACATAACTAGCAATACCTAACATTTGCATAAAAAAAAAACTATTTTTGCTAGCGATCGCGATATTTGAAATATTTTTAGTCAATTTCTCGGAATTAAACAGGAGTTTTCCTATGTGACTTTTCAGAAATATTGGTTGTGACTTATGCATACCATAATAAGTCATAAAACCTTTGTTAGAAATTTGTCCAGATAAATTTGCCAGAATGACTATACTAACATATTTTCCATAGTGATCTAAGAAACAGTGTTTTGCATGAATAAATACACACATTATAATAAATCAAATTGTCATGACACTTTTCAGCTAACATGTTTAGAAAAACAGGTATGATAGGTTTGTGGAATATTATTGTATTAGTTATGAAACCCTGCATGTCTATAGTTGTGGATGCCTTTAATTTGAAGACATAACAGCATTACGTCGGTTTACTCTACGTTAACAGCTTCTCTGTTTTGGTCAAAAGGCAGCAACTGCTTAATTTTTAAGCAAACATTTACTACATTTTGGCACGACAGGTCTTTTATACTCAACTTATTATTCATGCAGCGTTAATGGTAATTATCTAGGTGTCAAGTAAATACTAATGCCACGAAGGCAACGCTGCGGTGGTTAATCAGTGTCACACTCCATCTTCTTCATAACCTCGTTACATTCATTGTCAAAATTTTTAAGGGGACTGTTATATTTTCGCAGAATTTGAAACTAGCATTATAACTGATAGAAGTCAAAGTCCGACCAAATTCAGTATATAACATGCATGCTTACACTTCCGATTAAATCTGAGTCCTTCTTGGACTGACAAACATTGTAAACCTCATACATGGCTAGATTTCTATATGAGTTGATCTGAACTGATTCTTGTTTGCAATGCTTTTCTATTTCATTTGCAATGTGAAGTACATTTGCACCAGTTTTTATGAGTATTTGAATCTGTAAGTATATTGCAGTAGAGTTTTAACCAGGATATTTCTTTGTTATCTTCCTTTGCCTTTTCCTTTCCCCTTCCGCCTCCTCTTGCTTGTTGTAGTTGTGGTCGCTGTGGACGTAGTCAATCTAGTAGTCGTTTTGGCTGTGGTAGTTGTTGTTGGTCTAGTAGTTGTTTTGGGTGTATTGGTTGTTGTGAGTGTAGTAGTTGTTAAGGGCGTGGTAGTTGTTGTTGGTGTAGTGGTCGTTGTGGGCGTAGTGGTCGTTGTGGGCGTAGTGGTTGTTGTGGGTGTAGTAGTTGTTGTGGGCGTAGTAGTTGTAGTTGGCGTAGTAGTTGTTGTGGGCATAGTAGTTGTAGTTGGCGTAGTAGTTGTTGTGGGCGTAGTAGTTGTAGTTGGTGTAGTAGTTGTTGTTGGTGTAGTAGTTGTTGTTGGTGTAGTAGTTGTTGTGGGCGTACTAGTTGTTGTTGGTGTTGTAGTCGTTGTGGGCGTAGTGGTCGTTGTAGGTGTAGTAGTTGTTGTGGGCGTAGTAGTTGTTGTTGGTGTGGTAGTTGTTGTTGGTGTAGTAGTTGTTGTTGGTGTTGTAGTCGTTGTGGGCGTGGTGGTCGTTGTAGGTGTAGTAGTTGTTGTGGGCGTAGTAGTTGTTGTTGGTGTAGTAGTTGTTGTTGGTGTAGTAGTAGTTGTGTGCGTAGTAGTTGTTGTCGGTGTAGTAGTGGTTGTGGGCGTAGTAGTTGTTGTTGGTGTAGTAGTTGTTGTGGGCGTAGTTGTTGTTGTTGGTGTAGTAGTTGTTGTGGGCGTAGTAGTTGTTGTTGGTGTAGTAGTTGTTGTGGGCGTAGTAGTTGTTGTTGGTGTAGTAGTAGTTGTGGGCGTAGTAGTTGTTGTTGGTGTAGTGGTAGTTGTTGTGGGCGTAGTAGTTGTTGTTGGTGTAGTAGTAGTTGTGTGCGTAGTAGTTGTTGTAGGAGTGGTTGTTGTTGTAGGAGTAGTAGTTGTTGTTAGTGTAGTAGTAGTTGTGGGCGTATTGGTTGTTGTTGGTGTAGTAGTTGTTGTGGGCGTAGTAGTTGTTGTTGGTGTAGTAGTTGTTGTGGGCGTAGTAGTTGTTGTTGGTGTAGTAGTAGTTGTGGGCGTAGTAGTTGTTGTTGGTGTAGTAGTAGTTGTGGGCGTAGTAGTTGTTGTTGGTGTAGTAGTTGTTGTGGGCGTAGTTGTTGTTGTTGGTGTAGTAGTTGTTGTGGGCGCAGTAGTTGTTGTTGGTGTAGTAGTTGTTGTTGGTGTAGTAGTAGTTGTGGGCGTAGTAGTTGTTGTTGGTGTAGTAGTAGTTGTTGTGGGCGTAGTAGTTGTTGTTGGTGTAGTAGTAGTTGTGGGCGTAGTAGTTGTTGTAGGAGTGGTTGTTGTTGTAGGAGTAGTAGTTGTTGTTGGTGTAGTAGTAGTTGTGGGCGTAGTGGTTGTTGTTGGTGTAGTAGTAGTTGTGGGGGTAGTGGTCGTTGTCGGCGTAGTAGTTGTTGGTACCGGTACTGAAAGAAAAGAAATACTTGTTAAAATCACAAGCTATATCTTAGAAGTGATTACATTAATTTCAGCTGCTCATGAGATTTCATGCTTTAGTAAATATATTTGCTTAAGATCAGCAACAATACATGCAATGTATGAACTCACGTTCCCAGTAAACACAAAACATTTGTATAATATTTATACAACGCCGGCCCAACGTATTCGCCGTTGGACCAACATTGTATGAATGTTATACAAAGGTTTTGTGTTTACTGGGATATGAACCCTCACAGGACCCATGTAATTCTTCTAGTTCTCATGCATCTTAAACTGTGAATTGCTGCCTAAATTCCAAACTCAATGTGAATGGAATTGACGTGATATAATAAATATAAGTGTAATTTATTACATCAAATTACACCGAAAACATCATTTTTATGTTATATTATACCAGTATTTTAATTATCAAATATTCAAAGTATGCCATGTGGTACATACACGCGACGAAGGTGCTTAACATACCGTTGATAAAAGCATTCTTTGGTAAATATAAAATATCAAAACAAACAAACATTAACCCTTTGAGCGCCAGTCATGACTACAATCGTTTAACACCTTAATTGTCGTTACCACTTTAACTGCCAAATTATTCAATTTCAATTTTCACCCACTTCAAGTTGTGTCTCGCTGACGCGATCCACAACTTCAAGCGAGTGAAAATTATTCAGATTTGACAAAATAAAGGTCAACTTTTGTTCAAATCTTGCTGATTTAATGTAACATTTTATATTAAACATGTTTAAAATGTGGTACTTAATGGGTAATAAAAAAAATGTAAAAAATCTATTCGCGACTGGCGGTTAAAAGGGTTAATATTCGAAATTTAAATATTCTCGGCTTCTGATTTTAAAATCGAAATAATTTCAGTACGTTACTTGAAAATATCTGTCGTTTTCAGTGAGACACAACTTCAACTGAATCAATATTACATTTGGATAAAAGCTTGACCCTTTATTCGCTAAGTTACCTTATTTACATTTTCATCCACTTAAAGTTGCGTCTCGCTGCCGCGACCCACAACTTCAAGTGGATGAAAATTACTCATATTTGTTCAATTTGAGAACAAGCATTTACAACTCTTGATCTTTAAATACTCTTTTCATTCCCAACAACAGTTACTTGATCGACTAATTGGAGGACGAATTAAAAACGATTATAGTCGTGTACAGCGCTTAAATGGTTAAAACAATAATTTAACTCATTGAGTTTGATATGCTTTTACGCTATTTTTCATGTACATAAAGCTGATTGCCAACGCAACTCCCAGCTTCAAATAACGAGAACTGCCCCAAAAAGCAGCAGAAGTGAGGTATGTGACACATAAAATAAACAATGCAGCTGGTGGGGTACATGGCCAGCAAACACAAAACATTTGCATAACATTTATGCAATGTTGGACCAACGTTGGGCCGACATTGTATAAATGATATCTAAATGCGTTGTGTTTTCTGTGGTGGTGCATTTAACTCTTTATGTGCTTCATTACTACTTAACATTTTCCTTTCATTTGAAGTTGGCATTGCTCACGCAATTGCCAACTTCAAATGAAAGAAAAATACCTCCTCACTTAAAAATTAAACCTGCAAAATTTCACAATGGGGGCTTTACTCAAGATTTATACATGCATATTTGTTCAATTTCTGTCAAATTTTAGTTGTGGAAAAACAGTATAAATGCGCTTAAAAGCGTCGCCCGCACTCAAAGGGTTAATGTCATGCTACTTAACCCTCTCAGCGCGGGGATCAACTTTTTAATGGACGTAGATCCATGGCATAGGTGTTCAAATAAAGCCGACTAAAACATTTATGATGATTTCATATTGAAAAAAACCCACCTTAATCTCTTGGTTTATATACAAATTATTTCAGCGCTTTAAGGGTTAAGCTGCCAAACTTCAAATTAGCTGATTTTGTAATTAAACAGAACACGTTTGATATTCCCGATGAGGGACGAGAGAGTCAAAGAACGATACTGCAGCGTGTTTAGTCAGAGCACATTACCTGCAGCAGCAATGTTCATGATTAGAATTGTTGTGTGAGGCGAGAATGAGGAGAAAATGTCTGTGACGGACTGAGAGTGTGAGTACTAAAATAAAGATGACATGTTTGCATCAATCGGTGTGAATTTGCATGCGTGGAAGTAATATAAGACACTGAACCTGCCTCGATAATCAGATAATGATTTAGATATTTTCCCCGGTACACATGGGTCGTTGACCCAATGCTGGCTTAATGTTCGGCCAGCGTCGTTGTCGGTGGGTCAGTATTAACCATCATGTCGCAAAGTCAATTTATTTAAAGTTGCAGCCACTTGAGATTGTGTCTTGCAACCCCGATCCACAACATCAAGTGATGTAAAATTATCCATTTGTCAAATATGAGACCACACGTTTACACATTTTGATGTTTAAACAATCATTTCATTTCAATATCAGTGATTTTATCGGCCAATAAAATAATTTAAAAACGACTATAGTCGTGCTTAGCCGTGTAGGGGGTAGTTAAATCAGCCCTGGGTCAACGTATCGTGCTTGTTGGGTACTACCCTACCCAGCAGACACAGTAATTATGTTGAATCAATGTTGGTTTAACATCGTAATGCTGGTTTAACAATGGTGGTTTTATCATTCATCTAACATTTAATTTAATTTAGTTTAATTTAATTTAATTTATTAAATTTAATTTAAAGTATTTATTTAATTTTTATTTTATTTATTTATGTAATAATTAAATTTTTTTTTTTTTTTTTTCATTTATCTAGCATTTATTTAGCATTTATCGGGAATTCTTGATGGATTTATTTTATATTGCACTCACATATCACTTAAGGGGTGTAGATGTGACATTTTAGAGTTATGACAAATGACAATCTGAGCTATTTTCTCACTCAAAAACTCAAGTTCTTGAAAATTACTCAAAAAATAAAAAATATGTTTAATTTGAGACAAAACATCTAGAAATCTTGATGTATTTAAACATTTCATTTGATTTCCAAAAAGAGTGATTTAATTAGCAAAAAAACGGATTAGTAAAATTCACAGGGTCGTCGCCGCATCAAATAAAAATAGTTCTTGTAAATAAAATTAAAAATAAATATAAAATAAAATCGGTTTAGAATTTGACTGAGAAATCAGCGAAATTCAGTCACCACGGTTAATGTGAATCCGGTTATAGTCAGCTCTTTCCGCTTGATTTGAATACATTCCTCATAGGCCCACTACCATTATTCATATTTAACACTATAAGTGTGGGGGTAGACTTTTGTCAGCAAATGTTGATGTCAAAATTCGATCTACACACTTAAACGTATGTCGTCAAAAAATTGTTACAGAATAGTTATGAAAACACTCCCAGGGACGTGCACAGGGTAGCAGGGGGTCAGGAGGGTCATGACCCTTTCCCCCCTTGAGCTGCAGATTTTTAAAAAAAGTTCATATTTTTCTAAATTTTACCTCTTGACCCCTCCCCCTTTGACGGTAAACTGTGCACACCCCTGCCTCCACAAAATTTAGCATGTTCAGGAAATACTATAGATGTAGATTATTACAAACTTGACTATTACTTTATGAGGGCTTACATTTGCGCTTTTCAAAGAAATAATGGAATTCGAAATGCCTAATAAACTATAAAAAGTAGCTGTTATTATATGCTACTCGACTTTCTTAACAGTCAAAATGCAGGTACGGTGCACTAGTACGTATAAACGATGACAACCATCTTCAATTTTTAGCTCGAAAAAACCCGGAATGTTCTTTTCATGCAAGCTGTAAGCCTAATGTTTGATGGCAGAAGTGATATTCACACTTGAGAAGAAGCAATCATGCGATCAGCAGTTTTGAAACACTACAAAAGTACTATAGATGTAGTGCATAGGAAAGGTCACTGTCAAGGACAGTGCAATTATTAAGATAACAATTAAAGGAAACTTCGATTAGTCCTTTATTATCAAGAAAAAAAAGAGTGTAGGGAACCAGAAATATATACAATTGGTGAGCTGAAGAATAGTATAATATATGTGCACGAATAACAAGTACACATGCATATATTTATATCTATTTCTATGGGTTGTGTTACATATTTTTCATATTTATATATAAATATATAAATATAGCTAAATAATTATGTCTATCTATACCAGTGATTTAAGTATCCCCACACCGATTTTATTTACCGTAGTAAATCGGCGTCCTAATTCACAGCATCCACATTGTCCACCTTCCTCATAAATCACCGCTACCCTGTCACTTCCGGTCCACTGGGAAGTTCATTCCCAGCAGACACGAAACGTTGTCTCATTGTTGAAGTAATTCTGGGCTCGCTATGCAGCTGCTGGCCCTACATTAAATCAGCATTAACACAACGTCTCGTGCTGGCTAGGTTGTGGTTTAGGTCGATATGGATGTGACCGCTTTCAACGAGTTATCGACTATGCTTCGACGAGTTGCCTGGACGAATTTAATGTTTAATCATCACACTTAATATCGTTTCGCTGAATAGATGACCAAATATTTGTAACAATATTTTTATAGTTTCATTTGACCAAAGATATTATTCTTTGACTTAGTACGCTTATTACAACAACATTTTGAAACATACAAACGTAGGACAGACCAATTGATTATCATGGAATTCCTGATCTGATTTCGCTCCATAGTACTGCATGAATTGCTACCCTGGTACATTACATGCTACTACATTTTACACAATAAAACAAGAGAACTGAAGTCCTATATCATCCCCCGCCATAAATTAGGTTAGACTTTTTGTGGTCACAAATATTTAAAAAATCGATTTGTGGTGGCCATTTTTAATTTAAGTAAAATAACATGCACATTTCCAGATGGTGGGTAATGTGATTGTACAATGGGAATTATTACTGATTTCAATTTTTCAGTTTTTGCGCCAACAAAAAAATATAAAGTTTATACATGGCGGCCATTTTGAATTTCAGTAAAACCTTTAAAAAATTACTTGCACATCTCCATATCGTGGGGAATGTGATAGTAAAATTTGAATAATTTCCGACTTAAAATTTTGGAGTTTTTGCGCCCTCCCCCCTAAAAAAATTAAAGTTGGCGGCCTTTTTGAAATTTGGCAGCATTTTTAAAAAATCACTTGCACATCCCCATGTTGCTAGGAATGTGATGTTAAAATTTGAAAAAAAAATTGACCAGTAGTTTTTGAGTTTTTGCGCCCACAAAAAAACGTGACGTCGGACGCCGGACAGAATCCTGGCGCGACTAAAATCCCCTTCCCCCTACGGGCGGGGGATAAAAAGTAGAAAACGCCAATATTATTCCTTATTTATTGCCATGGAATTTCGTAACTGATTTCGCTCCATAGTAATGCCTAAGGTGTAGCCAGTGGTACACATGTACTCTTCTAAATGATTTCGTTGAATTGATAACGTATATGTATAATAGATGTATATTTATAATGATGTATAACGTAAAATACATTCCAGACTGGGAGGACATTACATGAGGTTTATGTCAACGGAGGAGTGTATGCTTATCATCTGTATTATTTCAAAGAAATATGTCAAGCTATTATCCTAAAATTAATTTCTTTTTTTAAACCCGAGTGAGTTAATTTGACCTTTAGTGTATATTTTTATTATAATAAAGGATTTGGTTTGGACGGAAGTTTATTCTGAATACACTATGGTGATAAACATGGAAAAAACAACTGTATTTTGTTGGTATTAATTGATTAGTAGACTACACTATTGTTATCTACTGTTGGCTCTTACTTAATTTATAGCAGAGCTGGAAGCCGCCTCTCCAGCTTTGATGGATGACATATTCACTCCTGAACGTAACCATTGCTTCATTACTATCTGTTTCTAGTACTCCAGCCGGTCGCACGTCACAACAATACCTGTTTGAAAAAGTATTGTGTTTATAACATGTATACGACCAGTATTGTAGCAGCTCGCATGAACTGCAATTGAGTATGCAAGGAAGGTATGAAATCGATCTGCTGGGATGCTCTTACCTGGGCCCCCTGAGACTTAGATCGCCGGTCCTGATCTCCACCCAGTGAAAGCAGGAAGGTCCAGAGAAGCATAATATCACAAACATTCCCTTGAAGTACAACTCAATTTGCCTTCCAGCGGGAGCCTAAAATTGATGAGAAAAGCAAACAATACAAATTTCCAGCTGCAAATGAAATATTTATGTTTAGATATTCATACATTATCATGATTATGGAAAGAAAACATCTGCAAAATTCCACAAGCTAGTTTACCAAATTCTATTTGGTTTTCAACGTTCTCGAAACCGTCTACTGGCCGGTAAGCACGTCTAGGTTCCGGTACCCAGCAAACACAAGACGTTAATCCAATGTTGGTTTAAAATTGGTCCATCGTCTGCGACGCTGGCCCAACATTAAACCAACCTTGGGTGAATGTCTCGTGTTTGTCGGTTTCCACTCACCTCCAGTTTCCAGTTGCATTGCGAAAAGCTGGGGTAAGGATTGCTTTGATCGTATCCGGGTGACCAAATACACTGCTCCGTCTCATCAGACACCGTAATCAGTCCTCCCTTCTCACACTCTGGTAACAAAAATGTAGCTGATGACAAGATGACAATATCCCCAGCTGTCGTGTTTTGAGTAATCAATTATTAAGAAAGATTTCACGCAATCAATCATCATATAGTACAACATTAGCTATGACGTGTTGTCGCTATATTTTTAGGCAGAACGAAGCTTCATTTATCGCATTAGTATTGCTGGAAATGAAATGAAATGAAATGAATCGGGCTTTAGGCCACCTTTGTGCACATATAGGCTAAACTGGGCCAGGAGAACCTCCTGAGGATGGTGAGATGATTGAGATGACACTGTCCTCCAGACACAGGATTCGAAATTCGAGCCCTGGCGGTCTGAGGCCGAGTACGCTACCTCTCGGTCACGGAGGCTCCCCACAATACTAACTTTCACACGTGGATGGGGAAGAAACAATTTTGTTTCTTTCAAACCGCCGAGACCGGGAACCGAACCCCGGACTCTGGCGTGAAAGGCAGCGGTGCTAACCACTACCCTAGGGCCCCCGCCCTAGTATTGCTGGAGCAACACCATTTTGATTTGTAAAGCAGGTGATATAGGTACCACTTCCATTATTTGAGGAACATTTTTTTTTTTCAAAACAAAATCCGTCTGACAGAGACGAAGGGGAATACAAGGCCCAAGTCCCTCGCCCTTTCTATGTCGTGGGAACGAGTTAATAAGTCGTGGGAACGACTTAGTAAGTTGTAGTTACTTAGTACTTGTACTTACTTACTTACTTACTTACTTAGTAAATCTTACATAAAAAATCACAGAATTTCACCACAAAGTAGGCGAAAGATACAGACAGATGAATCCTTAACCTTTATATACCCAAGTTTGCATTTATGCCCCACGCACCGTGGGAGTAGCTAATGAATATCCCTCCAACAGAAAATTTAACTCAGCCCCTGGATGGAGCAGAGCTCTCTCACAATCGGGCCATACCGTCCTGGCTGGCGTAAATGCGAATTCTAGCCGCCGAAGTTCTAGACCTGGAAAAAGTCTATGTAAGGATTAGAGTAACATATGGACCTTTTCCAAGTCTACCCAAGTTTGCAGCAATACTATCTTCTATTCATACAGTAAAAATATCAGCTGGAAATGACCTTCAAAATAGCTTGAAATGACCTAACTGTCATCTTACAACTATGCCACATTAAAGCCTTGAAGGTTATATGGATTTCCTAAAATAAACTTGGATTTGAGGGATACGTATATGTCAGGAATGTGAGTTAATAAAAGTTAAGTACTAATCACATCTTTAATGCTAGCCAAGACAAGTTAAAAGTGAGCATATACGGCCTTTTTTATACTTTGGTTCACTTTCCAGACGTATATTAATTGTTACCCACCAGAAGACAAATCGTTTACACAAAATAAACTGACATTTTTAATGTGGCACTTTGATGTGTAACAGTTAATACAATTACAAAACAGTTAATGTAATCTGAGATGAACATTAAGAAGAGTGCAATTTTAAATCTGGTCACTTCACACTGAAGCATTTACTGTGGTACAGAATGTAACGACCCTTTAATCTTTAATTTTTATAATATGATACATTTATTATGGAAGCTGGACAGCCTTTACTAGCCTTTAGCCAGCTCCTGACAAACAAATACTAAAATGCGCAGTTAGGGACAAGCTGAGGCCGAAGAGTTGGTCAAGCAAAGCAGACATTGCGTGACCAAGTTAATGCCACTACCAGTAACAGGGGTAATCACTCCGTCGCGGATACACAATGGCTCACAAATAATATATCTCCTAGACCTAAGAAGTGAAACTGAGACAAGACGTGGTGCAGACGAGCAGGGCATTTATGCAATCAAGACCGTTATTACGCCTGATGGTAAAGGCATGTTTTTGTCTAAACCAAGATAGACAACGACGAATGGACGTAATCAAGCCATCGCAAACACATAAGGTGATTCTGCACCTAGAGGTGATTTTCGAGTGTTTGCAAGGGTTACAGTAGAAGCCGCCATAAACAGGTGGCATAAACTGACTGGGGTGCCCAGAGAGAGTGATTCAATCAAGCCTACTTTTGGCACTCCTGTGGACTGCAAGGTAGCCCCGAGAGAGTAATTGAACCAAGCTCGCGCCTGGTAGTATCCGGGGCCAGACCGAAGCTGGGTAAACAAAGAAACCTCTGGGCCTCCCGCCAGCCTAAGACCTTAGGGGTAGATGATGGATAGGGGATACCAAGGTTAAAGGCAAATCGGTCTAGGTCAACAATCACCATCAAACTAACAAACTGATTAAATGTATTTTCCATCTAATGCTTGAGAGAATAAAAAGGAGGACATAAATGGATGAAGGCAGCATTAAGCAGATTACAAAGCAGTACGTATCATAAGCCGTGAAGAGGAGATTTACCCTGTTACACTATCCTCTGGTCATGTCTGGTCATATTGCTCATATTGAATGAAATGCATTGTTGTTCTTTAATCCATGCCAGAGTTACGGCTCTGGGGACCTGAATAAGAAAGCACAGTCAGATGCGCTGCAAGACCCTTGGATCAAACCCCGTGCACAGCCCAAAGCCAACAGGCGCCTATTTAACTAGCAAGCAGACCCTGCCCTTTGGTTTCGCAGATAATCAATGATGTAGGCTAGGAGTAGTACTGCCCTATAGTTACTGTATGATTTGATATGTTATAATGTACACTAACCTGCATCACTCGCTTGCACCTGGTCACAAAGGGTCCCTCCCCATCCTTCTTCACATTGGCAAATTGAGCAGTCGTTTGGATCTATTATTCCGCCGTTTTTGCAAGAAAGAGTATTCGCACATGTAGCTGTTGAAAAAAGAGACAGCTGTTAGATGAAAAACCATATCTCAACAACAACACAATACATCAAGCCATTTCTTATCCAATGTTGGCTCACTGTTTATGACGCTGGTCCAACATCAAACCACAAATGGCTCAATATCTTGTGTTTGTCGAGTGTTAACAATCATTCAAACTTTACGTCAAAGTGTAATTCACGTCTGTAGCTTTTGTAAAATAAATATGTGCCGGTAATAGATTTACAGAATTTCGGCTAATGCAGACGTATGTTTTTTAGGTAGGAAAATACTCACTAAAATTTAAAAAGGAGTAAATTCCAAATAGATCACCAGTAGTAAACTGGTCTAGAGGTCGTATACTAAAACGACTGAGGTATTCTACTCCCAGAAGTTATAAAATTCCCTAAGTGTTATAATTCCATCTAACAAATCCAAATGATTTTCAGCAATGGAGAATTGTAGATGGTGTCAGATGTGCAACTAATTTGCCATGCTGTCACCATGTCACAGAAGCCTAGATAAAGGTGATGTGACCTCATTATGTCAGTGCAACGTGTTTAATCTTCCCACCGGCTCTTCGTCGAGATCCACTTAAAATTATGTTTTAAATAATGATGAAACTTGTGCGACTATCGATACTTACCCTCACAATATCCAACGTTAGCCATTTCAGTATCACGAAATGATAGCTTCACACGCTGCCCTATGGTGTACTGATATCGGGAGTCAACCGTGAAGATAGTGTTTATGGAAGTATCAATAGCAAAAGCCTGTAGCAAAAAAAAAACACACTAATGTGAGTATCCAATATTACAAAAATAAAAAAATAATAATATCAGGGTGAAATTAAGTGTTAGGTTGGCTACCCTGCCAAAAGACAGTAACTGCTTACTTGAAAAGCAAACAGATACTGGCTTTTGAGATTGCATGACAGTAAACATTTATTGTCACCTACATCTAGTTTGGTAATAAATCGTAGTAGCTGCCACTTCCCAACAGACACAAAACGTTGAATCAATGTCGGTTTAACGTTGGTACACCGTCTACGACGCTGGCCCAACATTAAACCAGTATTGGCTCAATGTCTCGTGTTTGCTGGGGGGGGGGGGGGGGGTACTCTGCTTTGGAAAGCCAAAACCCAGTATCTGCTTACTTGGGCCTACTATTTGCCTGGAAATTAGCGAGATCATAATTACCTTGGGGCCGTAATGCATGACTGATGCGTAATCGTAGGGCACACCCATACTGTCTATGTTCACATCATCCCTTTCAAAGTTGTCAAGAGAACCAACTTTTATGTTGTTCTCATTGATGTTCACATAGTCGTTTCTGTCAGGCCGAACGTGCTCGTGAAAAAACCCTATCACATGACCAATCTCGTGCAGCGATGTCCCAATCTGAAATAAGATATGCAAATGGTTCAATAAAAAAGATGTGAGCCCTCAAACGAACACCTTATTCATTATACAAGGTTGTTTATACACCTACTGTTGTTTATAGTAATACAACTGCTCGAAGTGGGCAGCTCTGCAAATAAATGGCAGCTGCTTACAGAGATATAACCGGTGATCGACCTGAGCGACATCTCATCTGTGTAGAGAATGGACACAATTATTATCATCCAGTTTTTACACTCTGAACATTCACCAGATGTCGTTAAAAATTAAAAAGAGCCTTCTCACAGCAGCGAGTATATAGGCAAATAAAATAACCCCTTGATGATTTTCAATTTCTTTGTGAATAAAAAACTCATATTTGGAGTAGTGGTGCTTTAACATGTTATGTTTGCCGTTAATATTTTGGACACACAAGCGTGTATATAAACCTACAGTTGTTATAATATTAACACTGCTCAAAATGGGCAGTTCCTGAAAATAAATGGAAGCTTCTTAGAGAGATGTAGCCGGTGGTCGACCTAGGTCAAGCCACCGACCGAGATTCATCCACTAAAAGGATGCGAAATCGGGGGGCGTCTCGGACCCAAGACCTATTTAGGGATGAAAAGCTACCAAGGGCTCACATGTGCTTGTGATGGCCGAGCCCAGGTAACCCTGGGATATAAGCTTGGTGGTCAGTCAGATTGATGTCTGGCTGATTACATTCAGTGACAGAAAGTTGGTCCCAGAGCCTTATCAAGTAGTCACACGACCAATACTGACCTGCTGTGTCAACCCACATATAGGCCTACATGGTTGGGCTCGCTAAAAATGTTTAAAAAAATACAATTGATGTGAACATGGTGAACATGCACGAGAACGTGAAGTGGTATTCATCATCATAGAATTATATGACATTTCACAATCATAACATAGTAAATGATTTCTAAACTCATCTCTCATCAAACAAATGTTGATGGAGTATGTTATATTACTCACTTTGGAACGTATGTCTTAGTTGCTGACTGCAATGTTGCAATCTGCAACTAAGACATACATTCCAAAGTAAGTAGTATACGCCATCCATTATCTGATTTAACAGGAAACAGCTTCCCCATCTTAGCAAACATCAAGGTTTTTTCAATCCTGCCTAGGCTTACACTCACCACATTGAGGCATCCGTTATCCGGCAGACTGACCTCCTGCGGCCCAGTGAAACCTGTGTGGCCGATGTAGGACCAGCATCTGGAAAAATAGATTATATCTCATCAAGTTTCTCATTAATTTTCAGCAAATATCGTCACCATGGATATGAAAGGGTGTATCTGCCACTTTGCATTACACACAGGCACTGTGGAGCAAAGCCAAAAGGAAGTATCAGCTTAGCTTACTCTACAAGTAAGCAGATACTGCCTTTTGGCTTTTCAGAGCAGAAAGGGTCAGAGGTCGCTTTTGTATGACACATGATTCAGAAGGTGGTAATATCCAATCAGATTTGAATGCAAGATGTACACACATTACAACTTATGGTGATGCAGGCTTATCGTTCTGGCAAGGTAATTACCCAGTGCACAAAACATTTGTATAACATTTGTACAATGTTGGACCAACGTCGAAGACGTTGAGCTTACGTTGTACAAATGCTATACAAATGTTTTGTGTTTCATGGTAAACTGTAAACTGACAAAAGGGAAGATACGTTAAATTATGTACCATGGATTCATGGTGACGCAAATATGGATAGCATCATGCAGTGGGCTAACCTACATTAAAAAACAATGAAAATATATGTTTTGGATACGAACAACTTGATAAATATTCCGGGCTAGACCATTTGGGCACTGATTTTGTTACCTTTTTGTGTTAATTTGTATTTATTCGTTTTATCCTGTACTTCATGTTGCAGCAAGATTTTTTTCTCAAAATCCTCAAAATGTGGGTTAGACCACTTGTGCATGATGCCATCCATATGCAAATCCAATGGACACATGACGTGACTTCCACTCTGAATCAACGTTGATGACGTTGATGCAGTGTAAGTGCGTGGCATGTGTCCTGTGGGTAGCTGATCTGGGGTGCGGCTGTGATTGGTGTGAAAGTCTGCGGCAGGGACGGTCTTCAGAGACGATCTTAAAAGTTCAGCTGAAGATCATAACCAGTACAATCATGCAGTTGAGGTCCTAACTTTTAAGATCGTCTTATAATAGTGCCCATTGACAATTACATGGCCGTTAGCGCGATTGATGGTATAGGCAATATATTAAAATACAGTTATCTTGATAAAAATAGCCCGCATTTAGGTTAATCCAACAATGGGAAGGAAGCTCAACTTCTACTAGAATCTACCGGAAAATAAAAACTTATCAAGACGGGCTCCAAATGTTCTGTAGGCTCACCCTTGAGTAGGAATGTTTGTGAAGAGCACGTAGGTGCTTGTCACGCCCACTGTGCTGGCCAGCTCTTGAAACCGAATGCACGTTGCGTCTTCCCAGGTTTGTATCGCTACTTTAATGAAATCCTCCATGGCTGTGTCTGAAAAAGACGAAATAATTAAGATTCAAACGTCACCTACATACAGCAATGACCCCCCCCTCCCCCCCCCAATAATATATATATATATTCATAGATTTAGTTTAGGGGTCTAGTGTTGTCTATCATGGCTAAAGTTGTATCATCCTCTATATCTGCCCTTCTGTGCCCGAGGGAGATAATACATAAGCAGGGTTGATATAATTATA
The DNA here is from genome assembly GCA_964017125.1 of Flabesymbios commensalis. NCBI lineage: Eukaryota > Metazoa > Annelida > Polychaeta > Terebellida > Flabelligeridae > Flabesymbios > Flabesymbios commensalis. The sequence goes on from OZ024915.1 coordinate 54,511,401, forward strand.
AGGTACTAGATTTAACCTGTGTCCTACCAGTGTCAAGTTGGGTAAAATCTGTGTTAGCTGAGCTGGTTCTCTGTCATCTTGTTAAGATCAAACACTACTTTACACACATCTCGTGCACCACACCCGGCAATTATTTGTGAATTATCATACAGCCCCCCCCCCCCCCCTCCGGTGCCTTAAAGTGCTGAGTTATAGAATTTATACTTCAAGTGGGTGAAAATCACTCATATTGTTTAATTGGAGACCAAGCATTAGCAAATGTTGAGGTTTAAACACTCATATCATTCCCCAATAACTGTAATTTAACGCGTTAATAAAACAGATTAAACATGCTTATATAGAGTCGTGATTAGCGATGATATTGTTAGAGTATCGTGTCTGTTGATCTGGCTATACTTACTGTGGCTACCGTCGAAAGCGTATTGGATAATGCCGTTCGGCCAGCGCGAATTTGAAAATCTTTGTTTGCTGATCAGCTTTCTCTTCTTCCTCGATTTGAGCCGAAGCAACATGTCGTTCAGCTGCGGAATGGTGTATATGATGTCCCCAAAGATCTCGTTAAACTGTGTCATGTTCTTTACCTGAAATCAAACAGGTTTAATCATTCCACATGCTCTAACATATCGTAAATATAAGTACAGCGTTTCACATGCGATTATAAATGCAGGCGACACATAATAATACGACATAATACACGTAGGCCTATAATATTTAATATTATAATGGTACTTTTCATACATCATAACCAAATTTTCTTTTTATTTTAAATAATACGCACGGATGGACATCAAAACGCAATGCCCACACAAATACAGGAATGGCTTCAAGGAGATTGTCAAATGGTCATGACGGTAGGCCTATTGCAGATTTAAATGCCTAATGATCAGCTGCTGGTGGATTTATCTCCTTCAAGGCTTCTCTTTCTCATTAAAATCGTGTCATTTAAATGACTTAATCCTGTACTGACGCCATATAATTTTCCGTAGCCGTGTTTTGACAGACGACTCGCTCATTTTTCCTCCCTGATCATAGGCACCCCCTTTCGACAACCACCCCTCCCCACTACATTATACACCAAGGTGGACAACAGAAAGAGTCGAATAGCAGACGACAAACTCAATAATGCCTGTATTTGATCGTCGTTCGAATTATAACCAGTCGCTATGACGATAGATTACATTAATTCGCAAACAAAATATACATTTTTAAATAATGCCAGAACCGTGTCCACTATTATACCATCTAACGTATTTAAAATGACAACTTTGTAACTGGTCTGAACATCAAAAAATACCATTTGGTTGACCCCGAACGTAAAATAACAACAAAAAAGTAATTTAGAAATTCAAAACTTGAAAATTTATTTCGGTCATTTTGTTCTATTTGAATTACACGTGATTGTTAAGACCATCTGTGATTGGATGAATCAGGTATTTGGTGAGGTGGAAAAATGGTCGGGTGACAAATGCAAGACGAGATTTATTTTTATCTAGATAAATCGTATTTTTCTTTAGGTCATTTACTTTTTATTTTTGTATTTTCAAGTTCGTCAATGTGGATTTAAATTGGTCGCTCTAGCGACGTAAGCCTTTTTTGCCCTTTTTCAGTATACATGAACACAGATCTGCGTTATTATATTTATAGAGCCAAAATATAAAGACCGAAAGGTTAAACAAGGATTTCTCACTATTAGATACCAATAAGCATAAGCTAAATAATGCGTATCCATCCAACCAGCTTGTACTGGTATCACACACGGGAAAAATTGGTAATTATTAAAGTGATCACAAATCTTCATCACAAAATGATAGGCCTTTTCTTCGTTTGGCAGTTTAAAGTGCCATTGTGACGAATTAATGAACTCATTATGTTTTATTCAAGCTGTTTCATCCTTGAGTAAAAAACAATCATAAGTTAAACGCCACAAATCCTGATGTAATAGATACTTTGCCGGAGAATGATTTAAAGTTGGTTAAATTATTGACTGTCGTCTCCTAGGTTGACCCATAATACTTTATTTAATTTTTTTATCAACGACTGCAAATACCATTTCTAAAGAAAAATACACCCCGTTTCCACCCTTGAACCAATAAGGTATATAATTTACATTTTCACCACCTGAAAATTACTCATAGGTCTATTTGTTTGATTTATGTTTTAAGCATCAAGATTTGCCAATTAAACACACACATTTCGTTCCCAGTAAAAGTGATTTATTCGGCTAATAAAACGTATCAAAAACGACAATAGAAATGCTTAGCACTTAAATTGTTATTGCTCTATAACCCTTTCAGTGCGGGGACCGTCTTCATACGTCATAATCTGTCGTCTATAGACGTCAGATTCTGATGTACAAAGACGGTCCCCGCACTCAAAGAATATGTATAATGGCCGTGGACCCATAACACAGGTATTCAAATTAAGCAGAAATAGCTAACTAAGACATTTTGATTTCAAATTGAACAAAACACTCTGGTCTCCATGGTTTAAACAAAAATAATTCAACGTCGGAAGCTTTAATTAAATCGACAGGCTAACCCAAGAATAATTTTGTCAATTAGGAAGTCTTGTTGATCGACGACACATTTTACCTTCAAACATTTGTTCTAAAGTGCTACTAGAAAAGAATCAAGAACGATTAAAATTGCGCATGGCAGATGCTATTCAGATTAAAGATTTAAACTGGATCGTCAATAACATTTATGGGTGGTACGTAGCAACCTCTCGCAACTTACGATTATAATTCTCACTAATACATGTGAGTATACAGCATTAGTGGTTATATTATGCACTGTAGGAAATAAGAAGCGAATTTATTATTATGATGTTATATAATTTATTACCCTAAGCCCATTGAATACATCGCTCCCATCACCCTTGGCATTGACGTGTGAATTGTAATCAAATCTACATTATATTATGAAAAATTGTCATACGTACAATGGCTAGTATTTGATTGAACATAACCACTGGGCACTGGCTTCTGCCCCGTATCAATTTACAACTGTTGTCTCTACAGAAATGTGTACGTACAGGCTTTTTTCTCACTCACTCTACTTATAATAGCTGGTATTTGACAAAACGATGGTTTGCAACTCGTTTTCGCCTCTCTCATACGTAATAATTAGGCCATCAGTAATCATGCCCTCCACATTCTTTTATTTTCCAGAACGCGTTATCGATAATTAGAGAACACGCTATCGAAGTTAGGTAACACGTTCTCGAAGCTCGATAACACGTTAGCAAAGTTTGCTAACACGCTCTCGAAGTTTATGACCACGCGTTATCGAGTTAGTTAAAACGTTCTCGAAGTTTGACAACACTTTATCGAAGTTAGCTAACACTTCGTTATCGAATTTCGAGAATACGTTATCGATGTTGGAGAACACCCCATCAAAGTTAGGAAACACGTTATCAAGTTTGAGAACACGTTCACAATGTTCGAGAACACGTTATCGAAGTTCAGCGTAATGTCGTACTTATGCACGAAATGGCATATTTGAAATGAAATTATCCCATCACATTAAAAACAATCTGGGCTTTCATGGCATAAATAAGGCTTGCCTGTTTTATTATTGACGTCATTTCCATTCGCATAGATGTGACAATGCATTACTCAATTTGAATGCAAATGATAATACCTGGCAATTTGGAGAGTGATAACGATATATATTGACCAATTAGACCGGTGTAGCCGTTTCAGCGTCGGGGTGGTACGTTAAAACTAGTTTCAGCTTACCTGGGTACGGTAAAACTAGTTTCAGCGTACCGGGGGGGGGTACGCTGAAACTAGAAAGATCCCAGATTCAAATTACTTCTCCTAGTTTCAGATTACCCCCTGGGGTAAGTTGAAACTAGTTTACCGGGGGGGGGGGGGGGTACATTGAAACTAGGTTCAGCGTACCGGGGGGTACATTGAAACTAGTCTCAAAGTACCCCCCTGTATTTTAAAACTAAAAAAATCATTTTAATTTACCACTCCATTTAGGCCTATAGGGCTTACACACCAAATATGATTATTGCAGACCTTTTAAGTACTGTTAGACATAGATTAAAAAGTATATGTCACCACGATTTGCTGAGCGCACATCAAAACCACATGCGCAGCATGGTCAACGTCCAATCAAGGTCAGGGTTTAACATCTTAATTGCCAAATTATTTAATATAGGCATTTTTACCCACTTGCAGTTATGTCTCACCTACGCGATCCACAACTTCAAGTGAATTAAAATTATTCAGATTTGACATAGTGTAGGTAAACGATTTTGTGAAATCTTCTATCCTTAACATGTTCAAAAACTGGTATTTGTTAATGTGCTAATAAAAAATGTAAGAACGAATATAATCGGGATCGGTGGTTAAAGGGTTAACCTTGCAGTTTTTGATACGTGCGTTCCATTTTTTGCGTCGGCAATTTGGTTTGATGTATGACTGGCATTGTGTATGTCGTAAGCATGTGGCAAGGTATGCCCCCGTATGCGAGTATTTTTTGTTATTAATTTTGATGACTGAAAATAAATACAAACCTACGGACACAGGCGTTCATATGGATGTAAAATGTTTTGTGTCTGATCATTGCCAAATGCACAACATGGCTTTAAATTGGTATTTTTACCCTTAATTGTACCTATTTTTAAAACTTTTTCCGGTGAATAGTCAAAATACTTTTCTCTCAGCTGATTTTTGTAGTTCATAAATGTTAAGTTGTGATTCAAACATGTTCTAGAACTATTGTTTAATTTAAATACAGCCATTTGGGCAAAAAATAATGAGTTATGTGAACATAGTACACGCTTTTTGGTTGGACGTAAAAATTGGCGCGCTTTTCTTCGGGCACGGAAAAATTGACTGGCTTGCATTTTTGCCCAATGAGTAGTCAAATTTTGAGCTATATCAATATATTTGATATCAATTGAAAGCTACTGGTACCGGCCGTCATATGGATGTAAAATATGTTGTGTCTGAGCATTGTCATTTGCAGAAGAAAGCCTAAGTTTGCATTTAACCATTAATTTTAGATATTCTTAATACCGTTTCAGTAAATAGTCCAAGTACTTTTCTCTAAGTTGATTTTTGTATGGAATAAATGTTTAGTTTTGATTCAAACATGTTCTAGAACTATTGCTGACTTAAAATATACACATTTAGAATAAAAAGAATGAATTATGACTTGTGACATATTACATGTTTTTTGAATAGACGTAAAATGTTCTTGCTTTTATTCAGGCTCGGGAAAATGGACCATATCTCACATTATTGCTCACTGAGTAGTCAATTTTTTAGCTATATCAATATATTTATTAACAATAAAAAATCTACTGACACAGGCTTTCACATGGATGTAAAATGGGTCGCGTCCAGTGATTGACAAATGCACAAGAGAGCTTTAAATAGGTATTAATTTTACCTATTACCTAGACTTGGGAATTAAACAGTTTTATGACTATGTTGAAAAGAGGCTTGAGCAGAATACAGAGCGTAGTCCATAAAGAGAAGCTGATTAGTTATCACCATGAGGAAACTCTTTTCACGACTTCATGTCAAGTGTGAGATGAACATCTGCATGCATTCTTTCGTCATGAGAATGAGTAATATGTCCCTCCCATCCCTTTCAGGTCTGACACAAATTCAAACATATTCCCCTGTCTTGAGAAATGTATACGAATTCCAAAAGCTCTCATACACCAAAAGTACACAACATAGTATTTGATGGGCCTGTAATTGTACACCTTCTAAAACCTATTGGTGCAGATACTTTTGAAGATGATGCTCAACAAGTCTTTCTTCGATATGTTACATCACAAAGGACTTCTAGAATTGAAGTCATATGATATATAAGTCTGACAGTCCTAATTTTTCTGCTTCAAAGTGGAGAGTTAATGTAACTAGAAGCAGTGTTGCAGCAAATACAAAGGTCCCGTCAAACTGCGTGAGTTTATCAAGATTGGTGCACTGTTTACTTGCTGCCACGTAAAGTGAAAAGAGGTCCTTTATCAATAGACCAGCCATGGACACTAGAAGAAAACCGATACACATGCTGTACTCCACGTGCCGAAAGCTGCCCTGGATGACTACAATCATATTATGGGGTGCATTGTCGATGCAGACATTAAATTGGCGCCCCCTCTATTTTCTGACGAATGATTTAAAACTTACCCTAAATTGACCCAAATCTACCGAAATAATTATTAGTGTGCATGCCCCTAGAACCCACGTCATTCGGAGAAAGAAGCTCTCGCTCTTAGGGGGCCACCATTCATTCTCCACGGGGGGGGGGGGGGGGGACAGAAGTTTTAGTTGTGGACGAATGATTTATTTTAACCCGACTCGGCGGCGGGCTTAAAATTTAAAATTTTATCACATGTTTACATTGAACATTTCATGAAGTAAATTATTTATTTCATGCAGAGTATGCCCAAAATTATTTATTTCAAAAATACTCCAGCCTTCCCCCTAGAGATTGAATGGTGACCCCCTTATGATGCTACACGCATATACCGGCTGTGACCATACCTCAGCTTTCCTCAACCGTGGTTGCAAACTTATGCATTACACCACCAACGCAAGATTAAAAAACACCAATTTAAACGGTTTGTTGTTTGTTTGATGTGTGTTCGAACCATTGTGAGTGCATTGATGATGCCCGAAGAAAACTCTTCGCCTAGAAGTACAGATCCCATTCCCTGTAATATCTTCCTGCCACTTCAGATTACTTGTACCGGTACATCCTATGGGTAATACACTTATCTTTGGTGAAGTTCTGCTCAAAATCCTCAACGTTCTACTCACTCTGAATGGTATGGAGGAAGTATCATGCCATTGTCATTGGCAGCCACATTGGGACTTATCAGACCTCCCGTAACACTACATAATGCATCATATAGCTTCGGGTGAGGGTAGGGAGGTTGATAGAAAAGGTAAATCACACATTTGTCTAGATATGAATCGCTCTGTAGGACATCTATAAAACACACGTTAAACCGATTTTTGGCGGCCATATTGGATTCCTAATTATAGACATGGTTAAATACCATTGTTTCAACTTTTATCGATGCCTTCTGATCCCAACCTTAAATTTTGTTTTTATCTTTAAAACGGTCGATGGCGGCCATCGTGAAATTGGCAGCCATATTGGAAAAAGAAAGTTTGCCTCTTACTCAAATATGAAAGAGCACATCCAAATGCACACACTATCCTGGATTTTGCACGATTCTGCTGTACTAACTTGAAAAATAAACAGTCGCTGCCTCTTGACTTTGCACGGCAGCATTATGAACTTGTGTTTTTTAAATTTTATTACAAATTTAAATATACATGTATTTGGCAGATGAACACAGAATGCAACGATAATTCCGTTTCATACTCTCTGTGCTATGGTTTTTACTATGAGACGTATGTTCATATCAGCCCATATCGCACTCTAGCTGTAGATTGAGCACAATATATGGTTGGGTGTGTCATGTGTGACTTGATCGTATGAGAAAATACAAGCTGTGTTCATTTTTCGTGCGATATGTTAAAATACAGCACATGTTCAATGAATAAAGTGTTCGCCTAAAGGCTCACACCTTATTCATTGAACGAGTGCTGTATTGTCCCATATCGCACTCAAATGAACACCGCCTGCATATCTTCCCTGTGACCGCGAATAAGAACAATTTATCGTTACTTCTACGAGCGGCGCTCCAAGCCGTTAAAAGGTCCAGGGTTGTAAGTTCACATCAGGAATTAAATGATCAAACCATTCGTAAACAGGAGGCAAAGAGCAGGACACTGTCCTAGCTCAGTATAAAATCGGCTGACCTTGGTGGCACACCGCTGAGTAAGCATGATAAGTAATAAAGATTTTAATGAAGGTTGAGCTGCGAAATATATATGTACGCCTTCCATCACCATTAACCACAGTCACGCCACACATTTCATTACAAAATAATTGGTTTTTATTCATAATAATTATGTGACGCACACTAGCAAACACGAGACATTTGTAGATCATATGTACAATGATCGACCAACGTCGAAGACGCTGGGTCGACATTGTACAAATGTTATACAAATGTGTTGTGTTTGTTGGGAATGGGCGTTCGCCAAGCATATCCAGTCAAGATGTATATAAGACGCTATAACAATGTTGTCTCATTTAAAAATTACTGAATACTGAAACATACAAAAGTGAGGACACAATAATCATGGTAACTGTAGTGAGTGAGTGAGTGAGTGAGTGAATGAGTGAGTGAGTGAGTGAGTGAATGAGTGAGTGAGTGAGTGAGTGAGTGAGTGAGTGAGTGAGTGAGTGAGTGAGTGAGTGAGTGAGTGAGTGAGTGAGTGAGTGAGTGAGTGAGTGAGTGAGTGAGTGAGTGAGTGAGTGAGTGAGTGAGTGAGTGAGTGAGTGAGTGAGTGAGTGAGTGAGTGAGTGAGTGAGTGAGTGAGTGAGTGAGTGAGTGAGTGAGTGAGTGAGTGAGTGAGTGAGTGAGTGAGTGAGTGAGTGAGTGAGTGAGTGAGTGAGTGAGTGAGTGAGTGAGTGAGTGAGTGAGTGAGTGAGTGAGTGAGTGAGTGAGTGAGTGAGTGAGTGAGTGAGTGAGTGAGTGAGTGAGTGAGTGAGTGAGTGAGTGAGTGAGTGAGTGAGTGAGTGAGTGAGTGAGTGAGTGAGTGAGTGAGTGAGTGAGTGAGTGAGTGAGTGAGTGAGTGAGTGAGTGAGTGAGTGAGTGAGTGAGTGAGTGAGTGAGTGAGTGAGTGAGTGAGTGAGTGAGTGAGTGAGTGAGTGAGTGAGTGAGTGAGTGAGTGAGTGAGTGAGTGAGTGAGTGAGTGAGTGAGTGAGTGAGTGAGTGAGTGAGTGAGTGAGTGAGTGAGTGAGTGAGTGAGTTTGCCTACATGGATATAATTTGTCAAGCATGCATGTGTACTGTCTTCCAAATACAAACATCAATATCTACTTTTAATCCTCTGGGTGCTAGACTACTAGAGTATCACATATCTCGTCTATTAATCATCTGGGGCTAGACTGTGTGCTTTAGCTCAACTTTTACATAGGGCCTACATGGATATAATTTGTCAAGCATGCATGTGTACTGTCTTCCAAATACAAACATCAATATCTACTTTTAATCCTCTGGGTGCTAGACTACTAGAGTATCACATATCTCGTCTATTAATCATCTGGGGCTAGACTGTCAAATGTCTCTGATTTGACCCTTCTGATGGTTAGAGTATCACATATCCCATGCTTTAACCTGATGGTTGTCACATCACTTGTCATATGAATCAACCCTCCGAAGGCTAGAGTATCACGTGTCTCGTGTATTAACACTCTGAGGGCTCGACTATCACATGCCTCCTATATTAATCTTTTGATGGTCAGAGTATCACATATAACATGTCTCATGTCTTAACCCTCTGGGGACTAGACTATCTTAAGACCTCTATGTTAATCTTCTGATGGCTAGAGTATCACTTGTCTCATGCATTAACCTCCTTTCCTCCATCTTAACCCTCTGATGGCTAGAATATCATTTGTCGCATGCATTACCTTGTTTAGTGCGAACAAATTAAATATTTTCAGTGTACAACTGGGTGCGCACTAAATAATTAATTGGTGCGCACCAATTAATTATTTGAATTATTTGTTGCGCACCATTAATTAGCTAGAGTAGCTAGACACGTAAGATTTGTGATACTGTATCCCCCGGGGGGAGATAATAAAGGAGATCTCTAGCTATCGAAAGGTTAATCTGTTAATATATGAGACATATGAAAATCTAGCCTTCAAAAAGTTAATCAATGGGGCATGTGATGCTCTAGCCACTATAAGGTTAATACATCAGACATATTATACTCTAGCCATGAGAAGGTTACCATAGGGGACATAATATAGTCTAGTCCTCATAAGGTTAATACATGAGACACGAATTATGTCAGATTACGATCAGATATTATATCGACAATAATACGAAAATGTTTTATATTTTATATATAATAAAAAAAACCACTTGATTGTGATGAATATGATAATATTAATATATGTTATTTAAAATTTATATTCAGTAGGGAAATCGGGCGTCAGTTATTCATAATTGTTTCACCTTTTTCTTTATGTAACAATGTCATTACTACCAGTGGATTTGGTAATTATTCCATGGAAATTCCATCATTTCTGGGCGTCTTATTTTTGCAATGTTTTATCTCACTCTCATAGATTTATGTCTTCAATTAACCGTTTTGTATCATTTGAATAGCTACCCGACTTGGCTCGTCCTTTTCTCCTGTTATTACCAGATTCTGGTGTATCCATACTTATAATTTTCGACTTGGGCACACGACCTTGGACTAGGGGTAGGCGAAGGTAGATGCATATTCGCCCTCTCAGCGCGGGGACTAAATTTAGACGTCAGAATCTGATGTCACAGAAAATAGATGTCAGAATCTGACGTCAAAAGACATCAGATTATAGTCCTGGTTTGACACAAACACATGTGTTAGCGTCAGAGATGGAGAGCATAACAAAAGCTGTGCTTCTCTCATCCTGTAGTCTTTAGATGTATTCGTTCTCACTCTACGTAGTGTAACTACACCTACCAATGACGGGATGTGTTTTTACTAGCCAGTGTACGAAGGAGATCATACAAAGTGAGGGTAACCATATTCAAATGATAAATTCACCTGTAAAGACTAGCGTTTAAATCCCCACGTGATGCCCCTTCACACTGAACTAGTTCAAAGAACGATCCTGCCAAATCATGAAACAGAGTGAGGACGACGGTTTAAAACGTTTGTACAACGTCGGCCCAACGTCTTTGTCGCGGGTCCAACAGTGTACAAATGATATACAAATATTTTGTGTTCACTGGGTTAACACCTGAAAGAGACATTTGAATCCACACTGCTGTACAGACATAAACAGCAGCTAATCAAACAACACGAAACATTTGTATACCATGTGTACAATGTTGGGCCAACGTCGAAGACGTTGGGCCGTCAGTGTACACATGTTATACAAATGTTTCGTGTTTGCAGGGATCGGTCCCAATGAACGAATGCCGTACCCAGGGCCCGTATTCTCGTACAAGATACGATATATCGTAGGCTTCGGATTGGTCGAGATGGCCATCTTGACCAATGATCGAGATGGCCATCTTGACCAATCCGAAGCCTACAATATATCGTAACTTGTACGAGAATACAGCACTGGGGACCTTTTCTACCAGTAGTGAACCTTTTGTAAGTAGGCGTATTTGGGCGGGGCATTTGTGAGAGAGGTAGCATATCCGTACAGGAAAACAAACCTAACTGCGGGTTCTCCATTCTTAAGAATGTAAAACTCCCCGGGCTGCTCGGGCTTTACCCTTTGTTTAAAACAGCGGTATAGTGAGGGTTTGATATTACATGATATAGTACATTCAGTATCATTTATGCTTCAGAGGGCGATAATAGCAAGTGTTTCACTCACCTCTCTCCCGTTTTTCTCGGCTATCAGTTTTTTCACCTTCCGTGCTTTTTGCAACATTTTATTATAATTCTGCTCGTTAAGTCCATGGGTACGTAAATACTCCTCTCTGGTGCGCCCGTCATCTGGCTTCCACATTTTTTTGTTCTTGGTTCCCGAGCCGAACCGTCCTGCAACGACCTGTAACACCAAACAAAGTAACAATATCAGATATAATAAGAAACAAGACATAGCAACAACACCAGACACAGTAACAACACCAGACACAGTAACAACACCAGACACAGTAACAATATCACACACAGTAACAGCACAAGACACAGTAACAACATCACACACTAACAACACCAGACACAGTAACAACACCAGACACAGTAACAACACCAGACACAGTAACAACACCAGACACAGTAACAACACCAGACACAATAACACCAGACACAGTAACGACACCAGACACAATAACACCAGACACAGTCACAGCACCAGACACAGTAACAACACCAGAAACAATAACAACACCAGACACAGTAAAAGCACCAGACACAGTAACAACACCAGACACAGTAACAACACCAGACACAGTAACAACACCAGACACAGTAACAGCACCAAACACCGTAACAACATCAGACACAGTAACAACACCAGACACAGTAACAACACCAGACACAGTAACAACACCATACACAGTAACAGCACAAGACACAGTAACAACATCAGACACAGTAACAACACCAGACACAGTAACAACACCAGACACAGTAACAACACCAGACACAGTAACAGCACCAGACACAGTAACAACACCAGACACAGTAACAACACCAGACACAGTAACAACACCAGACACAGTAACAGCACCAAACACCGTAACAACATCAGACACAGTAACAACACCAGACACAGTAACAACACCAGACACAGTAACAACACCAGACACAGTAACAACATCAGACACAGTAACAACATCACACACAGTAACAACATCAGACACAGTAACAACACCAGACACAATAACACCAGACACAGTAACAACACCAGACACAGTAACATCATCAGACACAGTAACAACACCAGAAACAATAACAACACCAGACACAGTAAAAGCACCAGACACAGTAACAACACCAGACACAGTAACAACACCAGACACAGTAACAACACCAGACACAGTAACAGCACCAAACACCGTAACAACATCAGACACAGTAACAACACCAGACACAGTAACAACACCAGACACAGTAACAACACCATACACAGTAACAGCACAAGACACAGTAACAACATCAGACACAGTAACAACACCAGACACAGTAACAACACCAGACACAGTAACAACACCAGACACAGTAACAGCACCAGACACAGTAACAACACCAGACACAGTAACAACACCAGACACAGTAACAACACCAGACACAGTAACAGCACCAAACACCGTAACAACATCAGACACAGTAACAACACCAGACACAGTAACAACACCAGACACAGTAACAACACCAGACACAGTAACAACACCAGACACAGTAACAACACCAGACACAGTAACAACACCAGAAACAATAACAACACCAGACACAGTAACAACACCAGACACAGTAACAACACCAGAAACAATAACAGCATCAGACACAGTAGCAACATCAGACACAGTAACAACACCAGAAACAATAACAACATCAGACACAGTAACAGCACCAAACACCGTAACAACATCAGACACAGTAACAACACCAGACACAGTAACAACACCAGACACAGTAACAACACCAGACACAGTAACAACACCAGTCACAGTAACAACACCAGTCACAGTAACAACACCAGACACAGTAACAACATCAGACACAGTAACAACACCAGACACAGTAACAACACCAGAAACAATAACAACATCAGACACAGTAACAACACCAGAAACAGTAACAGCATCAGACACAGTAGCAACATCAGACACAGTAACAACACCAGACACAGTAACAGCACCAGACACAGTAACAACACCAGTCACAGTAACAACACCAGACACAATAACAACACCAGTCACAGTAACAACACCAGACACAGTAACAGCACCAGACACAGTAACAACACCAGACACAGTAACATCATCAGACACAGTAACAACACCAGACACAGTAACAACATCAGACACAGTAACAACACCAGACACAGTAACAACACCAGACACAGTAACAACACCAGACACAGTAACAACATCAGACACAGTAACAACACCAGACACAATAACACCAGACACAGTAACAACACCAGACACAGTAACATCATCAGACACAGTAACATCATCAGACACAGTAACAACACCAGACACAGTAACAGCATCAGACACAGTAACAACACCAGACACAGTAACAACATCAGACACAGTAACAACATCACACACAGTAACAACACCAGACACAGTAACAACACCAGACACAGTAACAACACCAGACACAGTAACAGCACCAGACACAGTAACAACATCAGACACAGTAACAACACCAGACACAATAACACCAGACACAGTAACAACACCAGACACAGTAACAACACCAGACACAGTAACATCATCAGACACAGTAACAACACCAGACACAGTAACAACATCAGACACAGTAACAACATCACACACAGTAACAACACCAGACATAGTAACAGCACCAGACACAGTAACAGCACCAGACACAGTAACAACACCAGACACAGTAACAACACCAGACACAGTAACATCATCAGACACAGTAACAGCACCAGACACAGTAACAACACCAGACACAGTAACAGCATCAGACACAGTGACAACACCAGACACAGTAACAACATCAGACACAGTAACAACACCAGACACAGTAACAGCACCAGACACAGTAACAACACCAGACACAGTAACAACACTAGACACAATAACAACACCAGACACAGTAACAACACCAGACACAGTCACAACACCAGACACAGTAACAACACCAGACACAGTAACAACACCAGACACAGTAACAACACCAGACACAGTAACAACACCAGACACAGTAACAACACCACACACAAAAACGAATATAACGATACAATACAGCGGCGATAATTATATGGTGCGCAGTGTAGGCAATGTGCCCGATATACTCAATCACAGAAAGGCCTACTAGTACGTGTAGCTTAATCAAATATCTGAGAAAATTATGCATCTAATGTCATTCTTGAAATTACGACCTTCTCAACTTTCAGTTGCTACAATTCGCCTAATGACATGGTGTCCAGACTGTTATTGTGAACTATATGCTAGGTTTATGAGAGGAGATATTTGAAAATAATTGCACATGAATTATCTGAATAAGCTAGGGTAAATTAGAGCTTGTTTTGCTTTACCTGCTGTAAGTAAGAGCTTATTTCGCTTTACCTGCTAAGTTAGGCTACGTTGATCCACAACTTCAAGTGGAAATAGAGATCGTCTATAATACGATCTCAGGTGGAAATCACTCACATTTGTTAAAATTTAAGACAAATGGCAGAAATTTGCCAATACTTAACCATTACAGCACCGGGATCGACTTAAGTCGTCACATTCTGACGACTAAAGTCGATCCCCGCACTGTAGGAGTATAAATATTTAAATTGGTCGTAGACCTATTACATGGGTTTTCAGATGAATTAGAAAAAGCTAACCAAGACATGTATGATGATTTCAAGATGAAAAAAACTTGGTTAATATAAAAAAATTTAGGTTTAAACGATCAGGCCTATAATCTGATTGTCGTGATTGGTGACGAAATGGTTGAATACTGACAGTGTGCATGCTGGAAGCTGTAATTTCGTCAATACCCTTACAACGCTCAAATATTTTCTGTATAAACAATGGAGACCAAAAGGTTTTTTAAATTTGAAATCATCAAATGACTAAGTCAGCTCCTTTTGCGGGGATCGGCTTTAGACATCAGAATATGACGTGCATAGACGTCAGATTCTGACGCCTAAAGTCGGTCACCGCGCTGAAAGGGTTTACCGCGTTAAAACTGATAAGTATCACTCTCGACTACGCGGTAAACATGGTAAAGTGGGATGTGTGTTCTCAATTCCTGTTACAAGCGGGCTAAACTCCCACTGGACAACACAGCACTTGGCATGTTTCATTTACGGATGAAGTCAAATTGTAATTTTGGAAGTCAACCTGTTCTACAATGCAACGGCCTAATTTTGAAATAAGTAGTTAGGCCTACCGCCTTTTGGATTTCCAGAACAGTGTTGTGTTTTGCAATCGATGGTTGATATTCTTCTAGTTTACAGCTGATATAAATCTTGGTAATCGATCATTTTAACCTTTTCAGTGCGATGGCTGAGCTTAGGCGTCATATTCTGACGTCTAAAAGCGATCCCCGCACTGAAAGAGTAAAACGATTTGTAATGGCCGTAGACCCGTAACATATAGGTATTCAAATGGATCGGAATGAGCTAACTAAGACAATTATGAATTGAAAAACCCTTTATTCTCGATGGTTTATAGAAAATTATTTCAGCGTTTTAAGGGTTAAGCAGACTCAGGACCAGATTATATGATTTGCTATACATCACGTACATTGTTAGGATAATAACACAAAAAGCAAATTTACTTTTGATTCGCATCAGTTTTAACGCGGATCGACTTTAGACGTCAGATTCTGACGTCTCAAGTCGATCACCGCACTGTTTTCATGTCGCAATATTGCGCAACAGTGCAATTCAACATATGTTGACACAACTTTTTTTTCAGAGAACATAATCAGTCTGATTTGTCCAATAAGGGGGCAAATCCACAAAATAGACTCAAATTGATTACTTGCGACAGCCCGGTCAGATGCGAAGTTGACATAAATTCGTATCATTGTGATCACTCATGTGGTCCAATGACCCAGCAAATGCAAAATATGTGTATAACATTTATACAACGCGGGTCCAACGTCTTCGACGTTGGGCCCGCGTTGTATAAATGTTGTACAAATATTTTGAGTTTGTCGGTCGAGCGCAGTGGGTAGTGGATATACATAACCCTCTGGATGCTAAGCACGGCAATATTAGTTTTTTAACTATTAGCAGTTGAGATCACTGTCATTGGGAATGAAATGAGTGTTTTGACATCGAGATTTGCAAATGCATGATCTCAAATTAAACATATGTGACCTATTTGAAGATGTGGGTTGCGAGTGACACAACTTCAAGTGGGTGAAAATGTAGATTAGATACCTTAGCGAATAATGGCTAATCGTATGAGGCATATGTTCACCGCTATTCACGACTATAATCGTTTTAAATCGTTTTCCTAGCCGATTAGATCCCTAATACTTGGAATGAAATCCATGTTTAAACATCAGTATTTGCAAATGTTTGGTCGCTAATTCAACAAATTTTGGTTGGCGTTAGCGATGAAGACACAACTGTAATCGGTTAAAAATTGAAATTACGTAACTTGGCAGCTAAATGGTTAAAATTGTTAATTATTGTGGAGTTGATCGATTAGTCTTGCGTTTGTCATTATACCATGTACATGTATTTGAGCAACTAAGACACTCTCTATTCTGTGACACGCAGTGACGTCCGTTCAAGAGTATGTGCTTTAATACAAAATATTGGGACATATAATGACTGTGTGTTATCACTATCACCAAATTATCTATCTGATACATATACTGCAAAAGAATGCTTTCCGACTACCCGATTCACGGCTGGGTTTTAGTAACCTTTCAGCATCATATAGAAAGTGACAACATGAAACTCTATTCTGTGAAACGCAGTGACGTAACCGGAGACCGTTTTTAATGGGTACTCGGTGAAAATACATTATATAAGAACCCTTCCCACATACATCATTGTATTAGCCAGCTCGGTGACAACAATGAAGGTGAAGGCTATTGAGTTTCACAGAATTGCGACCGACCCGGGTGAATTTGGGCTCTGAGTCAACCACTCTATACCAGTGAGCTATTCTGGTGGCATTAATAATGATTGGTAAGAGAGGTCCACGTGTAAAACGTACGGTATTTCGTCGAACAAATACTCGAGCATTTGAGAAGTAAGCACTCGGCTATAATCACAGCCGCCCCCAATATTTTGGCACCGCACTCCAATCGAATATGTACTCACTTGAATACACAAGGTCACTACTAGAGAGTTTGAAATAAGTATCGAACACGAAAACAGGAATAAATTAGCATGAGCAGCCAAATTGCAAGCGTCGTGTAGAGATTTTATTTTTATCCCCTGGTGTACGATTTGACACTTATATTCTTTTTATTGACAAAGAGCTTCAACGACTGTTTTAGATCCCCTTGATAATAAAACACCCAGTCACTTTCGAGATTACATGTATATGGAAATATGTTTTTTAAATCAGGAAACAAAAGTTAAGACGATATATAAACAATATGTATACATATATTATATATACTAGGTATATTGGGTATATCCGTATATCAGTATGTATAGGCTACATACCAGGTATATTTCTATATCTTAACATTAATATGTATGTACATACCAGCTATATCGGGTATACCGTAACATCTTTATGTACCTATATTAATAAGTAGTATTTAAATTACAAGCATATAATTTGAGTCAATATATATCACTCTGGCAAAATATTATCGTCCTCTTGGAGATAGAAGGTGTTAAGCTGCCACTTTACAAAGAGTCTATCAGCATTTTAACCCTTACAGCGCGTGGATCGACATTAGACGTCAGGATTTGAACTCTACAAATCTCACGTCTAAAGTCGATCCCGCACTGACAGAATTATCAAAAAATATAATGGACGTAGACTCAGCACAGGTATTCAAATGAGCCGGAAAGAGTTTACTAAGACATTTATCATGTTTATAATAATTTTAAATTAAAAATACACCTTAGGTCTTTTGATTTGTATACAATGGTTTCAGCGCTTCAAGGGTTAATGGTAAAATGTATTTTATTTAGAATACATCATGTGGTACATAGTTATATGCGACCGAGATTAACCCTTACAGCGCGGGGATCGACTTTAGTCGTCAGAATTTGACGTTTGTAGACGTCAGATTCTGACGACTAAAGTCGATCCCCGCACTGTAAGAGTAAACATATTTATAATGGCCGTAGACCTATAACATGGTCATATAAATGAACTAAAATACCTAACTAAGACATTTATGATCATTTCAAACTGAAAACCCCTTTCGTTTCCATGGTTTGTATAAAAATATTTCCGCGCTTTAAGAGCTTAATGGGTGTCTAAACTATAGCCTTATTATTGACAGACGATCTGCTTTCAACCATCAAGCTCATTCGTGTTATCCTTCAGAGGTTTACACCTCGAGACACCACTGCGAGCTGTGACTCATAAATTGTCGCCGTGGTGACGTCGCCGCTGTTTATTTGTTTGCTACGTCGCGAGCCCCGACAAATAATACCACCGTCTCCGAAGCATCTATCTCATCTCATTGTTCATTGTATGGGTTAAAATAGATTTCACAAACGTCGAAATGTTGCAACGAGCTTTAGATACAATTGCAAGAATATTACCCCGTTAATAATGCATTCGATTGGATTTGTGTCCCGCTACCGCCACACACAACTTTAAATGGGTGACAATTTATTTACTCATATTTGTTGAATTCCCTGCAAACACAAAACATTTGTATAACATTTATACACTGTCGGCCCAACGTCTTCGACGTTGGTCCAACATTGTATAAATGTTATACAAATGTTTTGTGTTTACTGGGTTGGCGATCAACCATTTGCAAATGTTCATGTTTAAACATTTATGTTTTTGCGAGCAGCAGTGATCCAATCAGCCAATAAGCCGATTTAATAGGATCAACCCTTTACCGCCGGTGCTGCATATATTCGGGTTTTCATTTTTTTATTAGCACATTAAGTACTACATTTTAAATATGTTAAAATGTGACATCAACCAGCATGAGTTGACCGCCATTTTATCAAATCTGAATAATTTTCACTCACTTGAAGTTTTGGATCGCGTCAGCGAGGCACAACTTCAAGTGGGTGAAAATTTAAATTGAATAGTTTGGCGGTTAAAGGGTTAAATTCGTGAGCAGCGGTGGTTGGTTAACGTGGTGTATGTTGCGATTACCTCACACGAGTAACCCTTTAATCGCTGAGGTAGACCCTATCTCATTTAAATTTTCACCCAATGAAAGGTGTGTCTCTTTACCGAGTCCCACAGCGCGTCCCACAGGACCGACTTTAGAGCGCAGAATCTGACGTCTATATTGACGTCTATGAAGTCGATCCCCGCACTGTAGGAGTAAAAATATTCATAATGGCCGTTGACCCATAACATATGCATTCAAATGAAGCCGAAATGTTCATTACAAATTTAAAACATTGTAGAAACTCCCCCTACTTTAAGATATGGGTAGCGGTAGCGAGACACAGCTTCAAGTGGGTGAAAATTTAAATTATTCAATTCAGCCGTTTAATGGTTAAAGTGATGATCACGGCTAAAGCAGCTTTGAGCCTTTTTCTTACTTAAACAACTATTTCTGAATATAAATTGCATTTAGTGGATTTGCATTATGTTTCGATTCAGTTTGCTCAGATGCAAGTATTTTTTGCACACTGTCTTAAAGTTGTGATTCGCGGAGTGAGATACAATTTCAAGTGGGGGGATTTTATATTATATTACCTAGCGCCTCAAAGGTTAACTCACGACTGACTGAGTGCAATCACTGACAATCAAAATATACTAAACTAACTTGAAAAGAGCAAAGGGAAATTATCGGCGGTGCAATTACTAACTGCCAAAGCATAACGCAAATGTCAACAGTTAATCGAAACGAATTAGTATCGCTCCGTTGCTATATATCAGTCAAGTCGAAACTGACGTTCAGATTAGATATCTTAGTTGGAACCCTCACTTCTTTCGTATGATTTAAAAGTATATAATTATAAATCTTCTGTGGGATAGACTACATGTATGTGCAATGAAAACTGTCAAGAAGCTGAAGCATGCTTTAGGAACGTTTGCTTACTAAACCTTCAAAATGATTACACACCTTGTTCTACTTTCGTTTTAATATTAATTATGTTTATATTCAAGCGAAATTATCGAAGATTTTCTATTTTACAGAAAAAACGCTACTTTTGAAAACTCGCGGGTAAAAAAAAAAAAAATTTAGTGAGGTGATGGGAGATTGGTGACGTGTTCTCAGGGACATGATACACCAGGGAATATTTAGTACTGCAGTGCAAAACCAAAATGCTTACTTTATTAGTAGTGTTTACTTTTCAAGTAAACAGTAAACAGTTACAACCTTCTCGTCTTTGTAGAGCAGTACTTAGGTCTATGTAACGGGTCCACACGCAACGCCAACGGTTTGAACCCCGCTTTGGCCTTTAATTTCCAAAGAAACAAAATGTGTCTTCCTCGCTCACTAGTAAAGATTCAATATTGTGGGGAGCCTCCGTGACCTAAAAGTAGCGTGCTCGGCCTCAGACCGGCAGGGCTCGAATTTCGAATCATGTGTCTGTAAGGCAGTGTCATCTCACCATCCTCAGTAGGTTCTTCTGGCCCAGTTTAACCTACATGTGCATTTCATTTCATTTTGTTTACACACCAACGCGAAATGTGAGGCGTTTTCCCCTGCTCCAAGGCAGATTGTAGTAACACGCGAAAACCGACACGACACGCGACAGAATGTAACAGTTTTGACAATGTTCGCTTTGCCCTTCGCGCTCGTCTTCGAGCAGATATGTTTTGGTAATGATAAAAGGGTTTGATAATACCAACGCGAATTCGCGTTGGTAAGTTTTTACGCTTTACAACGCTGAAATATTTGTGTATAAACCATGGAGACCAAAGTGTTTTTTCAATTTAAAGTCATCATACATGTATTAATTAGCTCTGTCCGCTTCATTCGAATACCTATATGTTATGGGTCTTATTTCTTCTAATGCAGGGACTGTCTTCCTATGTCGGAATCTGACAGTCTACAGATGTCATAATTCTGACCAGATTCTTTTTTCCGACGTATAAAAAAAACAGGTGGAATTTAAGCTTGTGTTTGTCGGGCTGTTGTCAGACAAAGCCTATAGTCCCATTTTTTTAATGGATTTTTTTTCAATTTTAGTAATAATTGCACTAAAGATTTTGTCTTTAAAACATTGACAGCTTATAGTCCCATTTTTTTAAAAAAAATTTTTTAAATTATAGTAATCCTGTGCAAGTATAACTCATTTTGAAAGTGTTTCTGGATTTAAAATATCGGGTTGTTGCGGCACACAATCCATTTCAGTTTGTAAAAAACAAAGATTCCTAAATAAGCAATGAACTATATTTTAATTCGTCAGTACTTACATTGTCTAGGGTGAGAAATAAGCCAATAAGTAGCAGCATTAGGGGTGCCACACGAATCCCAAAATCCATCTTGACCCTCGTGTTTGACGCAGGGGCAGAAGCGAGTGTGGTGCGAGTGGCGAGCTGCAGGCGCTTCTGGTTAATCTAGTAAGTAGTTTAGATGCACCTTCCGCCAGCTTCTCATATATACTCGCGGTGATGCCCAACCGTGTCATTGTGCCCCTCCTCCTCAGATTTGATTTGTCGTGGAGCGCTGCCGCCCTCCCCTGACGTAAGTCAGTCGTGAAGTTTGTAACCCGGGCGCGATGCTATTATTTACCCCCACCCCCACCCCCACTCATTAATTCACTCACTCCTCACCAGCACCACCCTGTCACAGTCGTAACCATGAACAAATAAGTTTCCAGCAAACAAGAGATATGAATCCGATGTTGGGCTGATGCTGGGTCAGCGTCGTAGACACCAACCCGATGTGTTTCTATTTGCAGGTGCTAGTCGGTCACTAGTAGGTCTAGGAACAAGATTTGACATATATCGCGCGCATCCAATATGATATCGTCAGGGGGGCATCAACCCGAGTGGGAATACTTAGCTGAAGTGCTAACGATATTGTCGTACATTATGTGCCATAAACATAACTCCTTTGTTATTTATACATGACACGTACGTTGCTCAACTTACCAATCTCATTCCCTTCAAGCCATGAATCCCCACAGCGGCAATTCACGGTTTGCTGAAGAGTAACATTTTCTCACTACGGCACCACCATAATTTAAAATTATCATAATATGGTTCACCAGTCGTTTATCTAATACCTTGTTTTCTCACTACGGCACCACCATAATTTAAAATTATCATAATATGGTTCACCAGTCGTTTATCTAATACCTTGTTTCATGCATACGTTCCCTTTGGTAGAAATTGAAGTCTCCACCAAGAATGATAACATAATTAAACAATTGAACAGCCAAACTTGGATACAGACTTTTCCTTCTAACTATTCTTCTCGCCTCACTGTCAGGTGATCATTTTCGCCTATATTGCACGTGTATGGATGCTTTAGGGCGCTGACATTGCAGTAGGGCTGTATGCTCCTTTAATATGTTCATGATTCGTTATGCTGCTCTACAATATTATAATACAGCACGTAAAAAATGTACTTTGGATAACATTGTCAGTCTTCATTTCGATAAAATAATTGATATAATAAATTAAATGTTTCGTGGTGCCCGAAAGTGTTTAATATACATGTTGTGCTGTATAAATTATGGCACGGTCTATTCACACAGTCGCGGTATAGATTGGATGCTGTAAGTTGTTTGATAACACGCACCAATAAAAATATACATAACAAAAATATTTGTCTGTTGGTTCATATTTGCTTACGCCACAGTACTGTGTCAACAATAACATAATTAAGACAACTATTATGATTTATATCGTTCCCTTGGATATGAAATGGTGTATCTGACACTATACAAAGTGGCAGATACACCCTTTCCCATCCAAGAAGACGTTATGTGTATGTAGTAGGCCCACATTAAGTACATCAGGTATACGGTAGATTTGCGCTTACCACTTACCGATATCATGAGTATCTCTATATGGAGCAGCATACTTTTCAATTGGGGTTACACCTGATGCTTATGCTGTTACAGTAATAGCAGGAGAAACTTTGGCACTACAAGAGATTGTCTTCTGAATTAAACTGATAGTCCTTCCTAACCAGTACATTAATATAGTGACCTAACCACGCCAACAACATAGAACTTTTAAGATTGTATCAGAATACGACACAAGAACACACATCAATGTTGTCTAAAAAATTGTCGAATGTCTTCGCGTTGGCTCAACATTGAATTAACATTGTGTCAACATCTCGCGTTTTCTGTGTTATCTGTTCCTGTGTAAATGGGCTGAGTGACAGAGCTGGTGTCAAGTTTAGTTTTAGTCTGGAGGCAGATATTGAAAATGTAGCTCATTTTTCGATCTGGCTCTCCCCGAGTGCTAATATCCTCAAATATATACCTAGGTCTACCAAATTAGACCGCTGGTCACATAACTTTCCTAGACCATACGTGAGGTCGCCAGAGGTCACCTAAGGTCATCAAGTGTAAATTTTATCATTTTTTTGGCTCAATAGTAGCCGCGTATTGATATCTGATAAATATATCAGTACAGGAACTTTGCCGCACTATATTGTTAATGACACCGTGAATTACCTCCCGCTTCCTGAGGAGTAGACGACATAGGTGAGACCAAACGGTCATCTAAAGACAATAAACAGCCAAATGCACAAAGTAACGCTTTGTTCCAATTTTGTAAAATGCACGGTCATAAAACTGTTAATGGTAGGATTGGTAGTGATAAGGGTGCTGGTGAATTCATGTGTATTAATAGAGGTAAAAGTGTGGTTGACTACGTTATCTGTCCAAAAGTATTGTTCAGTTCAATTAAACAATTTGATATAGAGTTGCCAACAGTTTTTTTCAGTCCATTGGGTTTTACAAATATCAAATAAGATGAACACTGATAATGTCATAGAGCCAACTATAATTGGTGGAGGTATGTCCGATGATGGTTATATTATAGATAAAAAAAACTTACATGGGATATGAATAAGAAATGTGTGTATTGAGATTTAGTATCTGAGGCCCACCTGAATGATCACTTTCAAGATATTTTAAATGATTGGGCTTCTAGTAGTTTCAGCAATTCTCAAGCTACAGACTACTTAGCAAAACCCTTTTTAAAAGTGATCTGTAATGTGGCGGAACCATAGTTTTCGAAACCTATATCTGATGTACTTGAACGTAAACATATCAAACCAGTTTGAATGAATAAATAATGTGAAAATTTACGTGATAATATCCTTCAAAAGTTAAATGTATTTAGATTAGATAAAACTGAAAAAAATAGAAACATTCTGGGTGACGCACGTAATATTTATACTAGTAAAGCCAAGTCATGTAGAATTGATCAGAGTCGTCAACACGTGAATACATTATTAATTGCGAGAGCTAAGGACGCTAAATAATTTTGCAAATGTTATGCCCTAAATGTAGAAACGCAAAATCCACGCTGAGTGCACACGATTTCTAAGATCATTTTAAAGAATTGGCTAGTCTGTCTGTAAATAATCAAGACGATGTCACTGATAGCGAAGCTCACACTTTTGATAATAAGTATGTACCAGATAAAGTTGACGAGTTAGATGATGTAATTACGGTAAACAGGTCACAGCAAATGTGCTTTTCAACGACTATCAAAATCAATTCAGGATGTGTATGCATTACATGTATCTAGAGAATTAGGGCACGACAATGGTTAAATTATTTAAATATGTAGCAGCTATATTCATTATTAACCACCACGACACTTTTGGAGACATGTTCCTTTCATACAAGCAAATAGTGTAGTCATTCTGGCAAAATAATCTTTACAAATTGCTAACAAAGGTTTTATGATATATTAAGCTAGATATAGGTTCCAACTAACATGTCTGAAAAGTCCCAAGCAAAACTCCAGTTCAATTCGAGGAATTGACTAAAACTGTTTCTTATGTCACGATCGCTGGCGAAAATCGATTTTTTAAAATTGTTCTCCATTTTACAAATGTTAGGTATCGTTACTTATGTTTGTTGGACACTAAGAATCGACTGTTGCTATCAGTTTGCTTTCAAATAAAAAGAATGATTAATTTAAATTTGATTTAATATTTTGAGTGATTTTAATTTTTAAAAATATATGAGTATTTTATGTATTATTACTTTAATTATTCTTGTTGGCCTAGATGATGATATGCTCTCGCACTTAATGGGTAGCTTCTGTGACGGGGTAACCACTTACAATATCGGTATTTGGTTGTCTGTCAAGTATCACTATAGATCCCATGAGCCTATTGTGTATATATTTTAAGCCGAACAGAAAAAAATCGGTTGGGAGCGATCTTTAGCCTGGAATATTTTTTCTGTTGGATTTTTCTTCAAATGTTTGTTTACGCAAAATTACTTTCAGCCATTTCATTCACGATATTATTAACTTTACAGCCAAATGGTCCAGGCTCTGCATAGTTTTCCAATGTGAGATCCTTTACGACAACGTCCTAGATATAAGTATACTCTGCACTAGACCTACATGTATCTTACATTTGAATATACACATCTATCTTTTTTTATATTTAAATCATCTACAGCTCCACACTCATTGGTAACATATTCAAGATAACAATCGGTGACTGATATCATTTATACTATTGTTCTCCAAGAACAATCAGGAAGGCTTCAAATGGGCAACGAACAAATCCACAGATCATAACCCTAGAAGGCACATCCTTCAGCAAGATATGCGTACTGGGGTTTTGCTGATTATTTTTCAGCTTCAATGTCAGCTTCAAATGAATCACGAAATTTCATAGAGGAGTGATGCAATGGTTATAGACCGGATAATTACCACTTATCTACTGACATTATCACATTAAATGTCAAATTTATAAGTCAATTTGATAGGGAGGTTAAGGAGATGGTTTGACTCTGTGATTGAACTCTCTTGATGATTTATGCGAGTGACTACAACAAAGAGTATTTTTACAGTTTAAGAGCTGTTTATTATTTCATGTCATAGAACATGTATCTAATGGTCCCAGACATACTATTTCTACGGAACTGTTGAAGTTTAATCATTAATGAGATCAAAATTAAGGCATTTGCCCACAGCTAGAAGTTTAGGGCTATATTGAATTTATGTACCCCTCGATATGTTATGTCACTATGGTATAATATCATAAAATTTAAATGTCATTATTGCATTGACAATATAGTGTCATATATAGTGACACCATGGCGTAATATCATAACAGTTAATCATAACATTTTAACATCTTTGTGACATGTGCTGACATTCCTGATCTATCATGTCCATTCTTCAATTGGGCTCTTGTATACACGTACACCCATTGTACATCATTCTGTAGTATCAAATTAAAACATATGTTGTCATAATTATGTTGACATTATAGAGTCACATAATTATGCTTTCAGACACATCTGTATTAAATATAATGTCGATATTACAAAAATTTGTTTAATATTGTAATGTCAAAATATTTTAATTATTTGATATCCTGACAGCATAATGACATATCCGGCATTTCGTGAAAGTCATGTTCTGATATTATTCTTAAAATATGAAGTCATATTCTAACTGTTTTATTCTCACACTTTCATTATCATTGTGCCATTTTCTGATATTTATAAATTAACCATAATTATGATATCAAATGTATATTTCTGACATTATAATGATATAGTGTATAGTATGGTGTTAAGCGGGTTAGGATAAAATAAATCACCTTTTAAATTGATTGTGTCAAACGTTTTAGTCTTATATCGTGACGCTACCATGTGAATTATTAGACCCTATAATATTGCAATGACATATGCTGCCACAAAAAGTCTATATCATGATATCCTGATATCCATACGGTTGCTTGAATATCTATATTTTAATATCTAATATCATAGACATCGAGAGCATGGACTTCTAACTTCAAATCTCACAACACTGATTGATGTGAGAGAGCTTCCGTCCGCAAGAATTGGCGAGAAAAGGGATGATTTACATGTACTTACGCTTTAAACTTTCAACCATGTGCTTTTTGATAAGTTTTCATGGGTATATTAACATTGTGTTGATCACAAATTCAATCACAGTCAAATTAATAATTAACATCAAAATCTTTCAACTCGTAACAAACGTATTCAATAAATGAATAAATTATAATAGTTCCTTCTGCTACATTATCAAAAGTATTTAAATATTACAACAAGAATAAAACATCCAAGCACATAAAGTATGCTTCTCCCGTGGAAATGTGCGACCGGTCAGTGCACATGTGTGGATATAGATCATAGACGCATAAACAGCATGTCCAATACACCCATCCAGTCGGCAGCACATACCCAGCAAGCACAAAACATTTGTATAACATATAATGTTGGACCAACATCGAAGACTTTGGGCCCACGTTGTATAAATGCTATTCAAATGTTTTGTGCTTGCTGGGTATGATTTGACGTCTATACATGTATTCAATACAAAATATAGGTAAACCGGAAATCAGTTATCCTTTTTTCTAACCCTTCATGCGAGCCGTAAGTTCACGACGATTTCGCGCCAGTCGACAGTCGATCCTTGTCTATGTCCATGTTAATATATTGTAATTTTGAAACTCGACATTATGGTGTCATATTTTGCATAATAATGTGATTCTGGACATTTAATTTGCTATTCTGACATCATAATGTCATAATCTGACAATCCAATGATACATATGACAATGACATCAAAACAAAATAGCATCATAAATTCTCACATGCTAGTGTCCCGTCCTCACACAATTGTGTCAGTCTATAAACCATTAATCGAAATCGTTATTAATCATAGTTTTCGATACATAACTTTAGAAAATCGTAAAAGCAAATTTCCCCTGTCCTCTAGGGGACTCTGATCTTGAAAATAGCTCGACCAATTCAAGAAATTGGACAGCAGTTTGCCGTTGGATATTTAGCACAAAATTATTCGGTATAGGACTATCATAATGTACAATGATACACAATCAACTTTTTTTGACAAGAAATACTTGAAATGTTATTTTTTTCTTAAAATCGCTAAACAACTCTAAATCGAGCACGCTGTCTATTATGGTCAAACTGATAGCACTCACAGCTTGAATCGATTGCTGATGTCAAAAGCATTGGAAACAATGACTAAGCTACCCATTAAAAGGAGAGCATATAGTAAATATGTCATCAATCATAAAACACGAATAGATAATATACTCATTTTAAAATTAAAATCACTTAAAATATTTATTTTTTTTGAAAATCGCTAAATCGACTTTAAAACAATCATTCTGTGTATTTAAAATCAAACTGACAGCTGCAATCGATTCCCGGTGTTCAAAAACATAAGCAATGATACATAACCTTCGCAAAATGTAGAAAAACTGTTAAAAAATCAATTATTGTTTTGCTTGGGATTTTTCAGGAGTGCCAGTTGGGACCTATATCTACCATAACAAGTCATACAAATTTGTTTAGCAATTTTTCCACATTTCTGTGAACTTAGTGCCAGAATGACTACACTAAAAGGTATTTATATGATAAGGGTGCCCGTGTAAACTTGGGATATGGCTGGGATACTTGCGTTTCATTAACATATGGTGATTAACTGATGATTTTCAGTTTGATGATTACCAAGGAGTATATAATCTAGAGTCTGTTCAACCATTGCTATACATTAATAACATAAACCTGAGTTATATTTGAGGAAATAAGAGATGACCCCCAATATATGTTAACAATAATAATGATATGCTAGACCAATATATAATATTTTGTTCTTTCTAACACCGGTGACCATCTTCAATCCTGCCTGCCCCAAAAATTGAAGGGTCTATCAAAAGTTCAATTCTCAGATGTTGAGAAATAATTTGTGGTACATTTTCTTAGTTTACTAAAACTTTTTTTAGAACTAAAAGAATGGCGGCCATTTGTAATTTATGTGTGAAATACTGATCAAATTATTTATGAGACACAAAAAAAACATTCTCGACCCCAAATCACATATAAACCAAAAATTATACTTATGTAAATGGTAAATCAATATATTTTGTAAAAAAAAACGGCAGCCATATTGAATTTGTGGGTGAGATATAGGTCATAAGCAGAAATTGTTTTGGATGCACCAAGATTTTTTTTAAATAAAATTTAAATGGCGGCCATTTTTTTTAATTTGTGAATGAATGTAAGTCAAATTACCTATAAAATATAGGAAATGAATTTCCCTTCCCCAAATCATCTAAAAACCATAGATTACACATATCTAGGTGATAAACAAGTATTGTTTATCTTCAATTTAAAAATTGCAGCGATCTTGAATTTGTAGGTGAATTATTATCTCAATGACCCAAGAAATGGACTTCTGAACTCAAAAGCATCTAGAAAAACATAAGCCTCCTATATCATAATGTAGGCAAAATTAAAAATTTGATCAAATATTTACTTTATGACATTTGATGACCTTTAGCGATCTTACGTATGGTCTAGAATGATGACCGGCGCCCCATATCTGTTGAACAGGTATACTTTATGATATTAGACTGGTGATTACTTTTGTTATATCGGGGTCAGTCAGATTTAAAATTATGCCATAGTTTAGATATTTGCCTCCGGACTCAAATCAATAGGAAAAAAATTATAGAAATCGTGCCACCAGACTATCGTTAATACCTGCAAAAACATGTATTCATTTCTAAATGTGTGATTGTTACATTATTTATTCGATCTCGAAGTCATACTTTTGGTATTTCAGGGTTAAAAAAAAAGAGTTTCAGTTGACATTATATAATTAGTAGCTTCAAGCAAAGAAAAACGCAATTACAGATTTTTATTTTAGTAGTTTCATGTATAATTTAGAAAATATATATCGCTTTATTGATAAATATATGTTTTCCTTGTACTAGACTTCAATATATTTATCAGACATCGATACACGGCTAATATTGGGCTAACAATTTTTTTACACTTGGTGGCCTTTGGTGACCTCTAGCGATCTTACGCACGGTCAAAGAAAGTGACCGGTACCCCATATGTGTTGAACTAGGTGTATTTAAAGATATTAGCATGGCGGTCGCCTTTACGCTTTCGGGGTGAGCGAAATTAAAAAAAACTAGAAGGGAATTCTGACTTTTCAAGTAACAACAATGTTTGAACTAGGCTTTATGAGTTTTTGGTCGGCCATTTTGCATTTTGTTGGGTTATTTTTCTCATGGCAGATTAATTACAATTTTGCTCATTTTGTTTTTTTTTGCATTGAATTGAAATTTAAGATTTAGTCTGGTGCGGTATGTCATTTTGGCCATTTCTGTTGCCAAAATTGATTTTATTGTTTTTATGGCTTCATTAGGGGTCAAATAAGCCAAAAATATTGGGGTTCAATTTTTCCCGCCCCTCAACCTCGTTTTATGGCACATTCAAAATGGCCGCCATCGAAATCACATATTTAGCCATAACTTGGCCTCTAGCAAAGCTAGAGTCACGATTTTGATGTCTTTACCCATGTTTTTGGGTATGAGGAATCCAATAGTGCCCATACAAAATGTGTATGTCTTGTAGATATTTTGACTCAAATTTTCAAATAATTATTTTGGAAGCGTTATTTAGTATGTATTATAATATAAACAGCACATTGCTGATGGTTTCTGAATAGTAGATGTTTCGTTGATGGACCCTAAATATTCCACCAAGAAGGCGTACTGTAAGAAACCGAGCAATTTCATGACGATGTTTAGTACATTTCCTTAATTTGCAAATGAACATTTTGCAACAGTCACAGAGGAAAATTGATAAAACTGGTGTGTCTTTTGCAAAAAAAGTGCACACTTTTTTGAGAAGTAGATAGGAGGGATGAAGGTCCGATCGAAATTTAAAAAATAATACAAAATGAATACAAAATTGTAAACAAATTGTGCGTTTCAGCGATGTTTCATGTGCTGTCAAACAAATGATCAGAATCAATCATCATGATCATTGCGATTGTGATCCATCCCATCAGCAAAATTATTGGATTTTCAGATTTGTTTCTTTAAAATTATTAAACGATGCACCAGAAAAAATAAAATAGTGGATTTTAATTCATCACAATTTTAGATGAGAGTTATCCCCGTTTAAATTTCAGTCATAATTTGACATATTCTCCCAGATGTAGGGGATACTCTGAGATCAACAATTAATTTAAATACTGACAGTTAAATCTCCGCGTCAAGGCAATATTCTAATGAGATGCAAAGCGAGTATTACCAATTAATATATAAATCTGTAACCTAACAAGGATGTCCGGACGCGCAATATACCTACAAACTCTGTTATTTCGGAATAGATTGGAGGAGGACGGGGTCATTACCAAAGCTGACATTTGAGCAGATTACAACAAGCATTAAATGGCTTGGTTCATTGAAAAGACAATGAGGTTTAGGTTCAAATTTAGTAATTTTAATTTATATATTAACATATTAACAATTTTTAAATTTCAAAATGGCCGACTGTCGTTCACAATGACACAAGCCACACTACCTGGTTTGATTGTTATATAACCCACTGTTGCATTTGTACAGGAGTCGTCTACAACGCTGAGCATTTTAACTATATCTGGTCTTATTTGCATCAATATTTGTTCAGCTCAATAACAACCCTTGGTGCAGGTGAACTAAGATATCCGACAGGAATGAACATGCTATATTTCACTTCCCACACATTTTGCTCTAATGGTGGGAGGTTTGGCCATCTGATAAAGCAGGTCTTGTCTCCCATTGACGTGTGGTTGGCTCTCATAAGGTGTAGCTCATCTAGGTGAACATTTCCCATTCTAGATTTTTAGACAAGAATAGTTGCCACCGTAAAGCTGGAACTATCATTAGCTGATTAGGCCAGAGGATTAGTACACTTGGCATACAAAATTTGTTCGTGTTTCCAAGGCTTTCGATGTACAAATTTAGAAAGGGAGAGGCAGCGCATCGATAGAATATCGGACTGCCACGTCATTCATGCACGCATCCCGGGTTTGAACCGTGCTTTCACAGACCAGTTAAGAGATATTACACAAGATGCTTCATCATCACAGAAACCAATCAACTTTCAAGAGGTACACTTGAATGCCGTTTCATATGTGTGCTCAATAGATAGATATGTTATCTAGCAAAAAGTGGTAAAGATATTTGATCATCTGCGATAAGCCCATGTACAAAGCTTGCAAAAAACCTATTTCAAGAAGAAATATGCCACAATTTTCGACAAAATTACTGAACAATAATAAAACTAATTTGCAACAAAGTAAAAGCTTCCACCGACGGTGAATGGAAATACCCAAGCATATTCTGTTGTGTATAGCATTGTGGCATTACAAAAATATTACTTTTGGACTACTCTGTTGCAGTACATATTTGATTTAATTATGCCTTAAATCACCAACTACTCAGTTAATGCATCAGTATTAGATTCAGAATTTGTCAGTATTTGACCAGAATATATTATTTGGTTCAAATCACACCTGTTGAGGAATGACGCTCCTGTTAGTGTATCCTGGGCAGAAAGAAAGTGAATTCACCTGTCCTGGAGAAATTAGTACAAGCTCAACTTATTAGAGTTTTAGACACACGACCTCTGGTCAGGATAAGGCGTTCTAGAGTATGCTCCCAAGAGTAGAAGTAACCCAGAGAGAGACATCATTAACCATAGTACCCAGTGCCGACTCCACCAAATGATAGGCCCGAGCTGGTTTTTGTATTACTCTTTTGTCATGAAGCATCCCTCACACGTGATTCGTGGACTGCCAATAAAGCGGTCCTAAATCTAGGCCTATTATTGGGACATCTTACAAACTTCTGACTTCATGAGCTACTCTCATGGTTTGATAATTGTGTCACTTGCATCAATCTGCAGAAAACTCAACTCAACGGAAACCAGTTCCAAATAACTTGGTTTGGATGACAATGTACATACATAGTAGTTAGTAAAAGTGTTCATCAGTTTATTCAGCAATCTTGATTTCTGCCTTTCTAGAATGACTTCTCGCAGGTTATCTAAATTTTCAACCACTTGATGTTGTGTCTCGCGGGCATTATCACTTTTTTTACCAGATAACATATTGATCTACTACTGAGCATACAATATGCAAACACATTGAAGTGTATCTGTTAACATGCCTGGGTAGGTTCAAAATATATTATGTTTTCTGTTCAATTATTATGTAACATCAGTTGTAATATTTCTTAATTTAATGATCTGTGGTAGGCTACAAGGCGTCACATGTAAACAGACAATCTGTGATTATGTTGTCCAGTTGAAAAAATATCACGTTACCCTTTTCCTGTATTTAGATTGGAACTTATTTACTTATACCTAGCGACACATCTTTGTGGTTGTGAGTTGCTTGTTTCTTTCGCATAAGAAAATGAACCAAGCCGTTTGTTGTGATCCTCTATGGTAATGGCCCTGTCCGTCCAATTATGGCTGGGATCTATACGCTGATACCTCTCATAGGCTGTGATGAATTAAAAGTTCCCCTTTTATTTGTTATTGTGCATCATTTATAGATTTAAGAAAAACAAGATCTAAAAATCCAATAATTTGATGGATGGGATGCTCCATAATTACCCACCAAGATTAATTCTGGTCATTTGTTTAGCAAACATGAAACATTGCTGATACGCACAATTTGCACCATCAATATCAATTATCCTCTGTGACTGTTGTAAAATGTTTAAATGAAATAAATGCATCAAACATCGTAATTGAAATTGTTCAGTTTTTAAAATCGCTTTACGTCACTTTGGTCAACTATTTGGGGTCCATTAACGGAACACCCATCATTCAGAAACCATCAACAATGTACTGTTTATCATAATACGCACTAAACAACGCTCATTGTTTGAATTTTAGTTTTTTTTTAATTCGCGAAAAAAAATGACCGAAAACGTATCAAAAATGTGTTGTATCATTAATTTCAAAATATCTATGAGACATCCACATTTTTTATGGGCACTATTGGATTTCTCGTACCCAAAAACATGGGTATAGACATCAAAATCGTGACTCTAGCTGTGCTAGGGCCCAAGTTATAGCCAAATATGTGATTTCAATGGCGGCCATTTTGAATGTGTCATAAAACAAGGTTGAGGGGCGGGAAAAATTAAACCCCAATATTTCTGGCTTATTTGACCCCTAATAAAGTCAAAAAAACAATAAAATCAATTTTGGCAGGAACTTTAAATTTTTAGCATATTTCTGACATACCGCACCAGACTAATTATAGACTTCAGAATTCGGACTTCAAACTTCAAATTTCGGAAATCGGAAGTCCCCACTGAGCTGTTGTACTTTTATATAGATATACATTTGTTTGTGAAATGGAAACACATTCAGAGGACCAAGTAAACACATTGACTTGTCAATATTGTCACATTTAATGCTGTGTCAGTGTCTGCGATTCTGGCCCAACATTAAAACAACATTGGATCGACGTTTCGTGTTTTAATTTTGTAATGTAGCACCTAAAAGTTTTTCTACTTGTGCAAAAAGGCTATTTGCGCACTTGCGCAAGTACTTGAACACTTAAGCACTTACGCAAGTACAATGTACTTGCACATTGCGTGCTCCAACAAGTACTTGAGCACTTACTCTCTTGCGCAAGTATTAGTGCAAGTACTTGTGTACTTGCACACTTGAGTAACTACTTGTGCACTTGCGTACATTCGCGTACTTGCGCACGTATGCACTTGCGCAAGCACTTGCGCAAATACTTGCACACTTGCGCAAGTACTCACTTGTGTACTTTGGCAAGTACTCGAGCACTTAAAAATGAAATGAATCGGGTTTTAGGCCACCTTTGTGCACATATAGGCTAAACTGGGCCAGGAGAACCTCCTGAGGATGGTGAGATGATTGAGATGACACTGTCCTCCAAACACAGGATTTTAAATTCGAGCCCTGGCGGTCTGAGGCCGAGCACGCTACCTTTCGGTCACAGAGGCTCCCCACAATACTGACTTTCACACATGGATGGGGAAAAATGTGTTTCTTTCAAACCGCCGAGACCGAGAACCTAACCCCGAACTCGTGAAAGCGTGAAAGGCAGCGGTGCTAACCACTACCCTAGGGCCCCCGCCCACTCGAGCACTTACGCACTAGTGCAAATACTTGTGCAAGCACTTGCACACTCACGCACTTGCACACTCACGCACTTGCGCATATACTTGCGCATGTACATGTACTTGCGCACTTGCATACTTGCACACTTGCGCGAGCACATTAGCATTCAAACACATGTGCATGTACTTGTGCACTTTCTCACTTCTAGAGCAAGTACTTTTTAGCACACTAACGCACTTGAAAAAGTACTTGCACACTTGCGTACTAGTGCACTTGCGCACACACACACTTACGCAAGTAGTTGTGCCCTTACGCACTTGAGCAAGTACTTGCGCACTTGCGTACTTGCGCAGTTGCGCATGTACGCACTTGCGCAAGTAGTTGCATAATTGCATATTTGTGCAAGAATTTGCACACTTAAAACGCTTGTGCACTGTGCTTTTGTACTTTTGAAATGACATATATTAGTTTTTCAAATGAAGCACATTCAGTGTGTCCAGTAAACACATTGACTTACCAGTCTGTTGGTTTAAGGCTGTATCATTGTCTCCTACGCAGGTCCCATATTAGAACAACATCGGGTCGACGTTTCGTGCTTGATGTAATTACAACTGTCAATTTAATTGTCAAATGTAGCACTTAAAAGATTACTAATATCCATAGTAAACAGTCAAGGTTGGTTCAATGGTGGGCATCGGTCTGCAAGACTGACCCTGCATTGAAACAGCATCAGGCAAATGCAATTTGTTTATTAAATCTAGCATTTAATGGTTAATAGGGCGACCCAGCCTGGACACACTGTCCGCATTTCAGCCTATTCATACAATGAATGATGCTTCACCCGACATGTACATCATTGAACCGACATCGATCCATACATAGTGATCCAGAAAGTCCTAAATAAATCTGGAAAAACAACTTGGAATTCTTAAAAAAATCATAGCAATGAACCCCAAAATCCCAAAAAAGGATCATAGTGCCAACGTTTGAAGTCGATTGGATAAAAACTCAGAGAGAAGTGAGACATCATAAGCCCTCGACATGTACATCAATGACCCAACATCGATAAACACGTAGTGATCAAGAAAATCCTGAATAAATCCGGAGCAACAACTGGGAAATCTTATAAAAGGTATAGCGTACAGCCTGACTATCTGGGAAACATTGTGTAAAAAAAACAGGGAGAAATAACAGTCTAACATAGAAAAATAAAAACGAGAAAAAAGCAAAGCAAACTCAATATATTTGGGCATAGCCCAAACATAATAACAGTTCGCCTCTATTTGGCTTTTTCTTTCTCAGAGCGTAACTTTTAAAGTATGTATGCCAAATATTTCGAAAATTAGCCAGTTTCAAACACTGAACACAGTAGTAGGCATATCCTACCCAATGATGGTCACCCCAATCCATATACCCCCACCCCCCCCCCCCACTGTGCCCCCTTTGTTCTTAATATAGACCATCTTGAATATTAAGGGCATAATGTAATATTTCACCTTATTTTTGACTAGCTTTCATTACTGATTTAATAGGAAAGGTTATTTCTGTGTTTGGAAGTCATTTAGATGTCACCATAAAACTGATCACTTTACAGCAGCAATCTTATTTTCTTAATTTGGAAAATAATAGACTTAGGGGGTCATTTTATCAAGCGCAATGTTTTCAATCTGGATAGCATTTATTCAATATACAATGATCACTAGATAATTTGCATATAATTATACGATAACGGCTTTTTGTTGTATCATTTTATTTGTTTTCTATTGCCCAAGACGACAAGGCCATGCATTAGTCCACTCACAAATTTTGACAACTGTTTGTCATTCAATTTACTTGATATTTCATGTTCAGAAATGATTTTTTCTGCAATCATATTATTTCGTGAAAATCACCGCACTTGCGAGTTTGTCTATCAATATTCACTTACACATTGACATAAATATTATAAACTGATTATCATGATCATGGTATTTCCCACTACAAAAAAATTCATTTCATTTATCTTTTTCTGACACATTGAAAGCGTTATTAACATCCGGTGTCAACAAGAAACTGCTTAAAATCAAGTTTAACCTACAAGAGAAAGGAGTTTGCAATGTGATACCAACGTCTTATGTTTGATTTTCAACGTCTTGTGTCTGCTAGAAAACGGTAGATCAACGCTAGACAGACGTCTTCAACGTTCGCCCACCTTTGCGTCAACGTAGGCCCATCGTGTGAGCTGTGTCGCAACGTACACACATTTACACATTGCAAGGTCGCGGCGATACAATTACGGTGATAATCGTCAGCCTAATTTGCGGTATAGCCGTAAATGTATTTAATAGTTCTGATGGTTATCGCCAGATATTCTGCACACTGTCATCAGTACCTCTGCTGCGCCAAGGCAAAAGTGAGTATCTGGTTACTTCACAAGTAAGCAGATACTGCCCTTTGGCTTTGTGTAGCAGAGTTGATCTTCATGTTAGGCAACTGTGTTTTATTTATCTGTTTTAGATCAGAAAAAATCCAAAATCTAATGAGGGAGGGCGGTAAAAAAAAACATTTAAGAAAAAAAAACATTTAACCTATTTTCGAAAAAGTTAATAAGGGCGACCAGATAAAACAAACATTGGACAAATTTCTGGAAAAGTTAATGAGGGCGACAAAATAAAAAAAAATAGACCTATTTTAAATAAAGTTAATGAGGGCGACGAAAAAAACAAGCAAAAAAAAAACATAGCTGGATTTTTTTTGTTTTCCCTGAAATGAACTTGTTTTTTTTTGGAATTTTTTTTTATCTACCGAAAATAAATGTTTTCGTTTAGAAAATCGGCAACAATGCAATGCGGGCGCTGGGCAGAAAAAAACACACGTGTTTTTTTGGTAATGCGCGGCCTAAATCTAATGCGCGCGCTTATCTAAAACAGAGAAAAAACATATCAGCCTTAGTGGATCGACTGAGGGGGTTATATTTATATTATTCTTAGTCGGATTAGATGTATGTACAGTTGCCAGACTCTCAGTCTCAAACTCTCATCCCACTGTACATACGACGTTGTTGTGACGTTGAATCAACGGCATTGACGTTGATTCAACGTCGCAACAACATCGTATGCCCAGTGGGATTGTCATTCTTATTAGAGACAGTTTTTGATACTCAGATGCTTGCTCTTCCCACTGGGCATACGACGTTGTTGCGATGTAGGCCTACAATCAACGGCATTGACGTTGATTCAACGTCGCAATAACGTCGTGTTCCCAGTGGGTTAGTCTTATTGAGCGTTTTATAGAAGATCCACTGGGCACGCGACATTTATGCGACGTTAAATCAATGTCAATGACGTTGATTCAACATCGCAACTACGTCGTGTGCCCAGTGGGATGGTTGTTTGAGAATGTTGCTTATCAACTTTATGAGAGAATTTGACACGTGTGTGAAGTTGCGATTCTGATCATGGACAAAGTACGGACTACCAAGAGACAACCACGTCTTGTATGATCAGTGATTATGACATACGAGGGAGCGATCCCCGAATCATTATCAACTCCTTACACATATAGGCTACTAAAACGACAAACGTATACAATCTTAATAGTTATGTTTACCAGCGCCAACAAATGTAGGCCTAGTAACTGAAAGTAATTACTAGTCGTGCGAATCTTTGTGCACCTGGTTTAGCATTTAATGATTTCTGTATTTTGTTCATTAAATTCAGAAAATGTAATACCCGGTAATACACTTTAGTGGGCATCCGTAAGTAATGGATATCGCATTTAAATTTAAAGGTCAAGTGTTTTGACATGAATATATATTATCGTGATTGAATGTCAAAGTGTTTATAATTATTTCCCCTCTCACCGGTGTTTCCCACAGTAAATCTGATTTATTCCAGATAATTTGTTTCCTCTACGCCACCCAAAACAGAAAGTCTGGCGCGTCAAGAGCGCCAGTGACACGACCCACCTGCTTTAAAAAAAAATGTAATGATAATTGCTGAAAAATCCCTCAGAATCACCCTCTTATTGAGAGGCGTTCACTTTTACCGTTCATAACAACATTTTATTGTTATAAAATAAGGGGATGTAGACACCGTGCAAAGGCAAACAACAGTAAATACTCACCTGGAGGGTGATAAGTTACTGTTGTTTGCCTTTGCAAGACATACATGTACCACAGTTTCACTGCATATGTACAATTACATATCGATTAGGAAAGCCTATTATGAATGTGTTAATAATTAATATATTAATGCAATAAGTTATACGAAAAGGGCATATTTAATTTCTAGGACATCTTGAAGTACTGTACTGAACTGTACTGTACTGTACTGTACTGTACTGTACTGTACTGTACTGTACTGTGCTGTGCTGTGCTGTGCTGTGCTGTGCTGTGCTGTGCTGTGCTGTGCTGTGCTGTGCTGTGCTGTGCTGTGCTGTGCTGTGCTGTGCTGTGCTGTGCTGTGCTGTGCTGTGCTGTGCTGTGCTGTGCTGTGCTGTGCTGTGCTGTGCTGTGCTGTGCTGTGCTGCACCGCATTGCATTGTACTGCTCCCCATTGCATTGTACTGTACTGTACTGTACTATTCTGTACTATACTGTACTATACTGTACTGCACTGCACTGCACTGCACTGCACTGCACTGCACTGCACTGCACTGCACTGCACTGCACTGCACTGCACTGCACTGCACTGCACTGCACTGCACTGCACTGCACTGCACTGCACTGCACTGCACTGCACTGCACTGCACTGCACCGTACGGTACGGTATCGTATCGTATCGTATCGTATCGTATCGTATCGTATCGTATCGTATCGTATCGTATCGTAGCGTATCGTATCGTATCGTATCGTTTCGTATCGTATCGTATCGTATCGTATCGTATCGTATCGTATCGTATCGTAGAGTAGAGTAGCGTATCGTATCGTATCGTTTCGTATCGTATCGTAGCGTATCGTATCGTATCGTATCGTACGTATTGTATTGTATTGTATTGTATTGTATTGTATTGTATTGTATTGTATTGTATTGTACTGTATTGTATTGTATTGTATTGTATTGTATTGTATTGTATTGTATTGTATTGTATTGTATTGTATTGTATTGTATTCTCGGGCAAAGCAGACAATGCAGTAACTATGTACTTTGCAAGTAAGCAGATACTGCTTTTGGCCTTGCAAAACACTATAGTTGGAACTTGGAATTTGCTATCTGAATAACGTAAGACGTTATCCCTCTCTACCTTTGACAGCAGGGGTATTTTCCACTAATACTACCTCTGCTGCCAGGAAGGTCTTTACAGTTTACAGAACATGCCACACTTCCTCTACATCTGTACGTTAGAGTGTAGTTACGGTGTAGAGGTAACGGTAATAAATTAGATCAAAAGGGCACCTTTAATTAACACACATTTCACACACTCACAGTCACACCTACTGAAGCTTATCACGTTCACAGACAAAACCACTGTCATCAACAACCGTCAAGGTCGTTCGAAAATACGGCGTCGAGTATCTTTCCATCTCCTTCGATGTGTTGCCGCGGCGTCCAGCCCATTTAAGAAGATCAATATGCTGTGAAACGCAGTGAGGTCACCGGAAACCCCTTTGAATGGCAACTCGGTGAAATCAATGTCATATAAGACCCTCTCCCCTATACTTCATTGTATTAGCTAGCTCGGGCAAAACATTGGAGGTCAAGGCTATTAAGTTTCACAGAATTACTGTTTTAAAGCGATAGTTCAGGATTTAAGTTCAAAAACGAAATGCGTTTTAACCCTTCAAATGTTACATAATAATTTAAAGTTAATTAATTTACATTTTCACCTACTTGAAGTTGTGTCTCGCTACCGCGACCCACAGCTTCAAGTGGGTGAAAATTACTCAATTGTTCAATTTGACACAAAAATTCCAAATATCATAGATTTTATCGTCTAATAAAACAGGTTAATGAAGAAATAAAAACGACTATTGTCATTCTTAGTGTTGTAAGGGTTAACACATACTGTATATCTGGTGATTTTGGCGTGTTAAATTTTCGCGAATGTCTGATTTTGGGACTTTTCACGAAGGTTAAAATTCGCGAATTTTCATTTTTCTTTAGTAGCGCTATTATAATAATTATTGTTTTTGCGAGATTCTTGATTTCGCAAATTTGTCCCCCTCGCGAATTTCGCGAAAATTAAATATTATCAGATCCACAGTATTCCTTCGCGAGCGCGGTTCAAATCCGGAACGTCGCGAGCTCATATTTTTCCGCGATCGTCACAGAGCGGACAAAATGCACACACCTGAATTGAGCACTCTTTTCATTAGTTGTGAGGTGGATTACAAGGTCGCTGTACTTAACCCTTAGCCCTTAAAGCGCTGAATTCTTTTTTTTTAATCCATGAAGACCAAAGGGTTTTTGAAGCCATCTTAAATGTCCTAGTTAGCTCTTCTGATTCATTTGAATACCTATGTTATGGGTGTACGGCCATTAGAAATATTTTACTCTGTACGGGTTAAATCGCTGAAATATTTCAGTATAGACCATGTAGACCAACGGTTTTTTTTTTAATTCTCAATCAGCATAAATGTCACAGTCAACTGGGCGGGGGCCCTAGGGTAGTGGTTAGCACCGCTACTTTCACGCCAGAGTTCGGGGTTCGGTTCCCGGTCTCGGAGGTTTGAAAGAAACAAAAAATGTTTCTTCCCCATCCACGTGTGAAAGTCAGTATTGTGGGGAGCCTCCGTGACCGAGAGGTAGCGTGCTCGGCCTCAGACCGCCAGGGCTCGAATTTTGAATTCTGTGTCTGGAGGACAGTGTCATCTCAATCATCTCACCATCCTCAGGACGTTCTCCTGGCCCAGTTTTGCCTATATGTGCACAAAGGTGGTCTAAAG
The DNA here is from genome assembly GCA_964017125.1 of Flabesymbios commensalis. Classification (NCBI taxonomy): domain Eukaryota; kingdom Metazoa; phylum Annelida; class Polychaeta; order Terebellida; family Flabelligeridae; genus Flabesymbios; species Flabesymbios commensalis. The sequence goes on from OZ024915.1 coordinate 54,553,746, forward strand.
CCCGATTCATTTCATTTTTTGTCACAGTCAACTCTTTGTGATTTAAACCAAAGGGATTTTTCTTAATTTGAAATCATCATAAATGTCTTATCCTGAAACAATTCAAAGGAATTCGAACATACAGATACATCGTATGCCTCGCGAGAATACGTGGTAATAATATATTTAAATTATATATGCTTCAAACATCGAGACTGACAATCGTAAAGATGCACCGTTAAAGTACGTGTAACAACCCACAAAATATTTGTGGAGCATTTGTACAATGTTGGACCAATGTCAACTTACATGGGTGACATGCCTCGTAGCGGTCATCTTGACCTGTTCTCGTCAACCAAAATTGATAATAAATCCGCTTTTTATTTGTTTTATTAGCTGGTTCAATCACAGTTACTGGGAAGGTAGTGCATGTTGATACACCAAGATTGATAAACGTTTGGTCTCAAATTAAACAGATGTGAGTAATTTTCACCGACTTGAAGTCGTGGATCGCGGTGGCGAGACATAACTTGAATTGTTTTATTGTAGCGCTTTAAGGATAAATGAACTGAGAGGTTCAAGCCTCAGTCTGTCATCTTGGCTAGCTAGGAGCGCACAGCGCGAGGGCTGACGCGAGATTGTGCAATAGTTCTGGTATAAACTGTATAGTACCTCTCTCTTTTCAGAATGTCATCTTGGTCTGTAAGGGCTCGCGTTTCGAATCTTATGTCAGAACTTTAGGGGGGGGGGTGGCATTTCATTTATGTCACCATCCTCAGTAGTCCAGGAACATTAGGTTTTGGGGTGGAATAAATTTGTAACAAGCTGATTTTTTCAGGAATTACTCAGAATACAGTCCTGAAAAACATATTAAAAGTTCCCAAGAATCCGAGATCGGGAAAGTACCAAAATTCAAGATGGCCGCCAAAATATGGTTTTGGATAAGCGAAACGGACTAAATACAATCATTGTGTTTTATTTGCACCGTGTTATTGGTATAAAGAGGTCACCAAATAACTCGTATATCCTTGTGTGAATATAGTATAAAGATGAAATCAATAAATTTGTTTTAACGTTTACCAAAATATATTTGTACTGCCAAAAAGCAACTGAAACGGGATCAAAGATCAACCCTGCGATGTTCAGCATAAGGATCAGTAGCGTTCTATTTCACTTCGGATTTAGTAAACATTCATAAGATTCGAGCCTCGTTTAGTCTGTCTCTGCACAACTGTGACCCTCCAAACCCGGTTGATTGTTATTTTATTAAGGTCAACATAAATTTAAAAATTATCAGATAATCTCATTCTCTAACAAAAATTGGCTACTTTATACTATTTTAACCTACATAAAACAAACAAAATATACTTTTATTATCTTTTTCATTCACACTGACAAATATACGTTAATTAGCATACTTTGTGCCACCAATGAGACCATGCACATACAAATATGTATGTATTAAATAAGTTATGCTCATCCGAAACTGCATTTTATAATTTATTTAAAAGAAAAATAAATATATTTCTAATATTTTATTCGAGCCTAGTTTAGCCAGTCTCCGCACAACTGTGCCCCCCAAACCCGGTTGATTGCTATTTAAAAGGTCAACATAAATTTAGAAATTATCGAATATTATCATTTTTTCTAACAAAAATTGACAATTTTATACTATTTTAATCTACCTAAATCAAACAAAAGATCCTTTTATTATCTTTTTCATTCACACTGACAAATATACGAGTAAGTAGGCCTGTATATACAGCAGATACTGAATTAAAATCTCATCCAACTATATGCTACTGTTTGGATTTTTACCATCTCGTCCAATTAAATTACCGTACGTATTTTAGTAAGTATGCCTCTATATGCAGATAATAAATTCTAATAATATCCAAAATTTTGCAAATGATTGGATTTTCACCATACCGTCCAATCAAATTACGTACTTGAGTAATTAGGCCTGTAGATACTGCAGATACTAAATTGAAATCTCATCCAAATATTTCTCATTGATTGTTTTTTCACCATACGGTCCAATCAAATTACGTATTTGAGTAAGTAGGCATGTAGATACTGCAAATACTAAATTTAAATCTCATTCATATGTTTGCTATTGATGGAATTTTTATCCAATCAGATGACGTGCTTGAGTTAAGGCCTGTAGATTAGACCATTTATACCGATGTGCAGTTACTAGCTGGTCGCCGCCAAATTTAAGTAACATTTGCGGTTTTTAAATTGCTATTGATCGCTACTTAAAATACAGTGACTGAGTAGTTCTAAATGTCGAGGACATCGCTGTCGTACAAGGTCAGAAGACAGTAACTGCCTAGTTGAAAAGTGAACCCTTACTGCCTTTTGGCTTTGCACTGCTAATCAGCTGGGTCATCAATCCTCCCGATGGTAGCCGCGTTTGCGCAAAGCCAAAACGTAGTAACTGTTTACTCTTTAAGTAAGCAGTTACTGCATTTCGGCTTTCCAGAGCAGATGTGAGGTTACAGCTGGGAATTGCATTGAGATCAAGTTGACAAATCCGTTCTTAAAAAATCTTAAGTCGAAGTCGGAACGGCAATTCAGGATTCGATTCTAGATTTAATTAGCTGGAACGCATGTTCAATCACATCCCTTGAGACAGATTACCTCGGGAGTTGAACATTGTAGCCTTTTGGAGCAAAACATTCGACTGACATCAAGTGAGCTGCGAAGGGGAATAAATACAACTATTCCATTATTATCATGATTATTTAGCCTGGTGCTAAAATACAAAATATTCAAGTAAAATAAAGTTTATATTCTTATAAGTTTCATTTAGAAACATAAATTATTTAAATAGAACCTTTCGCAAAAAAGGCCATCGAAGGTGCATCACCATGAATAAGAGCATAACATACTCGCAAAGGTGTATATATTATTTAAAAAGAACATGATACGCTATGACGTTGGCCCAACGGTAAACGAACGCTAAGCCAACGTCTCATGTTTTCTGGGGGTGCAGATGATTTATTTGATTGAATGTAATCTCTGCTCACTGGCAGAATGGGTAAAACGAATGACTCACGATCAGTGTGTAATCGACATCGGCTCGATAGAATTTAAAAATGAATGCATGGATTGCATATTACTATTCTTATGTTTGCAGGTAGCAAGAAAATCATCCGTAAAAAATGATTTGTATTTACATAATTATAATTTACTAGCCTAATTGGTTTAGTACTGAATCGTTTCTAATCTCTAAATAGTTTAGAAAAGGTGCTAAAATGTAAATGGTTCAGTATAAAACCATATTTTTCCAGTATTGAATGGAACTCATTTGATAACTCTATGCTGGACGTTTCCAAATGATTTTGAAATAAGCCCTCGATGTTTTCTTTCAGGTTCATCAGTACCTCCTATCAATTGAACTGTTTACAACATAGTATGCGGTGTGTGTGTGTGTGGGGGGGGGGGGGGGATGTAAAATCACAACTTGCCCTCGACTTTCGAAGAGCATAGCAAATATTGACAGTAGAGTTACGTTTCTGTGTGTAAGTGCAGTGTCGTTCGTAAACAATCCTGCAATTCTATATACCAAGCAAACACGAGGCAGTGACCCGACGCCGGGTTAAGGTTGGCCCATCCACTGCGACGCCGGTCAACGCATCGCTTTTGCCGTTCAAGCATGGTATATAGGCCTACATGATCAAATCATAATTGTTTTTCATAAAACAGCTGAGGTCATCCACGTGTGTTCTGCTCTGCAAAGGCAAAATGCGGTATCTGCTGACTTTACAAGTAGGCAGATACGGCTTTGCAGAGCGGTGTTAGTCATCTGTGTATTTCCGGATTGCTAAATTTACATGTAAGCAGATCAATAGAATGAATAAAAAAGTAGATAAAATAGAAAAATAACGACAATAATTTTTATAACATCGACTCATGATGCGGCACCGCGGATGACACCCTCCCCCCGGAAATTATATTGCTCTATTATTAACCCTTTACCCTCACAACACTGAAATATTTTTGTTTAAACCATGGAGACTAAAGGGTTTTTTCATTTGACATAATCACAAACGTCTTAGTCAGCTCTTTCCACTTTATTTGAATACCTATGTTATGGGTCTACGACTATTATAAATATATTAATTCTTTCAGTGCTGAGAACGTCTTTATACATGTTATACGTCAGAATCTGAAGTCTACAGACGTTAGGTTCTGACGAGTAAAGACGGTCCCCGCGCTGAAAGGGTTAAACCGCTAAGCGCGACTACAGTCGTTTTCAATCTGTTTTATTTGTCGATAAAGCCACAGATATTCGGAACCAAATAGACCTTTGGGAATCAATATTTGCAAATGTGTGGTCACAAATTTACCAAATATGATCAATTTTCACCCATTGGAAGTTGTGGGTCGCGGTAGCGAGACACAACTTTCAATGGGTGAAATGTAAGTTGGAATCATTATATTTATTTGGCGCTTCAAGGGTTAACTTCCTTGCACAAGACACCTGATAATCTTTCAAGAAAAGTTAAATTTAATCCCAGACTGGGAATCTTTTATTGAGGAAACCAAAATGGCGAAGTCTGGCATAGTAAATGATTATTCTGTGTTTCTCACAATGGCAATGCTGTCCATATTGATATGTTATTTTTCCTAATGTATACATCTCCATCTGTATTGTTATATAATGTTATTGACATAAACGCATAGGGGTTAGAACTCCAGCTATGTGTTTCCTTTATAATTTAAAGTATATAAGAGCGAAATTTTATAGACTGTAAATATTAGAATAATATCTCAAAATATCTGAAACTGGACATCGCCATACATGTAGGGCTACATATTCATTGGATTATTAATTGGGGATATTTATTTTTCAAGTTTAGGGCTCGCTGTATTGTTTTACCCTTCCGTTGCCTGTGTTATTAGGCCGGGTGGGGTTCTAAGGAAATTACCAGACCTGCGTTGTCAACTGACTGTCTCTTTGTTATGTGGTCTCCCAGGTTGTCGCTCCCAGTTTAAGTACTTAATATGCCCTATGTGATAATGTTGTGACTCATAGGTGTCAATAAAACAATAGTAATATATCAAATATCTGTCAATGTAACGTGCTTTGCTGTGCGGTGGATTAACGAGCTGCCGTTTGTGACAAATTATACTTACCGTTACTCTATATTAACTATGTGACATACAATTTTTATTTTTACGTGTTAACATATTTTTTGTATTTTGTGATGGTGTCGACCTTGTGTCTAGCTCATTAGTCCGCGGCACCTTTGCGTAGTATTGATCGGCTGGTTGTATTTTACAGTACCACCTCGATATAAGGCCAACATTGGGATTCTGCCATTTCTTAGCATTAAGACGGGGTGGCCTTATTGTGATTGGGGTGATTTAGGCCTATAGACATATATGACAGCTGAGTAACATATTTAGTATCTCACGCATTCTGTTTATAGTAATACAAAAAATTACAGTAGACCCTATATAACATTGTTTTATTCAGAACCCTATACTGATAAATAACATTTATTAATGTACGGGGAGAAACATTAAATAATGATTGCCATTTGAATTGGCGTGTTTTCAATGTACATGTAGACCCTAAGCCTATTCCCGCGATCAAAGGAAGGAATATATCAGAGGAACCATATATTTATATATACTTACATAGTTGAACACAATAGTATGATATAGATTTGCCTATTGAATATGTCTCGTAGTTTGCGCAGCGACCCCGGTGAGATGAAGTTCATCAAGTGATGAATGTTCATGCACATTCACGAACACAATTGGCTCATCAAGCCACCAGTTCATGAACTGTGTTCCTGAACTGTTTATCAAAAACAGTTCATGTCAAATTATGAATATTAACGAACACTTGATGAGCTAATGTTGTTCATGATCTAGTTCATGAAGTTCATAGGAGAGTTTGAGGAACAGAAATGACTTTTTATAAACTGGGTAGGTTTATAGTTTTTCATAAAAGTTCATGAGAGACAGTGATGAACAGTGATGAATTGTTATGAGCTTTATAAGCCTCAATTTATTTCATGGCTTGTCTCATTCCAGACGGAGCCCGAGATATCTCGGGCAAGGTACAGTACTGATTTAGCAAAATGGGACAAGCTTTTTCAGTGGGGCTAGCCCCGGCTAACGCAGGCTAGCCCTGGGCTAGCCCCATGTTCTCTCCCCACCCCATTTGGGGCTCGCATGTATGCGCCCAAAGTTATAAAATCCTTTAGCCGGGCCGCAATGTGCGTTTTGGTATAAGTTCATATAAATGGAGCCGCGCTCATATCGCCGGGGCTCAAGCCAATCTAGAGCCTCGGCGAATTGAGTCAACGCCTGCATGTGTTAGTCAGGCGCGCTTCTCTCCTGGTCCGGTTTCAAGCTCGACCGGTGCGCCCGGCGAGCCTGACTTTCCAGGTGCCTGTTTTTTCATCTTCAGTTAGGCCTATTCCAGTGACCGTAGCTTCATAAAACCACCCATTTTCTGAATTTATACACTGAACTGCTTGTCTGATACTAAAGTTAATGTCTAAATGCTAAAGGCTAAATTCTAAATGGCTAAGCAGAAATAAATGAGGACTGCAACAGGTCTACATGTATACACGTACGGACACTCAATTATTGCACGTTTAGATCAACTCAGAGCTGTTCAGATGATGCTGAATGTGGTCAAGCTGAGCGCGCCCTGTCTTGCCCAGAGCGAGCCTGGCCAGCCCGGCGAGATGACACATGGTTCACAGCATCCATGTTTGCCGCCACACAGTATACTGGGTGCAAGCCCAAGTAGGATTTGGGCGGGTATATTTTCCTGGCCCGAACCGTGTGGGGGCTCGAGCCCATTTCATGCGCTGGGCGCAACCAATTCTGCGCCTGTCTCGCCGGGCTTGCGCCCGGGCTAATGAAGGGCTGGCCAGCGTTAACGCAGGCCAGCCACTGATGAAAAATCTGTCCCATTTTGTGAAATCAGTACTGTACTTCGACGGTACAAGACGGAGCTGGCGTGAGATTATGCACTAGTTCTGGTATAAACCTTATAGTGCCTCTCTCTTTTCACCTGGTGTGGTAGGTGATCTTACAAAGCATTGGAAACGTAAGTCCGAGAGACAAGGAACCTTTTGAGATGTGCTCTGATTTATGAGCAGTGTGTTTGAAACCACCATCATTGAACCGTCATCTTTAGCCAGCCATCCGCGCCCGCCGTGCCATCACCCAAGAACGTTTTAGGGTAAAACGTTCTTGCATCACCCAAGCTAGCAATGTAATAATAAAGAGCTCATTGCTTGAGACCAGACTCCACCTCCTGCAGTGCTATGATATAGAACTCACTGCTTTCATTTGTGACACAAAATGGCTCCTCTCAGAGCCCCTGTTCTCTGTGTGAACAAGAGTTCAACCGATATCCGTCAACCGTTAACCGTGTTTTTTCGTCTCATGCAGTGGTATGATAGAAAACTCACTGCTTTGGTATATCACACAGAACGGCTCTTTCAGAGCCCCTGTTCTCTGTGGAAACAGGAGTTCAACCGTTATCCGTAAACCGTCAACCGTGTTTATGCGTCAGCCTGGATTGCAGCCAGCAGTTGATCCTGCAGAATTGTATTTGAGGCCGATCGTTTTTGAACGATCTCATTAATCAACACCAGATCCTTAAAACACTGTGTGTTTTCAAGTGATCTAAATATCTCTTATGACCACTTCGTCGTCTGAGTACAGCCTTGATCAACTCGGTCATCACTTTATGGGAGAAAATTGTTGAGGTAGTACCGCCCAAACCATTATAGAACAGTTCTCCGCAAGAGTGATTGATAACATAGATTACGATCACTCGTCAACAATAGCAGAACCGGATTCTGTGTTGAACGGTACTAGCATCAGTAAACTACATCACTTTACCTTTTATCAGGACAGTACACCTAAGCCAAATGTCTTTCATAAAAACACGGGAAAGAATACAGCTAAGTGCTTGCCAACATCCCTCGAGACACTGCATGGGGATGGTCGTAGGGGGAACCAGCTGCATCTCCCAAGTCCTTTCTACATCACCAGCCATCCCATGTCACCCAAACTGCCTGTACGTTCTCAATGCGGCTGCACAAGATACTATCACCCTGTAAAGGTTTTATCAAAGCACGCATTTCTAATTGCGGGTGTACAGGAAATGCTTACATGTATACCCAAATTAGATGAACATCTTTTTGCTACTGCAAAGTTATATATGACAGTTTAGTTGTTCTCATTTTGTCCAGTATAGTAAAGCATCTGCAATATACTTTCCAATGTTAAAATATATTTTTTATTATTATTATTATTTTTTTTTTATATATATCAGTAACAACATTGAATGACCATCCTAGTTTTAAAATTATATTTCCCACTTAAAATATATATAAATCAATGTGAGACACATGTAGACTATGTAGCTCCATTGTTTCCAATTTTTGAAACATTGTTGCTTTGAAACATTGAAGATGTTGGCAATTAAGCCGCCATCTTTGATTTTTAGGCTACGATGGGTCACTAAATCATGAAGTAACATCAGAAATGTATCTCCTGTCCCTAAATTAGTTGAAATGGTGATGTTATTTGTGTTTCCGTGTGAACTGATACAAAATTTACAAATGAATTAAATTTTGCAGTAAAATAACGTAATTCATCGTAGTTCTGCTAATTTGAAGGTCAAGGTGGCGACGGAATGTTTAACTAATACCACAAATCGATTTATCAGTGTCAAATTATACCAAACCCATTTTTCAGTCATGTTTCTGAGTGAATTATTATAAACATATGATATCGCAATTTTTCAGCAATTAGCATAATCTATGCTTATTAGAGCTAACTAGATATGGATACAACCTGTCTCTTTGGATAAAAAGTTTTGTTTGAACCTAAGGATCACCCATGCTAAATGTCATGCTAACCTTAAAAAGTGCCGTGGTTGGCCACTTTAGAGCCCTAAGCATGTGTAATATACTTACTTGAAAAGTAAGCAGTTACTGCTGCGGTATTCAGCTTTCAACATACTAATTGGACGCCTTTATGCAAAACTGAGCCAGGCTCCCCAAAAAATCGAAAATGAGTGAAGTGTGCCAAGTGATAGACATTATGTATAACCGTTATTTAAGAATTAACCGGAAGTCCATATTACACCCACCACGCCACCTGGTGTCGCTGAAAAAAAGCACAAGTAGCATAATAAGATTGCTTTAGGCCTATGCACAACTGGACCAACCTACACATTCATTTCTATTTTCCTAAGGTATCCACTAAAGTAAATCTGCCACCAGCCTCACAGTCCCCGTGATTTCACCTAAGCTATACAAGCTACATTCCAGAAATAGATCTACAGAAGGTGTAGATGATCTGCAATGTGCTTATTTGTGTCTTTTTCTACACATTTGTTGAATAGACAATAATTGTGGCTTTGTCCACTTGTGCATGAATCAAAATCTTATAATGGATTGATGCACAATCGGACCAACCCGCACCTTTGTTTTCCCCATCATCCTCGCAGTCCCCGTGATTTCAACCAAACGATAGAAAATTACACGTATTTGTAATATAGAAACTTCAGAATAGAACCACAGAAGACGTAGAGAGTTGTACGTGGTTATTATTGTAATTTATCCACATAAATTAGTATTTGTTTAATTTTCAAGAAATGTGGGTTGTTCAAGTTTTGTTCATTTTAATTTATGCACAGTTTATTTGAGTGGAAACCGGAGGTATCTGAGGATGTGGGTAGGTTCCATGGATTGAGAATGTGGATGTCGTGTGTTAGTTTATCTCAATATTTTGCTTATTCGCTTTCCTGAATTTACCGTAGATCATAAAACGAACTTTTGCGGGTTGGTCCAGTTATGCATAAAGGCGTTCAATGATGTATTCCCAGCTCTCTTATAGATAATACATATTATTGGGAGCCTCAGTGGTCGATGGGTATAGAGATCAGATCACCATGGATACAAGTTCAAATGTCTGAAGGGAAGTACATGTATCATTTAATCCGTCCTAGGATGGTCAGGTGGTTTTTCTGGCCCTGCTTAGCCTCCACATGCTATATGCGCACACAAGTGGTCTAACATCCCATTAATTCATTCCTTCCTTCTTTCCTTCCTTCCTTCATTCATTCATTCATTCATTTATTTATTCATTCATTCATTTATTGATTTATTCATTCACTCATTTATTCATTTACATCATACATCATGCAAATATACTGCTGATCATTTAAAAAGCCACACTGTTTGCTATGAAGATAATAATGATCACAGTATAATATTTAACCTGACACCTGGTAAATTGGTGTTGGTATAAGTGAATTTTAGCTCGGGCTAAATTGTAACTAAAACTGAAGCACATTAACATTTCAATATTCAATCTCTCGTTTGTATAACATTTGTACAATGTTGGACAGACGTGTTGGGCCGACGTTGCACACATGTTATACAAATGTTTAGTATTTGCTGGTTATAGCGAAAAAGTTCAACAACTAGCTCGGTTACATTGCATTCCATATCCTAAAAGTGTTTCAAGCAAAATGTCACAAAATTTAATAGCTCACTTTATATGATTTTAAATAATCATCTCTCTGATATACCATTGGTGAATGAAAGATAGATTCGTGTATGATATTAATTTAATCACCTCTCCCACTGCGTGGTGTATCGACGTCGGCCCAGCGTTTGGGACATATTGTCCCAGGGCTGCACGGACCTGATTGCTGTCATAATGAGTTTTTAAATGCACATTACGGAATGAATCGTCCACGCTTTTCATTGCAGATCGTTGTATATGTATTTAATTGAATCATTATGATAACACGATTCGTTTAACCCCAATAGGGTCGGTTTGATACTAGTATGTGCCTAATATTGAAAAATAGTACTTATGGTATTTCCTCAGGTCAGATCAAATTTCATATTTATTGTACATATATGGCGTTTTTTACTCGTTTGATTTCAAATTTTAAGAGAAATTAAAATCTTATATTAAATTACACTTTTTGTGTTAATGCTAAATATTTGTTTTAATGTTTTGTATTATTTCTCATTGCACAAAAGTATATCTTTTAACGTTTTATATTGTTTTGTCATACAAAACTACGCTTGAGCTTGATTGCGGCGTTGTGAAATATCCAAAATGAAAACGATTTTAAATTTAAATTAGTATATAGATGTAAGGAATAGGGCGTGTGCTTGTTAGTGTAATTACAGTTATTGAAATTGTCATTAAAAACGTTTAGTCTCCTGTATCATAAGCATGTATAACCCAGCCTAAGCTGTGTTTGCGATGTGCTTACGATTTGTTACTGTTCCCATCTTAGACGAAACAGCGATTATTCTTGAGCAGATCGGTCCACACTCCAGTATGTCATTGCTTAATAAAATCAGGATTTGCTGAATGTAAATTTCAAAAAAACATCAAATCAACTACGCGAATGTAATGGGACGGAATTAACCCTTGAACCTTAAAGCGCTAAATTATTTTTGTAAAAATCATGGAGACCAAAGGGTTTTTTTCAATTTGAATTCATCATTAATGTCTTAGCTCTTTCTGATTCATTTGAATACCTATGTTATGGGTCAGAATCTGACGTCTACAGACGTCAGATTCTGACGTCTGAGGTCTATCCCCACGCTGTAAGGGTTAAGAACGCTTATCACGACTATAGTCGCTTAAATTTATTTAATCCCCCTTTTAATTCTCAGTTATTGGGAATGAAATGAGTGTTTAAAAAGATTTGCAAATGTTTGGTCTCAAATTCAACGAATATGGTTCATTCTCACCCGTTTGAAGTTGTGGATCGCGGTAGCAAAACAAACAACTTCAAGCGGGTCAAAATGTATAAATTATTTAATTTAGCGGTTTAACCCTTACAGCGCGGGAACCGACTTTACACGTCAGAATCTGGCGTATGTAGACGTCAGATTCTGACGTCTAAAGTCGATCCCCGAACTACAAGAGTAAAAAATAACATAGGTATTCAAATAAAGCGGAAAGAGCTGACTAAGACATTTATGATGATTTCAAATTGAAAAAAATCCCTTGTTCTCCAAGGTTTAAACAAACATAATTCAACCCCTTAACCCTTCAACCGCCGGTGCCGCATATATTCGGGTTTTCATTTTTTATTAGCACATTAAGTACCACATTTTAAGTAATATGTTAAATATAAAATGTGACATCAACCAGCAAGATATGAAAACAGTTGACCTCCATTTTGTCAAATCTGAATAATTTTTACTCACTTGAAGTTGTGGATCGCGTCAGCGAGACACAACTTCAAGTGGGTGAAAATTCAAATTGAATAATTTGGCGTTTAAAGGGTTAAGGGTTAATCAAAATTGCACCGCTTACCTTACATAATGGCATCCACCCTTTACCCGCTAAGCACCACTACATGATGTAGGCTAATATACCACTTTCCACTTAGTTGCGTGTCAAATATTGATTAAATTATCTAAAAGACGCAATAAAAATATTATCGGCCCAAAATTACGTAACAACGATAACTCACTCTTGTTATCAAGGTGTTAAACCAAGATTATTTTTCATAAAAAAACGGCTGTCATCTTGGATTTCTAAACTGTGGGTCAAATTACCTTGAAAAAACAAATGTCCATTCAAAATCATCTAGAAACCCTTTGATTACACATATCTAGGTAGCTAAGAAATATTTTTTTAATTAAAACTGCGTCCCTCTTGGATTTGTAGGTGAAATATGGGTTAAATTATCTCAAAGACACAAGAAATAAATTTCTCAACCCGAAATCGCCCAGAAAACATAAATCACACAACCATTTGCCCCAAATTAAACATTTGATACAACATTAACTTGATGACCTTTGATGACCTCTAGCGACTTTACGCATGGATCTATCATCTTGTATTTGTGGAGTTGATCTCATTCACGGAAAACCTATAATATTATTTATGTGGTACTGTTTATTTGCGGGCTACAATCACTTTCGTGGCGCAGAGGAAATTATTTTTCTCAGAAACCAATAACTGTGGATTGTTAGCCATATTGACCTTCAGCCGGGACGAAAGGCGGTTTTCAGTACCCCCAGGTCTCACCAAGTACGCAACAATGATATGCGATAATAATGATATATTTTATCGTGTGAGTAAGGTATAACGTAACACCACCATTGTGTCGTATCTTCCGCTTTGTGAAGGTACAGGTAAAACCCTTTAGTACCAGAGTGTGATATATATATGTTATTCGGGTCATAAACAGTTATCCTAATAGGAGAAACGTTCGCTGTTAATTGTCTGCTATTTGTTTGGTGATTCTTGTGTTATTTCGGTTTTATGAGTTACAATATATTTGACTAATTTTGTCAGATACTGTCGTGCCAAGCCAGAAGGCAGTAGCTGCTTACTTTTGAAGTTTCTAAATATATTCGAATTTATCTTATCATATTAATGCAGTATAAGAGACAAATGATTTAATGGGAAAGTGCTTTATAACCTATTCAAGTGATTAGAAAAAATTGCAAAAAATGGACGTCGTGTCGTCGTTTGGCCTAGAATTTGCTTGGTGGTTCTTGTACAGGTAGGCCTACGCAATTATGTCAGTGTTTATGAGTATAACCATTCATATTTGATTATTTCGTCAGTCACGAGTGTCTAAATGCGTAATGTTGTAACTGCCTACTTTGAAGTAAGCATCTGCTACAGTGTAGCTGTAGCTTTGCATTCCAGCATACTGTGTCTGCTTACTTGCTTACTTGTAAAGTAAGAAAATATTGCCTTTTAGCTTTGCACGGCAGCAAAGGTAGAGCATCATGTAGTCTTCAATTGTATTCGTTCTCACTCTGCCAACTACACCTGCCAATGACAGGATGAGTAAAGCGTAATAAGTAATTATATTCCTAAAGTGAAATAAGGTACCATTGCAATAGTAATGAAATAATGATTATATGATAACGTTTTTTGGATCGAATGTATCAATTCTAATATGTGAATGAGTAACAATTATTGTACTACTTTACAATGTTTATTTGTTAAAAGTATGACAAAGGCCATGACCTCTAAAAGGCACATACACACCCCCTAAGTTATTTGTATGTGCTATATGAAATAGATCACCCCAATGGCTTTCTTCTCAAAACAGGAAACACACTTGTTTCCATTTCAGATAGCCAATTGGCATACATAGGCCCATGTGCTCTTTCCAATATAAGAAATATTTCCTAATAAATACGGCTCCATTGTAGAGAAAATTACCTTTTACCTTCAACATTCCTATACGATAAGGTATATATCCCATCTATTTATCAACCTGATAAATTGAAATGCTCGTCGTAGCAGAAACTGTTTTTTTTCAGCCCTGGTTCATATCATAATATTATTGTATTAGTTTTCGGTGTAATAACACATATAGCGTGAGCTTGCCTAATGCTTTCATAATAATTTATTATTATAATAAAAAGTCTGACGCTATTCGTGTTATTATCATGATTATAGCCTATGCTATTTTTTCAGCACCCTGTCACTTGCCTCTGTAATATATCAGTTTGACTGTCACAGTAGTACCGTGCAACATCAATGCAAAAGTCAAGTAGTAGGGGCCCTGGTTTATATTGGTTAACCATACTACATGTCACGCAGGAGTTCGGGATTCTTCATTCATTCATATATACTAAAGGTATTTGCAAAATTTATCAAATTCTTCTAACGGTAGGTTATTTTAATTATTTTCTTTTCCTTATTTTCTTATCTACAATATGTGATATGTTATGATTCATTTCCTTCTAGTTTAAATCATGTTTCGTCAGATTTAAAACCATATATGATTATATTTAAGTACTTTAAGTTATTAGGTACCCATTATCAAGTGTTCCATCATTAAACCAGCATTGACACAATAACCGTCTGTTCATTTCACCCCCTACAATCACAAAATGGCAGCATGTTTACGTGGATGATAAATCAACGGCAATGAGTAGCATAACCATTACAAAATAAAACGATGTTGTTCTGAACCTGGGCCAGCGTTGTAGACAATGACCCAGGTGATGAATGATGCACCATTACTATGGCCAAACAACGTGGTTCCATAAAAAAACAATTCCATTTGCCATTTTGTCCATGAAGCTAATAAACACCTTGATATATTATCAATATAAGCCTGGTTTCGTGACAAAAAAAACTGCCAGATATAATAATAATCCTAGTTATGTTCGCTGTTATTACCCCCAGAGGATCAGTTTTCACACAGGGTATATGGTGGCCGCCCGCTGAAAAAAAATTAGACCTATAATGAGAATTGTCGTCAAAGGAATAGATACCCGATTTGGCTGACGATACCCATCATTACCATGATTAAGTACCCGGTAAAATTTTTACTGAAATTGACGGAGACGTTTTCAGTGTTGACGTGTCAAGTGTTACTCTTCATTCGTCTGAAGCTGAGCATCGCGTCAGCGATTCCAGCTTCGTATGAATTCAGAGCATTTTCAATTATTTAATTAGACGTGGACTTTGTTTCTGCCTATATACAAACCAGAGAGCCTTTTTATCTGCATGCACTGCTAGGAGTGGACGTGATTTGGCACATATTATCTATTCAGGGCTGCCGGGCAAAACCAAAAGAGAATATCCTTTATGGTGGATGGTGTCAGAACCTAGCAAACACAAAACTTTTGTATAGCATTTAGACAATGTTGGTCCAACGTCGAAGGTGTTGCTCCCACGTTGTACAAATGTTTTGTGTTTGCTGGGAAGTCATCCCTATCATGCCTATAGGATGCTAATAGGATGCCGATAAATACATAATGCTGTTGTGTATCCTGTATCCATGTTGTTATGTTATGATGTTAAGTATTATATAAATATGTTATCCGCTCGATTGATTTGTTAAGAACTTATTATTTAAACTGGGCGCTTTTAATATCCACACCAACACGTGGTGTGTGAGTGCCCTTGATTAATAACCTGCCATGGTGATCAATTGGCGTTTTTCGTGTTTTTAAGTCCCCCTCCCCTCATGCTAGGTATTTTCAATTGGAAATTATGATATGATAGCTAGATAGATAATTAAATAAACTGGTAAACTTATACTGATAATTATGTTTAAAATCCGTGCAAGTAAGTAATACACCATACAACGTTTTTTGTGCACTCTGATGGAAATCATCATGTGATATGTAACAGGAAACAAACAAGTCAATTAACCTTTTAACGCTGAACTCCTGGACACACTTGCATTCCAACCGCTGAATTCTTGGGGAGGAGGGCTGGAAAAAATCCGAATATTTTGTAGTGTCAGATTTGTCTAAAGACACCAGCAGGATCTTAGCTTATATTTGCAAATAATAACATGGGAAGGAGTTTTTCTTTACTGGTGCATCACACCAAGGTCATTTCAAGGTCATATCAGGGTCATTTTAAGGTCAAACTGGCAAATATATCGAAAATGTCCAGTGGCAGTGGCAATAATTATTTGGATGGGTAATACCCCCATGTTTGTCCTTATTACACCCCCTTTTCAAGGCTCAATTGAACACGTAAAATTACAATTATGCAACAGCGTGTAGCATTAGCTTGGGCTTTGATCGCAAAATATTGATACATAATTAGGTCTATAGGCTGACATGGGTTGAGGTTGTGCTTTACTGCATTTATACCGCCCAAAAGAAACGTGAAGGTTAGGAAAGTCATGCGAAATGTCTCGTTTATCAGTTTATGGGTGATGGATATTAAATGCGTAATGAATAGGTGTGAAACTATGCAATCAGCACTGCTGCGATATCTGTCATCCAAGTGTTAATATGATGCCAAGTGAAGGTATCGTTTGTTTTATCGCATTCTTTGATAACCAAAATAATGGTTTGTTGAAAAAATCAAGTCCCTATCTCAATTATTGAGAAAACTATGATAATTTTATTGATTTCATGGCGGCCATTTTAAATTTTCCGTTCTAGAAAAATCCTTTAAGGATCAAAGCTTTATATCCGCCCAGATATGATTATGGGGTGCTATCAATGCACAATCAAAAAAGAAACAAACGTTTATCAGCCAAAACAAGGTTACCCCCATGGATGCCGGACCACATTGATTTAAAAATAAAAATACCGAAAAATAGACTCTGCCCCGATTTACTACTGACACGCGACAGCCGGACATTTTTTTGTCCCGAGATATCTCGACACCCGTGCTAAAAGGGTTAACAATACGATGTTTTTGTTGTATAATTATATAGTAAAGTATAGGGCTAAAGATTACCCAATGACATTGGGTCATCTTCGCAGAAGACGGCCTAACAATGAAACAACACTGGGCTACACCAGTCGGCCTACATCTTTCCCAAATCTACGCGTAGGTATATTCATGTTATCAGTGTTATTATCATTTTCAGTGGCATAAAAGTAGTAGGCCCTAAGTGCCACGTTGTAGAAATCGTAAACAACAGCCTAGTGCATACCGCGTAGCAGTTTTATCACATGCGCCCCTGGGCCCATATTCTCGTACAAGTTACGATACATCGTAGGCTTCTGATTGGTCGAGACGGCCGTCTCGGCCAATGATAAGCTTACGATATAATAAATGACGAGGTCATGCTGACCAGAAAGCCTCAACCCTATTAAAAGTCAACTACTCTGCCGATGTCTTCTTCAAATGCTGATAATGGTTTTCAATGTCAAGTGATACATTTTACACCTCTGCGGCGCAAAGCCAAAAATGCAGCAACTGCTTACTTATTAAGTAAGCGGTTACTGCCTTTTGTTTTTGTCCAGGAGACCTGGTTATCCGGATCTCTTGTATTATAATGATGTTATGATGCACGATATGAGGCAGAGCAGCTGCGTGTGAATCCCAGCCTGATTAGGTGGAGCAGGACGTAATTGTAAAAACGTTGGGCTTAAAAGTCCCACATAGGGCCTCAAGAAGACATTGCTTTCCGAACACTTTCGGCTATGGTTATGGTAATAATGCACAGTAGGCCTACATGTGCTATATTCTGGTAACTGCAGATTTGTTGACATAATATATGTTTATTTGTCTATACACAGCAAACGTGGGTATATAAAGGGCCTGCATTTCCTGGAAATGGGCGTGGCCAGTATTGAAACTTCAGTGACGCAAAACAAACAAACACACGTGAATGTTAGTGCATGCAGTACAATACTGATCGCAAACAACAATGTTTCTGGAACGGAGTGGCTATTCGTACGGGAAAGTTATAATAGGAGTCAATGGGAGCCCGTCATTTCGTAAACGAGGCTGCCCATACAGTTACATTATGAAGAACCACGTACAATTAGCCACTGCCCTAAAAGGCTGCTCCGGTCAACAAGCGACGTCAACAAGCGAATTTAATAGGAACGAACAACAGCGTGGTGCCGTAAAGTATGTAAAGCATGACTAGGCTTACCCTGATGACATCGCAAGGCTCTGACACAATGACCTCCATTTTTAAATATAATAGTTCTAATACGATCAAAAGTTTACGCCTGCTGAAAATGGCCTAGTTTTCGTAGGCACTTGAAATATTCGTCTCAATTTCATGGCATCCGAGTTTTTTGGTAGGCAGCGCGAATGTGTCGTTTTTACACAGCTGGCTGTGGAAACAAAATGGCGGTCAGTGTGACTGGGCCTCGCGCAGTAAATGAGTTAGGCGGCCCAGTCATACCGGGTAGACTAGGCTATGGTGGTATCAGGTTTAACGTTAATAAGATATGGAAAATATTTTTCAGGGTTATAAGAACATCATATTGGTTTAACCCATTAACCGACAAGTTATTTAATTTGAATTTTTACTAATTGAAGTTGTGTCTCGCTAACGCGATTCACAACTTCACGTGAGTGAATATTATTCAGATTTGGCAAAATGGAGATCCACGATTTTATTGGAGATCCACGATTTTTAAATCCCGCTGATAGATAGATGTCACGTTTTATCCTATAAAAATCTGGCATTTAAAAATAATAGAAAAAACACTAATTTAACCCTTACAGTGACGGGATCGACTTTAGTCGTCAGAATCTGACGTCTGTAGACGTCAGATTCTGACGATTAAAGTTGATCCCTGCACTGTAAGAGTAAAAATATTTCTAATGGCCGTAGACCCATAACATAGGTATTCAAATGAATCGGAAAGGGTTGACTAAGACAGTTATGATGATTTTAAATTAAAAAAACTCCAAGGTTTTCATAAAAAAGTCAGTTAAAGGGTTAACCCGATCAGCTGCCTCGTCGTATGTACGCACCATATGTCATTTTTTTTTGAATAAAACTCTTTACGTAAAAAGTAATAGAACATCAAATAAAGTTGCATTAAGTTTGTGAACACGTTTAAACATGGTAAACTGAGCGCACGAATAATGCGTTCGCAATGTTCAGGAGAAATTCGTTCAATACAGTTTCATATGGAGGTTTCAGTCCAAGTCTGGTATTCTACCCACGACCAGTCAAATATTGACTCAATCTTTTTTTTTCAGGTGCTAAAAAAATATTTTTCAAACATGAAAATTTGAAGGAATAAGAAACAATAAATTGACTAGACTGGCACATGTTTTGATTCCAATTGTACTTATTTAAATATTTTTCCACACTTGAAGGTGTGGGTCGCGGTAGATTAAATGCTTAAAACAATAACCTCTAAAATTTAGAGCAGTAATGTTTAAGGGTGTTCAAGATATAAAACAAATCCCAAAAATTGGAAGTGGGTGGGTGGGTGTTCACTTCCACAGCTAATTTAGATAGAAAAGTTGGAATGGTTTTTTTTGCTTTTTTACAATATCGCTTTCAGGATTTCGGCTCCAAAACCAAACACATAGTTTATATGTGTAAAAAGCAACAACAACAACAATTCTCGTCGAAAAACGTGAAAATTGCTGGAAAAAAACGAGTGGTACGCAGGTTTTAAATGAAGCGCGTGACGACAAGAAACATTGTCCGATTTTACCATAGTCCCCTTTGTACATTTGTAGTTATGTGCTCGTGCCCTTTTTTTAATCTATTCCAATTTTATTTTTGCAAAGACTCACACCCGAGCCTACAGGTCCTAAACAAGGTCTCATATCCGGACCCACAGTGCCTAGGCAAGGACGCAAACACGAGAATGCATGGTACATAGGCAAGGAGTAATCCGAATTGCACCGGAGCCCGTGGTGTCCTAAGCAAGAACTCACATTCGAGTCCACAAAGTCGTCGGCAAGGACTCACACCTGACTCTATGGGTCCTAGGCAAGGATTGATTCACACCGGAGCCTAGCTCGTATAGAAAAGGATTCACCCCAGGCGTGCAAGGTCTTAGACAAGGACTCACACCTAGAGCCCGAAGCTTCCTAGGCAAGGTCTCAAACCCGAGCTTAGAAGTTCCAGGCAAGGATTCACCGTGAGCCCGCATGGTCTTAGAGAAGGTGTCACACCAGAGCCTGCAAAGCCCTAGGCAAAGATTCACACCCGAGCCGGCAGGGTTCTAGGCAAGTACTCACACCCAGGCCCGCGAGGTCCTAGGCAAGGTCCAATGCAAGGTATAACACCCGAGCCTGCAGGATCATAGGCCTACCCTATTTATCATGTTTATATATATTTGATGCAACATTAATATGAACACGAATAAGTTTGTATTGTGTTTGCTCCAAGCTGTTCAAAGGCCAGGAGTATGTAGTCATAGATGAACCATATATTTATGGTGTAGTGATGTCTATGGCATTGTGTACTATAAAGAACCGTTAAAGTTATTCAATAAGAGTAGGGCATAGTCCTCCATCCTACTTTCACGATATTGCCATGATTTTGCAGAAAGCAACGTAAAGCAATATTCACTTGAAATAAGGACACGTGTATAGATGAAAGATATTTTGGGTGGCTTAGGGATGTTGCAAAGTTAAAAAAAATTCAAACATCCAAACAAAAATTGGAAGTGGGTCGGTGGGTGCTGGGCCATTTTGGATAAAAAATAGAAAATTTGAAAAAAATAATAAAGTCTACATAAATAGTGTCAAAGATTGGTTTCCAAAAAAGAAAATTGGATAGGGGGGGGGGTGGGTGTTTGTGGTGAGCTCTATTCAAATTTTTGATGTCAGGAATTTTTTTAACTTCGCAAGGCCTCTTAGGTGGGTCGTCCTCTCTCGGCATCGTGGATCCTGGTAAAGCACAATATAGTCTGGAAAACCCCAGAAACTGACGTCACTTCACTGGGTATGCCCCACCAGCGTCGAGGCGTTAGAGCGTTAAAAAATCACTCACTGAGCGATTTTTTACCGCCTGGCACTACACGGAAGCACAGAAATAGCAAATGATGAAACTACGTGCGGCGTTTAAAACTTTAAAAAGTAACGAATCACGCTGGCAATGAACGAAGACGTTGGGTAGATGTTGTACAAATTTTATGCAAATGTTCTGTGTTTGCTGGGTATGGAATTTCTTTAAATTGAGTTTAATTAAATTGAATTTATGTTATCAGGTTAAACACTCTCATTGGGAAAGAATTGAATTAAAACATCAAGATTTGCAAACGTTTGTTCTCAAATTAACATGTGTTAGTAAAATTTGGGGGCATTACGTGGTGACATAAGTCCAGGTAAGTAGAAACTGTGTATGTAAGCTTCATCGGGATCTGGGTCCGTATTCTCGTACAAGTTACGATATATCGTAGGCCAATCAGAAGCCTACGATATATCGTAACTTGTACGAGAATACGGGGCCTGAGACATAACATTAACCACCACAACGCTGAATTTATTTTATATAAACTATGGAGACCAAAGGGTTTTTAAATTTAAAATCATCATAAATGTCTTAGTCAGCTCTTTTTGCTTCATTTGCATACCTTATGGGGTCTACGGTCATTATATATATATTTAATTCTTTCAGTGCGGGACCGTCTTAGGTTGTAAACAAATTTACACCTGAAAATTAACCAACCATAAATATTGTTTTGAATACATTCCTTTCACGAATTCATTCAACATGCCATGGAATGCTAAATATTATTTTTAGCATGTTTTAGATAGGGACCATTCACAATAAATTAATCTTTCCTGTGTCTAAGCCCTGTAAATCCATTAAAAAATCACTCAAAATATCAGCAAAAATATTCCATCATTATCAATCCAGTCAGCTATAGAACTGATATAATTATATTAGGTATAGTATATATAATATAATATAAGTAATATAATATAATATAAAAATTATGCTTAAATACATGTTATAGGACGTAAAATTATATACCTCCAAGTGCGAAAATGGCGCGAGTAAGAACGAGAATATTTACGGTTGCTGACTTGACTGCACTCAGGGCGGGGGCCCTAGGTAGTGGTTAGCACCGCTGCCCACGGCAGGGCTCGGGGTTCGGTTCCCGGTCTCGGCGGTTTGAAAGGAACAAAAAATATTTCTTCACCATCCTGGTGTGAAAAGTCAGTATTGTGGGGGGCCTCCGTGACCGAGAGGTAGCGTGCTCAGCCTCAGACCGCCAGGGCTCGAATTTCAAATCCTGTGTCTGGAGGACAGTGTCATCTCAATCATCTCACCATCCCCAGGAGGTTCTCCTGGCCCAGTTTAGCCTATATGTACACAAAGGTGGCCTAAAGCCCGATTCATTTCATTTCATTTGACTGCACTCAAGACGCGACCTGATGTCTCATCTGGTGTATGTCGTGTTATTGGTTGAGTGACACCACCGACTTCGACGTTGGCCTAGTATTAAACCAACGTCCGTTAAATTAGCATGAAACGCTGCGCCAACGTTGGCCCAGTGCTTGCCAGACTTGTTTGGCCGCTGCACCATAAATCACAGATATTGCGCTGAATACCACGTCTAGGTCACTCGGTGATTATACTTATGACAATAAATTTTCCGGGTAAAATTAAACGCCCATTCATCTGATTTCAATGACAGACAGTGACAGTGGCGCACAACGCTGGTCCACCGTTTGTCCTATGTGTTCGCAGATGGAAAAGGAAGCAGTGGTGTTTGTTAGGCTATACAATCAAAGTCAAAAGGCAGTATCTGCTTACTTGCAAAGTATCTGGTTACTTGCAAAGTATGCATGAGAGAATAGTTTTTTACAAAATTAAATTAAAAAAATTAAGCCTACTGCCTTTTGGCTTTGTATGGCTGACTATGTAGGGGAGACCGGGGCTTTCTGAGGCACGGGCTTAAATGGGGCAAGCATCTAACCAAAAAATATCTGAAATGACAATATCAGTCGTTTCGTTTTAATGAAAAAAAAAGAGGAATACCCCTTCACTTGATCTACATTCCTAGTTGAAGTAAAATATCTGAGGAAACAAGTTGGAATATACATGTATGTATTTTACTTTTTTTTCATATACTACTTTCGATTCATGTATGACTTATGATTCCATTGTAGTATTATACTAACACATATAACTGAAAACACCCATCAATATAACACAATAATTATTCGATGTGCAGTACTCACGTGACAGGTGATAGTGTTTATGGAAGGCCCGAGCCGGGTAGCTGGGATAAATTTTACTGGGCTAAATAGAACTTTCCAAGCTACCCCCAGTTGTGAAACAACATTGTGTTCTACTTACCCAGTAAACATGAAACATTTGTACATGTTACATTCATACATGTTATTCAAATGTTTTGGGTAGCCCCTGTGGGTACTGACCAATGCTCAAGATCAAATTTAAATGTACCCAAATAACAATTATTTGTTACGCATATTAGTGGGTGGTACTATAGATGTATTTATCGTGATGTACACACTTTAATATTTGTTTTTACCTTTAACACATTAGGTTTAGGGGAGACCGGGGCTCTCTGGAACACTTTTATATCTTTCCGCCTTAGAGCAGATAATATAATAGAGTTAGAAATTTCTTAGAAATGAAAGGGGCTCAACTTGGAGTAATGTACCTAGTTTAATCTGAATAAATCGATATTGTTTAAAAGTTAAGGGTGTCCCGATTATCCCCTTGTCTTCATACACCTCCACATTAAAGTAGGCCAACATGTATTATACATGGCAGTACATGTATTATACAATGGCATGTCTTTGCTTGTTGGAACAATATTGTTTCGTCTTAAATATGACAGTTCTGAGTTGTGATTTAACAAAAGTTCTTATGACATTAACATAAATGCCACCTACAGTATATTTATTGACAGATTGTCATGAATCTCTATCTCTAGATTCTGCTCAATAGCGGCCAATGATAGAACTGTTTCAGTTAGCCCCGGTCTCCCCTGGGTATTGTTAGGCTGCCGCGTGGACAATGTATAGGCATCACAATTATGTAGAGACACCTAACAACTCCTAATATTATGCGCTGTCATCTAAAGGTAATCACAGTCCTGATGATTTAAAGCCCCCAGATATTCACCATGTGTACGGTTCATTATCATTATTGGTATGTAGAAGTAGGCCTACTGTGCGGTTGGTGCAATAGAAACATTGTTTTTACTTAGACCTTAGCCCTTTAAACCCTGCCGATGCATCGAAGTAGGCAATCATTTTGCATCTCTGAAAAATGACTTCATTTTGGGGTTTTAGAAAGAAAATGTTCATGTAACTGTTTTAATGATAACAATATATTTTGCTCATTTGGCACCCACTTCAAGCCATCTTCATCCACTTCAAGTCGAGAATTGCAACAGTAAATTTGCGGTTTGTAGTGGATGAAGATGGCAATGGTAAATTCAGGCTTGAAAGAGTTAATAATAAGCATAAAGGTGACTCGTAGTTTTTCTTGTTATGACTGGTGACACGCCATAATGAAGATGATTTATATGTGCGGCTCCAACGATGTCCCAACATCGAACCAGCATAGGGGAGTGCATTGTGACAGCAGCCTGTGTCGTTCTACCTGGCATGTGTGGTTAAACGGGTGTTAAATAAAGTGGTGGTGTACCACGAACAAATTACTTTTAATTTCACCATGTTTATTGACAACACATTGACTGTGATCACGAAGAGGCGGAGGGAAAACCTTGACCAAACATTACAATTTTTAGTGCGGGGATCGACTTTTATTCTTGTGGCCACCCACCCTATTTTTTTATTATTATTTTGTTCATGGACACAACCGATTGTACTTCATCCAGCATACATCTGGGCACATTTTAAGTCCGGTTGTAATCTTGTAGGTGTGTGCTGGAAAACAATATGACGTTTTAATGCAAAAGAAAGCATAAAAACACATGAAATGAAAAAAAATCATTAACAAATAATTATCATGAAAAACAAATTCTAGTCAATAAAATGTAGAACAGGGATGTGATACTATACGCCATTGAGAAGAAAAAAGTATGAAGAAACTGGTATTTGATGATTACAAAGTGAAAAAATGTATAAAAATTCATGAAAATGGCACACGAACGTGATTTTTTTAAGGTGGACAATTTGAAAAATAACCCATAAACTTGACATTTACTATTTTGCTAAACAGTTCTTGTAAAAAATTATCAACAAATTACATTTGAGCATTATTTCAAGCAGCGATACTTTTATTTGGCTACCTAGGACTTGCCTAGTGCCAAAATAATGACGCCACCCCCTTGATCTGGTAGCTCTTATAATTTCATACCATTCATCTCTAATAAACTAATTAAGCATTAAAAATAATTCTGATCATTCAAATATTTTACAGAGGTGTGATACTACGCCTAGAGAAGAAAAGTATGGAGAAACTGGCATTTGGTGATTATAAATTGACTAAATGTGTGCAAATTAAATATAAACACGATGTTTTGAAAATTGACAATTAGACCAATAGCCACCTTTATTTACTATTTTTCAAAATTGTTTTTGATAAAAATATCAACAAACTACCTGGGAATATATTTCAAATAGCAATATTTGACGTCAGTAGGAAAGAATAAAATAATTATAATGGAAGTATACCTATAATAACAGAAACCGGTATTTAAATAAAGCGGAAAAATCATATAAAAAAAATATTTCAGCGCTTTAAGGCTTAAAGGTGCGTTTTATTTTCATTTCGATGCAGCAAACTGACCCATGTGCTGCTGAATTGTTGTTTCTATTGTTCATTTATCTTAACCCCTTAAGATATTGCTAAAGTTATTTAATTTAAATTTTCACTTACTTAAAGAGAGTGAAAATTACTCATATTTGTTTAATTCGAAAAAAAACGTTAGCAAATCTTGATAACACTCATTTCAATGACAATATATCAGTGATTTCATCTGCTAATAAAACGACTTTCAAACGAGAAACAGACACACATAGACAGACATATATTTTATTGACGAAAGGAAAATAATTACAGACTTATTTGTCATAGAAATGAGAGAGATATATGTACATGTATATACAAGATTGTTAATTTGGTAAAAAAGACAATAGTCGCGATTAGCAAGCAAAAATTGCTGAAATTTTGCAAAAATAAGCTAAGACTGCCAACGCAATTTCAATTTCCAAATGATGAAAAACATATAACTTTATGAGAAACGGACACTTCTAAAATGTGTCATTTAATTAGATAGAAAAGCATGTACAAAAAATTACTTTGTTTTCAATGGCTTTTTTTAGTTTGAAATTGCTTGAAATATAATTGAATACTGCCATCAAGCACAAGGGCTACTTATTTGACGAGTACGATGTTTGAAAAATAGTGATAATGCACCGAGGTTCTGATAAGCACTACTGCTCTGATGCAGTACTGATGTTTGTGCATGGGTGGTCAGAGCTTGAAGAATTGAACAACACCTAAATGCTTCTAAAATACCCTGCAAAAGACACCTCATGGTGAGGTCTAACGGGGATTGCGAGATTTTTGCTAGGGATTGTTGTTCTTAATGTCCGCGTCACAGTGTACGGATTCTGTCCCATCCAACATTAAGGTTTGCACCTGCAAAATTATGCATCCTGATAAAAGTTTATACAGAAAACGTACCTGTGTCAACTTTTCGTCGGACATAATCCATGCTGTTTATTTTATTTACTCCATAGGTGACCTGCGCATATAAATTCACTTAACGTCACCTATGGCGTTGATCAGGGAGCAATTCGAGGACCGTTTTGTTTCAATAAACATGAACATTTGCGAGAGCCTAATACTTCTGTGTGTTATGAAGTAGATAATTTAAGCTTAATTAGAATTAGAGAAGCTATTAATTTTTGCGAAGCTATTAATTATTGGATGAATTTAAATACCAACTGTCTCCAAAAGGTCAAATAAATCACAACAAATTACAATATGGTTTCCTGTGATTGAAATATCACAGCGGCTAATGCATTTAAAATTGTACACCATTTGGCATCATAATGTTTATTGTCTCGGCTCATGCAAGTTTATCAAGTACATCTACATTAAACAAATGAGATAATCCGATAATAAATAATTAAATTGGGAATCGTACATTTATTAATGCAACAATACATGCAACATTTTATGGACTTTTGATTTTAAGCCGGATAAGATTATAAGATTATAAGCATGAAAATCGAATTGGGTCTAAGATACTTCTTTTGACCATGTGTCCCCTACGTAAATACACATTGGTAAATAACCAAACTTAATATAACACTTTCCGCCATACAGATAATATTATTCACATGTTGATGATAAATAACTGAGATTACAGTCTTACTAAAGCATAGGCCTAAAGTCTTACCATTTTTAACTGAATACAAACTGAAACTTCTAAAATAAGATCACCCTCACAAACAAAAATAACAATAAATCATTTTAACGACCAACCAGCCAACCGACCACCCATACAACTCACTGACCGATCACAAGTCAACCAACCAAACAACCAACCAGCCAACTAACAACCGAGCCAACTAGCCAGCCAGCAAGCCAGTCATGCGCAGCATGGTCAACGTTCACATGAGAATTATATAGTCTATTATAAGGAACAGACTAACAAAAATCCCCCAGTTTCCCGGGTGTGTTTTTTGGAGCAACAAATGCAATTGCTTGTATGTAACTCATATTTTTAGTAATTATCGTCTGTGTATTTTCATGATATTAAAATGGTTTTTTTTTGTCAAAAGCTTTAAAAGTGTCCAGTAAGGTGTTCTCTTTCAGTAACAGATTGTCAGCATTTTATTATTTATCGGGGGAGGGCCGTTCATAGTAATTTGTAGTTCATGAAGTTTATTTAAGGTTACTAAACAAATTGAAATCGTTGTGTCATTTCCAGAAATGACACATACGAGTTAAGAATGTTTTGTTGCATGTCGTGTGGCAACTAAAAAGGTTCAATGTGAGCCACAAAATGCTAATATACAACGTTGTATACATTTATACAACGTCGGGCCAACGTCTTCGACGTTGGGCCAAGATTGTATAAATGTTATACAAATATTTTGTGTTTGCTGCGATGGCTACAAAGTTTTATTCTACTTATAATGATACAATTTCAAATTTGTCACAATGATGATTGATTGTGAATTTCCATCTGACCATTTCATGAAATAGATAAATAAACATTTAAAATGATATTTGAAGCCTATATACAATGTGTGACTTTCTTCCGCTATTACATGGTGTATCTGCTTATCGTGGTAATATTACATTTGAAACGCGAAATAAATATGTGTATTTAAATTAGTTGAGGTGAGCCATTACAATTAAATTTCGACGCCTATTATTTCAGAATTTGAGAATCAACGATAGCACCTGGTCAAAATACATTGGTCTCATTTAGTTTTTCACCTTATCAATTTAAATTAGAACTATTACCACTACAATTGAATGGGAATATCCAGTTCAAATATTCGATAATGATTTATTTCATTACATTCTAGACCTATTATTTCAACAATTTATCGACATAATCATTGGTGCAAATTGCTAATATTATAGGTGGCTTTCTTGGTTTTGATCTCTGGGTATCCTTGAAGCTCATTCCAACTGAACTAAATCGAGGTATTGCATTAAATATTATGGCGGTTATTGGCAGCCATCTTGTCTATATTGTCTATTGACGTCTAGATGACACTGAAACATAAAAAAAAACATTCCAATGGAATTAGTATATTAAATGTGACACACATTTTGTACTACAATAGATTCTATGTGTTTTATGTCAAAAAAATAAAATTTAAGATGGCGGACGGCTGTCATTCTGGATTGATGCAAATAATTGTTTTGTCAACCAAATAATTCAAAGAAAGGCGACCAATTTATTATTTTCGCCACAAAATTAAAATATCAGGCAAGGAATGCAGCTCGCTTTTTTCTGTCGCTCACAACTTATTTTAATACTTGAAACGTAGTCTGTAATATCTTAACTACAGAACACAGCAGTGAATAAAAATATTCATTTATTTTAATGACAATACAACTATTAGTACTGTATATATTAAACATCTATATACATATGTTGACTGTCATTACCATAGGTGACAAGTCAACTAAACTTGTATCATGCTTCAACTTGACATGTATGTTGACAAAAAAAATCTACTAGTTAGAACTCATCAATGAAACAGTCAATTCTGGAATTATTTGTTAACAAACTCACATCTATATATATGTTGACTGTCAATACAATAGGTGACAAGTCAACTAAAAAATTATCATGATTCAACTTGACATATGTCTTTTGACTAAAACATATACTAGTTATCGTCAAATTTATGACAATTCAAATTTGACTTATTTAGATTAAATTTAACAATGTATAGTAAAAAAGGGGGAGTTGGTCCCAAAACCGCCACACGACTCTGATGT
The DNA here is from genome assembly GCA_964017125.1 of Flabesymbios commensalis. Taxonomy (NCBI): domain Eukaryota; kingdom Metazoa; phylum Annelida; class Polychaeta; order Terebellida; family Flabelligeridae; genus Flabesymbios; species Flabesymbios commensalis. The sequence continues at coordinate 54,583,363 of OZ024915.1, forward strand.
AAAATATTTTGCCTGATTGATCGACCTTTCATACTTCACTGCTATAAAACCTTTAGTGATTCATTATCATAAAACTGCTTACAATTTCCCAATCAAACATAGATCATTCCATTGTTCGGAAAACATGTAATAAAGTGACATTTAATCCCTTCATCTTATAATAACTCATAGTCCATAACATGCAAATGTTAAATTTTGTTAGCAATTGCTTAACAATTTTCATACATAGTCAGATCAAAAAAGCTATAAAAAATATTACTGCTAGCTGCTTTGTGGCAGCCATTTTAAAAAATCGACATTGTGCGGAAGCACGCGCGGGAGACATGGAGACTTATATTCATCCCCAATATATTTGACACCTGCTGTGAACAAATTCAGCTTTCACCTAATTATTTCCGGGGTAAATCCTAATGCTCATGGACCAAGTGTGAACATTGAAATTAACTCACATTACAGTTTGCAAACGAATTTTTGACAATATGATTAGCCTACCGCTCGTAATATGTTCTGTTTTGTATAGCTAAAAGGTAGTACTTTCTTACATGTCAAGTAAAAAGTACTGTTTTTTGTCTTTGCAGACGAGTTTCAACCTATTGACATTTTGTTAATGGGGTGTGAAACGAGCGATGAAGTTTCAAATATAGGTAATTATAGCATCAATCGATTTATCTGCCAACAAGCAGTCTCTGGTGGCCCAAATGGGGCCCAAAGCGTGCCCAGCGCTGACCGATGCTGGCCCCGGGTTGATCCGCAATATTTTCTCTTCTCTGGCTTTCGTGACAAGTACATGTAAGGAGTTGAAGACGCTTCTTGTAGATGTGGTGTAACAATTTGTGATTAATAGCTGTGAGCACTTGGCAACAATATCCCTTTATCCTCTTAGCCCCCAATGTAATGTAATTATGTAATTTTGCGATTAAACTTAGATAAGTTAATTGCTATGTTATGAAGATTAACTTTTAAACTGTGCATCTCCGATGTAGTCGCTAGAAGATCCAAAACTATTGCTTGCATAATTTGAGAAAAAAATCATTGACATGCACTATAACATGGCTGATGTGAATCCCACCATAATGCTTTGTGAATGCAACAACCCTGATAATATTAGTACATTTGTGTGCATTAAGTTGTATTAATAGCATCACACTATACATTATGATAAGTTGTAATAGTAAATCATTCGTTGATCACAAAGCGTAATTTATAAACATGGTTTCGATGAAGTGTCACAGCATAATCGAAACGCAAACCTTTATTAAACTCTGTAAGCCAAGTTCCATCACACTCGCATTACCAGAGCATAGTTGTTTTGCTTTATTAAGAAAGCACACCTATTGCCAGTTTGGTTTTGTCTTTATATGATATAATCTCACACAAATTGCATCGGAATTGCAACGATTACAAAAATAATGCAGTTAAAATGTACACTACTTTTTTATATGTTTTTTTGCTCATCTTTAAGATCGTTTTTCTCACTTTCTATTTTTTTTCTAGTCGAACTTAAGTCAAATCTTTTAAGCCTCATAACTGAATATTTTTTTAGATTTCCTTCCGGTTTATTTTATTTTATTCCACTAAAACTTCGCTAATATAATCAACAAAAATACCTACTTCCACAATTTCCGACTTCCACCTGATTTGTATATAATCGGTCACATATATTTTTCTGGGAATATCTTACCAGAAACTGCAAGTAAGATTTATACATCTGTGCCAGATGATGATACGGTAAAGTTTGTGAACTTCGCGTGTCTGCTTCCTCTTAGAACATTTTAGTTGCAAACACTCATGAGAGGGATCTGTGTTTCCATCGATATTGGCCTACCCACATGCAGATCGCATTGTTACTCATAATTGGCATCCAGATAGTTGGACAGTGAAGGCTCCAAGTGACCACTCACTTAAAAAACAATTCACCATCAAAAATAAGTCGTTTCCATTGTAGTTGTTGTTGTGTTGTACGAAGGGAATCAAAAAGTGCTGTCATAAAAAACTGTCACATCTGCACAATACAATGTTATCGATATTATGCTGGTCCACTGTTAAGACACATGCCGGTACCATGATGGGTGATTTTGGTGTCAATAAAAAAGGCGGTTTGAAAATGACAGGCATTTTTCCATTGCTTACTGCTGGCATGTGCCATGGAACCCACAAAAGAACATAAACGGTCTCCAAGATATATTTTTAAAGAGCTGGTACATGTTTATGGGAGTAATGCTCCTTCCATACGAGCAATATTCAGATGGAATCAAATCCTTCCTGGTGGTAAGGGGACCGCCAAAGGCTATATTTGTAGTGAAAGGCCTCGTACATCCTTGACCGCGAACTTGGTGCAAAGGAAAAGACATTGATGGTGGAGGACCCAACCAAAACCCTCAATATTGTATCTTTATGGTTAGGGTGAGTCATGGGAGTGTATTGTCCAATGTACATCAAAATGCAGGAATATCTAAAAAGTGTGCAAGATGGATACCCCACCAACTCATAGAGGAACAGAAGCAACCAATCGTGCCAAAATATATTTCACGGATTGCAGAATTTGGACCCAATGTCCCCAAGATGTTTTTCAGATGTAGTCACAGGTAATGCATATTGTGTTTCCCTCTTTACCATGAAAGACAAACGATCCAACATGGTGTGGATGGCAGAAGATGACCCTCGCCCTGAAGTTTTGAAAATTGATTTCCGTTTTAGGAAGCTATGTTCTCGATATTTTCAACACACGGCGAGCTGTTGCATTGGATTTCAAGCCTCACAAAGCCGCAATCACTGCCGTATAATACACCGCCACCGTTTTATGAAAGGTATTTGAGCACATTAAAAAAAACGCATTCCCTCGACGTCACTCTGGACTTCTTCTGCATAATGATTACGTAGTACCTCGCGAACATGGTCTGACACAGAACTACCTAGATGAGGAAAACATACACTTGATGTAACATCCACCCTACTCATCTGACTTGGCTCCATGTGACTTTTGGTTGTTTCCCAAAAAAAGAATCCAAGCTCGCTGAGATAACTTTCTGAATGACAGGGTTTTGGTAAAACAGTTCATTCAGAGCCCTTGAGGATACCTGATTCTGAGTAGCATGAGTGCCTCCAAAAGTGGCGAATGAAAATGTAACGTTGTATAAAGGTCGACGGAAACTATTTGGACGGAATGTGACTGTGATTTCAAGAATCATAAATGTTTAATAGAAAATGACATGACAAAGTATTGTGTTATGTGTGTATGATTGCAATGCCATTATACTATACCACACAAGCAGATTTTATATTTCCTTCCAGTTCTCCAGCATGTTTTTCGAGCACACCAACAAAATATGCCTTCCGTGTTTTTAACATTTTAATCATCTGTGCAGTGCAGCGTCTTTAGACGTCAGAATCTGGCGTATATATACGTCAGATTCTGACGTCTAAAGACGGTCCCCGCACTGAAAGAATTGAAAAATGTATTAAGGCCGTAAACCCATAACTTAGGTATTCAAAGAAAGCAGAAATAGCTAACTAAGACATTTATAAATGGGGATTTTAAAGTAAAAAAAAACCTTTAGTCTCCATGTTTTATTTTAAAAATATTTCAGCGCTGTAAGGGTTAAAGGAGGTGATATTGTGTATAGACTATGGAGATCAAAGGGTTTTTTCAATTTGAAACCATCATAAATGTCTTAGTTAGTTAGCTCTTTCTGTTTCATTTGAATCCTTATGTTAGGCCCTATGGGTCTTTCAGTGCGGGGATCAGAATCTGACGTTGACGTCTAAAGTCGATCTCCGTGCTGTAAGGGTTTAGATTATACCAATGGGCAAAATCATGCTCTGTTTGTTCAGTTTGCTGATCTATAGTGAAATTGAAGACAAGCATATTTTTTTTATATCAGAGCCACATGACTACCGACATTTTCTGTAAAGACCAAATCACAAATTTAGTCAGAAAAGCTTGGAGAAAAGTTAAATTTCGTTTGTAAAACTTGATAGAACATGTTGATATTCACCAGGCCTGTACACTATGTAGTCAGATTCACATTAGCTGTTGTGAATGTTTTTCGCTAACTTCTCTGTTTTTTCTGAACAAATTCATCATGGAATTTCACCACCCCCCCCCCCCACCCGCGACACAATTTTCTTCGTTTGTTATTGTAGGAAAATATATCAACTTTAATATTAGAAACATTAACCAAAAACTCCGGTGTCCCAAAAACATAATTGAGACACTTTAATGACCATACCATAAGAAAAGACATAAAACTAAACATAACATTATTCAGTCATCATTTTTTATCTGGACTATACTATTTCATTAAACATTCAGCTAAAATACGTAATAAATTTGATTTCGTTGAATTCTCGCTAATGGTACAGTTTTATACGAATATGTATTAAACATATATGATTACTTAATAGCATTAACACAAAATAAAAATCGCGAAATGTATCATATCAAGTGTTTTGTTACAATACCTGAATGGATATATATTAGTCAGGTTCATTAGCGTCATTTCTTATCATTATATTTACCGGGCGGACAAAAACACCAAATCTGGTACACGGTTTTTCTGGTGGCAAATTATGGAATGTAGTCGTTGTGTCTTCCAATTTTTTAAAGCCCATATGAACCCTAAGTCGGAGGGAGTGGCACTGGGGTGCGGTGAATTTCTATTTTTTGGAAACAGCCCCAGGCCTATATGCGGCGACTACCCTAAAAATCATCAACTTCGTTTCCGACTTGCATTACATGTTAAATGAAATACCTTCTAAAACATCGCGAAATTTTCAGAGTAGTCGCCGAATGAATAGACAATATTGTGTACGAGATGTCATTAAACCTGGTTCAGTATTGACTCGGGAAGCCGCGACATTCATTCATCCGGGTTAATGAATTTGATGTGAATCTGACTATATCTGGTTTTGTTATTATACTGTACAAAGTAACATTATGAATCAAATTGGACCGGCATACATATTGTAAAGTTATATGGTTTATATTACATATTATTTTGTAAATATAATAATACACGTCACCGTGACAAATAAATATATAGTCATATAATGCAGAGAGTAGTAATTGTGATTATTGTAGATACATGGTGAAGTTCAATGTGACAGGATGAGCTCAAACAAGGCGAGACGACCTTTCTTGTAATAGCCCAGTCCCATGCAGTGATGTGACAAATCTCAAAAGACACGAATTAACGCTAACCCAATTTATATTTAATGCTGTACCGCCGTCTGCGACGCTGTGCCAACATTAATTAAACACTAGGTCATCATATCGTGTTCGTTGGGATGGAGCCGGACTAATATATTACCCAGTATAATAAAATTGACACCCAACATAGCCGATATACCTTGGTCCTGTGTTAGCCCAAGGTGTGCCAGCGTCGCATACAAACATTGGGCCAACGTAGGAACAAAAGGCAGACAGGCACATTTTTATTATGTCGTGCAAAGCCAAAAAGCAGTAACCAGGGTGGTAACTGTTGACTTTTGAGGTAAGCAACCCTTTGATTGCTGGGATGCCGGAATTATACATGCCTGTCGTATATACCATACACATAGTCGCTGATTTAACCCTTTAACCGCCGGTCCCGAATATATATTTTACTAGCACATTAATTATCAACTTTTAAACATGTTCAAGATAAAAAGTGACATCAATCAACAAGACTTAAAAATCTTTATATCCATTTTGTTAAATCTAAATAATTTTTACTCACTCACTACATGTTAGCGGTGCACCGTGTAAACATAGCGCTGATCGGCCTACGGCGCTGAATTGTGTACAGCCGCTGTCCTGCCACAGGAATAAACTGTGCCCAGTTCCGGGTTAAATCGCAATTCGCTGACTTACCTGCAGTGTACACGTCTTCACTACCATATTTGACGCATATATGTGAAGATTTTTTATTGTTAGAAAGGGAAAGTAAGTTTATATTCATGTTATGTATCCGGAACTACACTTGAGGCTACCAAGTGATCTCGGATGGAGTCGGGTGGATACGCGAGATTTTGTGAGATGACGTCATCGCTCGTGGTAGATGACGTCATCGCACGTGGTATCTGCCGTTTTTCTTGTGCTTCACGCACGTGTTTTTGTGTTGATCAACAACTTTAAGGCGGTCTGAGCATGCGCCTTCAGCGGACGAATTCTCCTCACATAGATGTCGCTCATGTCGCACTGGCGAAGGTTGATGCAAACTATATCACCGTGAATTGTAGTTGTATTTTACCTAAATTCAGGTCTAATATGTCACATATCAGCTCAGGATCACAGATATGTAAGAAAATATATGTATTATAAGCAAGATGATGTTAGATTGGCCATAGCTCATCAGATTAAGTCCAGAAGAGCAATTTAAAGTTGGTATCAAAGCCACTTTGATACTAGATTCACGGCTCTGTGGCTCGCTGCGCTCGCCCAGAGACGTTGTTTACTCGGCTACGTGTAAACATAGCTATAGGGTTGATAAAAAAAGATGTAATTCGACAACCTTATTTTGCATTTCTACATGTCTAACCTGTATCGCGAAAACAACAACTTCTTTTTTTCAACAACGTGTAACTTGTAATTGTGGTGGCCGTAAAAAGCCACCGTACATTGTCTTCCAGACACAGGATTCGAATTTCGAGCCCTGTTGGTCTGAGGCCGAGCGCGCTCAAAAAACATTCAGCCACGGAGGCTAACCTTTAATTTTGTGACGAGTAAAAGTGTAAGAAACATTTATTTATCCAAAACCCGAATACCATGCAGAGCAGCGGGGGGAGCGAGCCAGTGAGCTTTGACTTTATCCCCCACGCACGCAAGAGCGTTGTAGGAAGATGAGCTTAAAATGATCTAAAGATCGATGCGAATACTCAAGTTGATTGGTGAATTCGATCGCTGCATGCTCATACACATTCAATATGATACATGTAGGTCAAGGCAATGAATGTAGTAGGACTAAGTGCGATAAATAAGCATGGGATAAATATAGCTTACATTAACCCTTTACCCGCCGGTGCCGCATATATTTGGGTTTTTTTTTTGTTATTAGCACATAAGGACCACATTTTAAATATGTTAAAGATAAAATGTGACATCAACCAGCAAGATTTAAAAAGTGTTGACCTCTATTTTGTCAAATCTGAATATTTTTCACTCACCTAAAGTTGTGGATCGCGTCAGCGAGACACAACTTCAAGTGGGTGAAAATTTAAATTGAATAATTTGGCGGTTAAAGGGGTAAAAAAACATAATTATCAATCTAAGGTCAAAGACCCCAAACGTTTAAGAAAAGAGCATCGTGAATGACAAGACCACGAACGTTTTAAATCACAATCAAACTTCACCAAATGAGACCATGCGGCTTGACAAGTTTGTCGTGTTTATTGAATGAACTCTGGCCTTGTTGAGTCACGGAAAATAAATAATGATGAACAACAGATAGATAACTATACCATGCAAAGCCAAGGTGCAATAACTGCTCATTGAAAAGGTAGCAAGTCTACTTTGGTCATTTTAAATGACAATAAATGCTTACTAGTTACTGTATTTTGGCTGTGCACAACTGTACTGCTTTATGTGTTGGTATGGCAGTACACAATACAATATAAATACACTAAACACTAAAAATATTGCCACAAGGCTCGTTGAAGATTTTCTCTAAAGCTTGCGTAATCTAAATATTTGTTTTAGTCGGAAGAAGTATACCCAGCAAACAGTAGTTGGTTCACCCTTTAAAGCGCTGAAATACTTTAATGTAAACCTTGGAGACAAAAGGTTGTTTTCAATTTGAAGTCATCTTAATATTTTATGTAGCTCTTTCTGATTCATTTGAATACATATGTTATGGGTCCACGGCAATTATAAATATTCTTACTCTTACAGTGTGGAGATCGATTTAGACGTCAGAATCTGACGTCTAAACATTAAAGGTCAGATTCTGACGCCTACAGAGTCAGATTCTGACGTCTAAAGTCGATTTCCGGGCTGTAAAAGTAAACCTTTTCATCACCTCTTACGACTTTTCCCTAGAGGTACGATTTTTTTGCTTACGACGCGTCCGCAGAAGTTGAGCCTTCTATAATATGATAAGGTGTTCACACCAGGAAGCGCCCCGGACGCGTGGACGCTACCCTCTCGCGGCGCGTCCACAGAAAGTTGAAGAATGTTCAACTTTTGTCGCGGACGCGCGGGGGGTGCTTACGACTTTTTTCTAGCCAGCCAATCACACATTGGTTCTCGTCACGTAACATGGTTAGTGCTGTTTACTTGGCTCCGCACATGTTTTCAGGATAGCGATGTATATATGACCAAGAAGTCACCTTTCTAGATTTACAGGTCTAATTTACACGGAGATGACTGGGATGTATTCCAACCAACTTTCAGTAGTTCTACTACCCTGAGATGCTACTGTATCTACTGTGTACACTTGATACACTTGTGGAGAAAAGGATGTCATGCTTATACATGCACATATATATACATATACATATAAACCGGGATACCAGTCCCGATTATTTGATGTAAGCTGCAGGAAAATAAAGTGGGTTACCTCACTCATCACGTCCGTACAAAACCACCGTGAATTGTGGGACAAATCGTCATCACATATTGTAGTAATTTATATGTAACGATTTATTCTTCAAAGTTGTTAATATATATATGTGGTAGCCCAGCAAACACAAGACATTGGCCAAGATCCCAAATTCGGTTGGTGACACACGAAAATAATTTTGGAACGTTGTTCCATCCAGTCTCAGCTCCTGGACTAGCCGGTGATATTCCCCATATCTCTAACGTTTTTTCAAGATTCTGTGCACCCATTTTGTTCTGGTTTGTGGGAGTTTTTTTCTTTCGGTGTAATAGAGCCGCAATAAGTAACAGATATTCTTCTTCCAGCGCGTCGAAAATACTTGTATCCATCATTGATTTCTTCTGACCTTAAGCTTCAACGTGGCAAGTGGTCAGCCACGTGTGTTGCAGCTGTCACAACAAATGTTGCTTTATGGTAGCGTCCGCGTTTTGTCGTAACATATGTGAACAGTCCGCGCGTTAAGTCGTAGCCTAGGCGTTTTGTCGTCGGCCGCGCCGCTAGGAAAAAGGCGTAACAGGTCTGAATAGGCCTTTAGATGTCAGATTCTGACGATCACCGCCTGAAATAATTGTATGCAAATGGGAACAGCCTCACACGAAGATTTAGGCTCTGCTGATTTAAGCTTGTCAAAATGTGATAACAGCATTATCAATCATTATCAGGCTTAGTAAATGCCTCCCCACTACTTGTTTCTACAAGGCTTTTAACGTATTCCTCAACCTATCTGACAGATTTGACATGAATATCACACCATCATCTTGTTGCCAACTGGTAAACTCATTATCATGTGACATTGAGATGTCAAATCACACTACTAGATTCAGCTGAGTGTGAGATCACCATCTTACCAACAGTAAGGCTTGACACTGCGAGGCAAGGCCTGACGGCCTCGAGGTCAAGCCTTGCTATCAGAAAGATAACCAACCCGGCATCCAAGACAAGCATGTACGGTGGAGAGAAGGTAAAAATAGCAAAAAGGATATACTTTCTGAAAAGTGCTCTCTACTGCCGTACCAAAATATATATATATATAGATAAATTAATTAATTGATAAATAATTATTAAATTAAGTAATTAAGTAAGTAATTAAGTAACTTTAATTAATTGTAAGTGCCTCAGAATGCTTTATCACTCTGAGCTCCATTCTCAGCTTGATGTACATGTACCATATCATTGTGGCACAAGGCATTATGTTTAGTAAAATTAATCGAACACACATTGTACAATTCATCACAATGAGCCCTTTCTCAACTTTCATGAGTGAGTGAGTGAGTGAGTGAGTGAGTGAGTGAGTGAGTGAGTGAGTGAGTGAGTGAGTGAGTGAGTGAGTGAGTGAGTGAGTGAGTGAGTGAGTGAGTGAGTGAGTGAGTGAGTGAGTGAGTGAGTGAGTGAGTGAGTGAGTGAGTGAGTGAGTGAGTGAGTGAGTGAGTGAGTGAGTGAGTGAGTGAGTGAGTGAGTGAGTGAGTGAGTGAGTGAGTGAGTGAGTGAGTGAGTGAGTGAGTGAGTGAGTGAGTGAGTGAGTGAGTGAGTGAGTGAGTGAGTGAGTGAGTGAGTGAGTGAGTGAGTGAGTGAGTGAGTGAGTGAGTGAGTGAGTGATTGAGTGAGTGAGTGAGTGAGTGAGTGAGTGAGTGAGTGAGTGAGTGAGTGAGTGAGTGAGTGAGTGAGTGAGTGAGTGAGTGAGTGAGTGAGTGAGTGAGTGAGTGAGTGAGTGAGTGAGTGAGTGAGTGAGTGAGTGAGTGAGTGAGTGAGTGAGTGAGTGAGTGAGTGAGTGAGTGAGTGAGTGAGTGAGTGAGTGAGTGAGTGAGTGAGTGAGTGAGGTGAGTGAGTGAGTGAGTGAGTGAGTGAGTGAGTGAGTGAGTGAGTGAGTGAGTGAGTGAGTGAGTGAGTGAGTGAGTGAGTGAGTGAGTGAGTGAGTGAGTGAGTGAGTGAGTGAGTGAGTGAGTGAGTGAGTGAGTGAGTGAGTGAGTGAGTGAGTGAGTGAGTGAGTGAGTGAGTGAGTGAGTGAGTGAGTGTGAGTGAGTGAGTGAGTGAGTGAGTGAGTGAGTGAGTGAGTGAGTGAGTGAGTGAGTGAGTGAGTGAGTGAGTGAGTGAGTGAGTGAGTGAGTGAGTGAGTGAGTGAGTGAGTGAGTGAGTGAGTAACAATATTTCACAATCGCTGACCTCCATTTAGTCAAATCAGAACAATTTCCACTTAATTGAAGTGGGTGAAAATTCAAATTGAATGATTTGGTTGTGAAAAGCATGTTTCGTACTGGTGGGCTACAGTCATGTGCAACATGGGATCAAGCTTCAAAAATCAATTCAATCAAGTTTATTCAATGTAACACATACAATAGTGACAATAATTTGATACCACACTATTATCAAAAAGAATGATAGTATATACATGCGTACATACTGTAAGTAATCATACACCATAAACAAAAACTGTACACCTGGCTGGAGGGATACTGAACAGGATCCATGGGAGACCTTGCATGTAATTCTTAAAATTGCCTGCTTGAAAAGTCGCAGATCGTGGGTTCGTCACCGGATCTGGAATTCGCGTTTCAAAGAAACAAATGATTCTTCCCCGCTCACTCGTAAGGAATTAATATTGTGGGGAGCCTCTGTGACCGAGAGGTAGCTTGCTCGGCCTCAGACCTTCAGGACCCGAATTTCGAATCCTGTGTCTGGAGGGCAGAGTCATCTTCTTCATGTTCTCATGGCCCAGTTTAGCCTATAAGTGCACAGAGGTGGCCTTAAACCCCTTTCTTTCATTTTTGTTTGCATCATTCTTTCGTCGGGAAACTACTGGACAAGCTGAAACTACCTTTGCAATTATTATCTTTAAAATAAATATGTTTTAATGTTGGATCAGCGTCTGCGAAACTGCCACAATATTAAAACCACATTGTTTCAGCGTATGCAGTTCCATAATACAATAATATACAATCTTGAATAACTCCATTATTATTGAGTTGTTGAAGAGGCTGTTT